>WAAE01019847.1:0-34452 GCA_013400495.1 Nicator chloris
ATATTACTATTATTATCTTTCCAGTTTTCTACCTTCTGCTTCTTTGGTCCTTCTCTGTTTAGGCTGGCTTTTTGCAGGAGAGGATAACTGTCATGAAGCCACCTGAAGAGAATATTCGTTTAGTTTCTGGGGCAGTTGCACTCACTTCAGAATTTTGTATGTTGTAGGCTATCAAGCATTTTTCTGTGCGAGTTTTGAGTTAGTCTAATAAATACCTGAAAAGTCCAGTCTAATATAACCTGATTTTTATTATTAAAAGTCTCTTGGATGTTTTTCATAATGTGTTCTCTAAGGGACAGACTGAGGCAAGTACTTCTCAAAATTCTGGGGGATTTGGTTTCCTGTTGCATGTAATTTTATGCCTCGCAAAATATTTGCTTCATATATTAGGAACGTGACCCTGAGATTTAGTTTAATGAACAGGTAGGCTACATTTATCCTATTGATATAATCTGCACTTCAGTGGACTTTTGAGTAAAACTTTACACAGAACTGGAACTACTAAATTATCAAAATATTTGCTAGTCACACATTTGGTAGCTGTGTGGCATATTTTTTTATCAAGCTTTCATAGCTTTCTATCTATTTGCCCTTTTATTCTCCCCCATCTCTGTTTTGTGGCATGCTGTTCTGTTAATATCTAAATTAAAAATATTGTACTCTCACTTGATATTTTAATCAGACATTAATGGGCCTTTCTGTGAAAGCTGAGACAAATGTATCGCTGCAAATGAAAATTTAAATTGTAAATTCTTTCTCAGTCTTTACAGCCTTATACAGACAAATTAAACCAAGTTGCCAATATTTTTTTATACTGATATTCTGTTAAATCCACTGAAGAAATCACACCTGCTCTGAAAATCATAACTGGGGATTCATTCCTAAACATACTTCTATGAAGAAGATATATAAACATCTCAAAGCTATGAAGAGAAGATAACACAGTCTGATGTATTTAAAAACAACTGGGAAAAAAAATGTTTAAAGGGGGAAAACACATTCCATGGTGAGATATCTATATAATGTTTAGATAATTTGGAAAAAAAGATAGAGGAATCTTTCCTCCCTACTCCCACAGAAATGAAATAAGTGAAATTTTAGTGCATATTTTTCTGATTCTTTTCAGGCAGTGTACACACAAAAGTGATTTGTAGAAACCCAGAGAATTTTTACTAGTACATCAGTGAGCAGCCAGAACTGTGTTTTCTCCCTAATGAAGTCAATCCTCTACAAAGGTATAACAAAGTGAAAGCTTGACTCTAAGGACTGTGTTTCTTTGCCTGTAGGGTTTATGGTGTTCTCTTTTTTTTTCTTTTTTTTTTCTTTTTTTTTTTTTGCTTACATCTGTTTCAACTGGAATCGCACAAATTTGAGCGAGGACGAGGCAGGTGCCCTTTTGACCCCAGTTCTTCCTTCACCTCCATCTTAATTGGTAATGATCTTTATGTCACAAGCTTCACAGTCCTGTCAATCTGTCATTCTCAGTCTCTTTCTCCAGCACACCAAAGTGTTGTCAGCCTTCCATTGCAATCTTCCACATGTCAGACTTAATCCTCATGGTGCTGCCCACATTAATATTACATTCCAGCAGCATCAGCCACAGCAAGGGCGTCTCACTGAAGTGAAATGTTGAATGACATGTGCCATCCTGAAGGTAATTGATTGTTGTGTAATTATGGAAATAATCATTTCCTGCTTTCCTTAAAAGCAAAGAAGCATGACTGGCTTAGTCATTTACACCACTTTTGTTTTCATCTACAGAGATGAATCTGAGCAACAAGAACCCTGTAAAAATGTGAATTTAACTGTTTTTATATCAAGTTTTATTGATTATATAAATTACCATTTTTTAGATGATTTTTTTTTCTTTCAATGCTGCCTCGAAACAAAACTGTCCCAAACTAGTGATTCTGTGTTAGAAGAGTTGATCTTATATTCAAAAGATATAAAAATAGAATTCAGTCTAAGTCCTGCCATGCCAGGAAGTTGTGCTGAGATAGTGCTCCTCTGTGCCTTGCTGGGAAGTGCATCACTATAGGACTGGGATCTTTGAAGCTGTGATATAGCAAACCATATGGGCTTTCCTCAAAAATGTTTCCTTAAACCATTTTGTGAGATGAAGCAAAGACAGTCTTGGCACTATTGACTAACTGTACATTGACTAAAAATAGCCTGGAACAGCAGGTAAACAGTAAAAACTAGATGGAGTTAGGGAGTAGCACAAGGATTTCTGGGTTTAGAAAACATAAACAAAAACTGAGCATTCAAAAGGGTTTTAGATAAAAAGGAAAAGCTAAAAAAAGAAGCTAAAGATTAAATAAATTTTCTATTTTTCACAGATAAAAAAGAGAATTTTAGGGCCCTTTTGATACATATATTTGTCTCTGCATCTTAAAATCAGACAATTCAATACTCTGATAATTAACTACAATGTTATGGCTCATCCATGGTGGTGATGAGGTATTGTTCATGAGTGACAGTTGTATTTTTACATGCTACATTTATTTGTTCCTTTAACAAATTAATTAAAAGAAGAATCTTCAGCTATAATGACAAATCTTTCACATTGCAGCAATTCATGAAAATATTCATTTTCATTTTTTAAAAAAAGTAAATTATAGCTCTAATTCTTAAGAGTTAGTGGGTTAAGAAGTCATAGAAGAATCAAAAAATACCATACTGTATTTTGCCTGACCCTCCAAAATCCATGAAGCACAGATTGTCACACTTTTATCCCACCCTTATTTCTAAATTGTTTCTACAGTTTTTGACAGATTCCTGTCTCAGCTTAGCCTGGGAACAAAGACTCATGGAATTGCTCTAGGCCTGAAACTTCATGGTTTAATCTTGAAATCCTTCTCAACTTTTCCTCAGATCGAACTAAGTAAATAAATTAACCTGATCATGTTCCTACTGTGGGATCAATGTGAATTTTATTTGCTTAAATGGAAGCCAGATTTCCCCACTGAGCTCTAAGAGTTTGCCTGAATTATGGGAGGTCCTAAGTATCCTCATATTTTTATCTGAAGGAGAAAATAATTAAACAAGCCCTTCCCTCATAAAGACCGTAAAGGCCTTTGGTGGTCCATTGACAAAGACTTATAAAATCAGTCTGACAAAACTAAAAATTCTGTAATTTAGCAGGATTAACAGGAGAAAATAACATTTTTTATCAGATCACTGATACAAACAGACTAACTTTCACCTCTTCATCCAAACTAGCAGAGTATTTAGAGGCTGTTTTTCTATCTACCCATTAGGAAATTCTATTATTTCAAGTTTTTATGCAATGATATTTTAAAAGCACAAGAAAATTCTTCCAAGATTTTATTATTTTATATATTTATTCATATTTTTAATTATTGGAGTTAAACACTTCCAGCACTTAGGAAGAATGTATTAAGGAAGTTTGAATTTCCATTTATTCTATTTTATTCTACCGACTTCTACTACCCAGAGACACACGGTTCACAGAATAAAATGCTGCACCTTAGACTCTAGGATGTACGTCTGTTATCTCTGAAGGTAGCCAGTTGAAAAGGTTAGAAGACCTAGATGCAAACACAGTGAATAATAATCTTTTCATTGACATTTGAGAATGAGGCAGACTTCTAATGCCAGATGCACTGAGAAGGGAAGGATGCTCCTTTGTTCAGTCAAGCCCTGAGTTCAGCTCATGATGGACATTACCCCATGACAGGAGATGCAAACTACACCATGCAGCCTCCAGGACTGGTCTTCCAGTCCTTCCTCCAATGCTTGGAGATTTCATTCCTCTTCATCCACTTCAATTTTCTTAGAAAGTGAAATCTGCCCATGGTATGAAGTCAGCATGATCTTGGAGGCTGCGTCCCAGAGTTGTCTGCACTCTCCCATGCAGGTTCAGCCAATGTGCATGTCCTCAAAAAGGTTTTATGCAAACCTGTTAGCAAAGCACACCCCAGCAGCTTCTTCCTCCTAAGGAAAGTATTCAAAGCCTGCTCCCACCTCTGCCCCTCACATTAACACAGCACCTAGACCAGCATGGCTGTTGACTAACAGAGAGGATTAGGCTAACAAGAAAACTTTACATACCTCTCATGAGGTTTTAAAAGCTTTTAAAATCTTGATCTTGAAAGATCATTTGCACCATAACTAATTAGGACCAGATTTAGCTGGATTAATTTAAGAAGAAAGATAATCTCTTGTTCCACATCTCTTTATGTATTTCAACACAAGAGTTAAAATATCCACTCCAAGAAAACAACAGTTCATGACTTGGCTTTAAAATTAAATATCTGTGCTATTGTAAGCATTATTGTAGGTTATCTGACCCACTAGAGAAGTGGCTTGTGATGAATTCCTCAGTATATGAACAGTCAATTAATTTATTTCCAGCATCAGGAAACAGAATGGAAGCTGGATGGCAGACAGGCTGAATAAAATGTTTATGTTTGGCTCAAAGGTATATAAAACTTTTGGACTTTTATTCTTAATGAACTCCCCCATCTGCTTTCAATAGCCAAATTATTTTTGATACCAGATCTTGCACACTGATTAACTTAGACCACAGTAGCTGAGAAATTGGTTTATGTCCACGTATTCTTACCTGCAATATACCAGAAGTAAGTGGTGAAAAACCTAAATTACATCCGAATAGGTTAATATCCAGGGAATCCATTCCAAAAGTATTCTCTGCTTTTACGGTTTTCAAATTTAGGTATTTGTGTCTTTTCTTTTAGTCTAGACAAAAATACATTTTGTCTCAAAACAAAAAATAAAATACTTGAATGACAGGCAGAAATTACAAATATACAGAGGTATTAGTTTACCAATTAAACAATAGGGTTTTTTTCAATTTGCTGTTTTCATGCTGCCAAAAGTATAATTTTCTAAAATGTGAATTAGTGTTCTGATTTTATTTGTCCTATGATTAATAACTGACAGTCAAAGAAATGCTTGAAAGGTGCAGTTTATGTTCTACTCATTACGTTCTAATGCTTTATTCATAAAATAAACTTTCCATTTTACACAAAGAAGACTACTGATGAATAATAGCTTGTGTTTGCATTACCTTCCAATTTGATGCAGGTACACAAAACATGCCACCTTTAAGGTGGTAGCAGACTATTTATAGAAATCTTTCGTATGAATAATTTAATTTAAATGTTTCAATCTGTTTTGCTTTGGGGTTGTCATCTAGGAATTTTGAAGGATTTAGAAGAAAAAGTTTGTGTTTTAATTTGTTAATATTTTGCTTTGAATAAAAGGCAAAATAAAGGTATTTTAAATGGCCACCATTGAATTTTGATGTATTTTTAGCTTGAAAAGATGTTAGCTAACAAATGAAAAAATTCTAGCTAAAAAGTATGTGTGTATCACTTGAGCTAAAACTGGTCTTTGAGGTCCATGAGAGTTTTTTTTTTTTGCTTAAATAAGGAAAGAAGAAACTTTTTATTCTTTTTAGAACATGATTAATCAGGCTGTTAACCTGATTAACAAAACTTAAATCCTAGCAATTTAACATGAAGTTGAGGTTAGACTGGAAGAGGGGAGGAACAGTGAAGTCCCTGAAGTTACTCAGCTGATTTTCACTGGAAGGTAGAGGTTTATCAGTGTGATGTGCAGCAGTATGAACCCCTGCAACCAACACAGGATTGAATTGATATCTGATAGTAGTTTTTCAAAGGAGGAGAAAAAAATAGAAACCCTTGCAGAATTCTTCAAGCCTCAATCTTACATTATCTCTAAATCTGGAATTGGTCAGCTGTTGTAAAAACCTAGCAGTGTTCAAAATTTGTAATTTATATTTATACAAAAGACTATTGAAAAGGACAAGAGAGGATCCTCTTAGTGTCAAAAGTGCAAAATATATTGGCATTATGTTGAATGTTTTTGTGCTGAGATATTTGAGAGTCACATTCGTCAGTACTGTCCCATTGTTGTTAGGTGAAGTGACCTATCTGCTCACACATGATACTCATATTTAGTTTAGTAACAGCTCAGTGTAAAAATCAGATTTAATTTCTATATCTGTAAAATATCTTTCATGGAACAATATCTATCCAGGACTGGAACTTCCATTTTCTCCCCTCAGGATCTCACAGGTATGATCAGTCATAACTTATGCAGTATGCGGTAGAATGCCATACCAGCAGGTTAGTTATTTATAACCACATTTTATACCTATGTCAAACAGAAGGAATAGACTTCATGTTCAAACTTGGGAACATCTGGACTCACAGGTGTCAATCCTGATCATTGGCAATATGTGATGAATCATTTACCCTGCACTGATGCATTTTCCAAGATTCATTATAGTTCTGAAAAGATAAAATGTCCCGTTTTGCATGACACATCAACATAACCAAAAACAATACCAGCCAGTCTGATATATTTTTCCAACAGAATTCCCAAAGGAGGATATATGACTAATGTAACTCATTAATTAGGGTTTTGAAGATTGTTTGAAACAAAGTTATTAAGACACTGGCAAATTCTACAGTTTAGGCAGCTCTGTGTTGTATAAGAAATAAAGTTCTCTATTAGTTTTGGGCAACCTTAACTTCTACAGATGCTATAATTTATACTTACTTTTTAATTCCCTTGCCAATATTTTGCACTAAATCTTGACCATATATTTTCCAGGACAATGACCATTCTGTATATGATGAAGCCCAATGCAAAACTGCTCAGCTCCAGCTCGGCAGAGATGTCGGGACCAGCCCCAGCTGCCAAACTATTGACTTTTCAGAATAATCATTCATAATTATGGCACCATTCAATTCATATGTGTCTCTTAAACAAAATTCACACTTTGAGGGAGACCTGCAAACAAAATTCTTGCTTTCTGCTATAATCTTTTATAAATGCCAGCAAACATTATTTGCATGTAGCAAACGTTATTTGGATATATCAGTCATGTTTATTTTGATTAGGGTGCAGCAAACTGTGTCACTGAAGCCTCCACTCCGATTAGCCCTCAACTGGAAATAATTTATTTCCCTCTCGTTGTGCAGTTTAATTCCTTTTGTGTTATTTTCTAGCATAAGGATGCCACCTAGTGACAATAGCTGCCTGCTTCTTAAATTTGGCCTAAAAAGTTTCTAATACAAGTCCACAAGGATATGAAATAAGTTATTCTTAATGCTTGGTCGGTTCAGGGGAATAGTGTCCATACAAAACTGAAAGGTAGAATTATGGATAGGATTTTACCAAGGTAAATTATATCCAGTGTCACAATTTTAGATGGGTCAGAGATAGGCTTGATTTTTTAACGTATTATATTGTACCTATCTACATACTGATTTTTCAACAGTGTCTGTTATTCAGTGTATTATTTCTGTCTTCTGATGCTTGCCTAATTTGTAAATATCATCTAAATCCTTTGAAAATGAGACCAAATTTCTGTTTTCATAAATTTTTCAAGAACTATTAATCACCAGTTGTGGAGGATGGATGAAATATCAGGTTCTATCCTTATGCTGGTAAATATTTCAGTGGTATGAAAACAAGTTGTTGCTGAACCAGAGAAAAATAGTCCCTTTTTTTGTGTTCCCTGAACAGAGAACCCCCTCAGCCAGCAAGTTATTCCCAAACTGCAATTATTCCAGAGGAAGTGGAACAGTTCCAGTAAGCAGACTGGAAAACCCCTCAGCCATATTAATTATCATACAACATATTTATAACGTGATTTCTATCACGTGCAATGAAATTAATATGTAGAGTATTACCAAATTGTTTAATTTTAGATTGTTGGTGTTTTTTTATGTCTGGCCTGCAGGTGGGGAACTTTTTACTGGTCTCTACAGCGACTACTGGGGAAGAGATGGTGCTCTGTTTCGCTCCATGAACCGCGCGGCCCATCTGCGCACGGAACCCGACAACGAGCGCCTGCTGAAAGGTGTGGGATGGGGAAGGGGCTAAACCCAGAGGTGATGCAGAAGACAAGACAATCTCTGGTTTGCCTGGGATCAGATATTAGTGTCAGGTTTTGGCCTAGTTCAAATTGAAATGTGTAAAACAGAGAGAATGGGACTGGAAAACTGTCTTTTGCAAAAATACAAAGGAATATTGATTTGTCTATGCGAGGTATAAAAATACTTCAACATTAATCTATTCCACATATTCTATAGACACCCAGTAAAAAAAATTATTTTTTTTACTACTTCTATCCCCCAATTGCCCTTCAATATCTCTCTGAGTGACAGAGCCCTCACCTCTAGTTTTATTTTTTGGTTGCTACCAGCTGGTTTTAAGGCCTGAAAAAATAAGGCAATATTTTAATAACTGGGCTCAATTCCTTTTTGTTTTCTTTAAAGAACCAAAATTTGTTGGCTCATACATGATTCCTGACAATGAAGACCACGAAGATAACAAAGTATATTTCTTCTTTACTGAAAAAGCTCTGGAAGCTGAGACAAGCACTCATGCCATATATTCCAGAGTGGGACGCGTATGCGCGGTAAGATCCTTCTTTTGATTCTGAAGAAACTAGAAAAAATGATGAATTGTCCAGGAAATTATTATCACAAAGAGACTTAAGTTTTACCAGAAGGAGCAGAAAGATCATGAGGAAAGACTTTGCGTCCCTGTACTGCTCTGTTTGATTATATCCATTTCCCACTCAGGCCATCCTCCTGGTGTGTTGATCTCACCTCTTTTTGGTCCCTGGCCCCACACACAGGAATAAGATCTCAGGCAGTTGCTGGAGAGGAGCACTGTTAATATATGATCTCCCAGCTGCCCATATTGGTGCTTTCTGAACACTGATGAATTTTGGGTGCCTTCCTCTTCTAATAACCAACTACTGTAAGGCTGATGAGATGAGCTCTCCCGTTTTCCCAGTGGGACTACATCAGCTTGATTAAAGGAAAGAAAGAGAAGGTTATTTCTTAAAACCTGATTTTGTTTCAAAAAAAGTTTGTAATCCCCCTCCTAAGTGTAGGGGATAAAGTTTAGGGGATAGTTTAGGGGATTCCTAAAACTATTGAACAAAGAGCAAGACACAAGTTAATTATTTTCTGTCACCTCAATAAGTGGTATTTGTCATGTATGCTCACCAGCATACTGTCCCTTAAACTTTTTGAGGTACTCATGTATAACTTAAAAACATCTGATGTATGCAAAGTACTGAATTGCAGCCTCAGACATTAATGTTCACAAAGCCACTTGGACTTCTGGATTCCAACCTGCATCAAGATCCAAGGTGGAATTCTTTGGCTTATGTTCTTAATATATGCCTGGATAGATTATTTTAATTTTTCCCTCTGCTCTGTAATATATTCACCTGGAAGTCTTATCTCTAGCCATGGGTTTAACCAAAATCCCACTGGCCTTTCTCTTCCACTTCTCCAAAACTTATCTGAACATTAACTTCACACCTGTATGTCATAAGGCATAATTGATTTAGTGAATACAAAAAATAGCTAGCTGGTGATTCAAGAACTGGGTTTTTTCCTCCCAGCTTTTACATTTTCATCTGAGCTGTAACAGGTTTTGTAACACAGAGGCATCTACTCTGCTTATTCCTACTTTTCTGAGGAAAACAGATCTCTGTTTGTGAGAGGAGTTTTGCAAGCCTGTTGCAGAGCCTTCAACAGCCTTGAACACAGGTCTTGAATATAAGTCCACAGATTGAGGATGCTACCTAAAGCAAGTATTACTAAATGTCCCCTTTTCTTGAAAGTCCCAACTGTTGCAAGAGCAAGGAAAAGGTGAGACAGTCATAGTGAGGCAGATGTTATTTAAAGTTGTTGAAATAGTTAGAAAACCATGTAAATAATTGCCTCAGGCTTGCCCCAGCTGTACCAGGCCTGTGGATAGATTCAGAGCTTCAGTTTCCAGATACATTGAACTAACCCTGCACTGAGCTCTTAAAGCAAAGCTAAACTTCAGTAATGTACTCAGTACATCTAGTTTGCAAAAATGAGCTATGAAAAAAAGCTTTACAACAGCTGTATAACCAAAACGATCCAGGGATGTGGTAAAGCATTAGAAAATTCTTATGAAACCACAGATCTTAATGAGACCTGGATTTAATCAGTGCAAACCTACTTGAAAACTGACTCCAGAGAAATAATTCTAGTAAGAGACATGTGGTTTGAAAATGGATGCTTTTGATATTAGAAGATATAAGGAGCAGCTAACTCATCAGAGATGTTTGTGCTTCTAGACTTACTCATTCATATTACCATTGGCATTTGTTTCTCTCTACACAGAATGACATGGGAGGCCAGCGAATGCTCGTCAATAAATGGACCACCTTCCTCAAAACCAGACTAGTTTGTTCTGTGCCTGGGAGAAATGGAATTGATACACATTTTGATGAATTAGGTAAATATCCTAGACAGCAACAAACTTGAAATCATGGAAAAAAAATATACCTTCATGATAACACACTGTCAAATATTGCACTTGTATTCATTATCAAGGAGTGGTGGTTAACCTTGTTTCCAACATATATGAAGTTCTACGCATGTGGAGTTCACTATCTCCTTTATGTACTGCATTAAAAAGGCATTTAAAAACAAAGATTGTTTTTAAAATCTGCATAAGATTAAATAGAATAAATGAGTAAAATATGGTTATGCTTTTAAGAATCAATGAATTTTCTTTTGACAGGCTGAGAAAAGTAGGTTTTTAACAATAACATTGCATTTAAATTTTACAGAGGATGTGTTTTTGCTGCAAACTCGTGATAACAAAAATCCGGTGATATTTGGCCTCTTCAACACGACAAGGTAAACAACTAGAAGAAATAATAGCAGCCATAGAGGAATGTTTGAACAGTCTATTAAAGAGATAGAAGCTGGATGATACATATCCCTTAGCAAATATACAGTAAACAGTTTAATCTTAGTTGTATTCACAGCGGGCTTTCTTGTTAATGTAAAACATTCTCTGTAGCACTCAGGGGCTTGAAGTCTCATTCTGTGATTCAGTATCTCTGGAGCACAAATTAATTGTCTCTCAGCTTGACAATTTCCTATGTCAAAGTATATGCACTTCTGCATGCTTATAAGAGCAGCATCTCAGAACCACTTGTCTTCCTTAAGAGCTCCACTGTAATTCAAGGTTAAGTAGATGGCAGCCTAAATTCCAACTAACTTCCTAGTGAATCCTAAAGCAATAGCTGCAGTGTTGCTAGTGGCTTCTTTTTCCTTTTTATTGCAGCCTAGCTCAGGTGCAAGCACACAGTACTCCCAGCTTGGAAATCTGACTGTTAATTTAGGACGTAACTGGTAGAAAAGAGCACCTATGCTTTTGTCACATCCTCCTGATTTTTTTATTTTTTTTTTAATAACAAAAGGCAGATCTGCTCCTCTAGGGTTGCAGACACCTGGCATTTCCTAATGACTCTCGATGCCAATAGAGAAAGCTGGGCACCAAATTGAAATTTTCTGGATCACCTTGTGCAATCTTCAGAATAATTTTTTTGGAGAGAGTACTGATGTTTCTTTAAAAAACCCGAAACAAATAACTAAAAACAATTGCTCTTCCTGAACAAAATAAAATAAAAATTTTAAAAACTAGGAAATTTTATCTGCATTTTTCTACATAAAGTGATCTGATTTAACTAGTCATACCAACCAACATTCCCACAAAATACAAAAAGGACTCAATTTGGGACTGTTTATTTTAGTCAGCACTGGTTAGTTCCCAAAAAACAGTAGGAAAAATGTTAGAGAAGAAAGATAGTCAATAGTTTAAGTCACTAATCAAAGACATACAGGACCTGAGTTCAGTCCATTTTGCTTTCTTTTTGTTTCTAAACAAGTAATTTAGAGTTTGTGTACACCAGTGTCAAATTTTGGCATAACAACACAAAACTTCCTTGAAGAAATGTTATGAATATAAACACATTAAAGACTTTTAAAGAACATGGGATGCAGTACTTAGAAGAAAAGGAAATAGGAAAGAATAAGTAGTGTTTTCCCCCTGAGTGCTGTTGAAATGTGAGTTGTTTTTAATTGCATAATAATACCAGTATTATCTGGATAGACTGTGACATATTGCTTTAATAATGTCTTTAAATTTTACTTCATAGCAATATATTTAGAGGATATGCTGTATGTGTTTACCACATGGCAAGTGTCCGAGCAGCTTTCAATGGACCATATGCTCATAAGGAAGGACCTGAATACCACTGGGCTCTCTATGAAAGAAAAGTACCTTATCCGAGACCTGGTTCAGTAAGTACAGTCTATTTTCCACCGCTTTGCTGTGTAAATGATTTTGGAAAGAAAAAGCAGACTGCTGCTAATGCACAAATCTTCCTGACTTCACAGTCCAGGGTATATTTCTTTGAATATCTACATACTCCAGCTATTCCTGGAAAAGTGTGGAATGGCTCAGCAATAGGTTTAATCAAGTACTAGAACCATACATTTTCCAAAGGAAAATAGTGGGACTAAGTATATGAGACAACATTGTTTAAAGGTCCTAAGGTCCCCAAGTTAGGACCCCAAACAAAAGGGAAACAGGCAGCTCTAGAAGGTGGGTCAGATGCATTCAGGTTCATTCAGAAGCATTAAGTGCATTACCTGTAAAGGAACCTCTCTTTCTTTCTTTAGTGTGCTGAAACCAGGACATTTAACATGTGTTAAAGAAAAAAAAAAGAAAAACAAGCACAAAACAAACAGAAACCTCAAACTACAAAACCAAACCAAACCAACAAAGAAAAACCAAAACCACAAAAACCGAACGAGAATCCAATGTCATGTGGTTCTCGTTCCCTTTTTCCACCTCATTTTCCAAAATGATAAAATTTAACTACTTCTGTAATTTAGATCAATGAGCAGGTTAGAAATGAGACATATTTTAATAAAAGTAACTAATCAGAAAAAATGTATTTCTAGAGAAGAAGCAAATTCTCCATCATTCAAAGTCCTTTGGTCAAGATTGGTTCTTTTTGGAGGCAATGAATTTGAACCCTCACAGTTCAATGATTTCCTTTCAGACATCACAGAGGGATATTGTGCGACCCTTCAATCAGGTTCCTGAGCTTATCAACATTCTTGTTCTGTACCCTTTACAAGGAATATAAAAATATTAAAACAACACTCTAAAAAGCCAAACTCAGAAAAATCACTCATACTTTTTATTAATTTTCACACAAATTTCTTTATAAACTTTTTTTTTTCAATGGTTATTAACTGAAGGAAAGAAACAAGACATATTTTGAAAATGAAATTAAATGGAAGTTACTGTAGCAAGTATTCAGCAGCTATAGAGGTGCTGTCATGTACAGAGTTGTTAGTGTCTGGTACTTAGATTTCTGGAGGAAATCCCATACTCATGACTTAAAAAACAAGTAAGAAACTTCTACAAGGAATTCCTATGTTGTTTTCTCAAGGACATCACAAGTAATCTTCACCTCAAGCCCTTTTCCTGTTTCAGTGTCTTTTTAGGTGTTTCTGCAGTTTCTGCGCCAGGTGCTGCCATCCCCACTCAAGAGGTGAGGAGGGCACCTGTTGGTGTAGGTCAGAAGTGCCCTTTGCACTTCAGGGCCTGTCACCATCTCACAGAGCAGGCACAGCCACACCTCCAGGAGAAGGCAAGCAATGCCAGCCTAACTCAGGGAAGCACAACATCCAGAATTTATATTTTGCTCTGTACCTTTTGGGATTACAACAACCTACCCACCCATGGCAATCGCCATGTGCTGAAAAGCTGCTTTTGTTTACACTCAGGAAGGTCTACCTGTCATTTCAGCATTTGGCAGATTTTCAACTCTGAGTAAAGACATTTCTAATAGCTGTTTGGCTAAATTCCACCCCTCACCCCCCCACCCCACCCCCCAGTTTTCACTCTTTGCCTCTTAATCTCTTCTCAGGCTCACTCTTAAAGGTGGAATCTTAAAAGGTGGAATAAATAGTTGCTGGACATTCCTTTCAGTGCTGTTTTTCCTTTGCTAACTGAATCAGATATATTGCTTTTATACTAAAAGCAGTCCTTTTCAGAAATAAGTGTTTCATACAATTCATTTATCGCTGAATCTCCTGAATGGGAGGTGGCTTATTAGCTTGTCTACTCCATTCCAGTGAAGCCTTTCTCCCTGTAGCATGATTTCAAATGAATGCCCTTTCTCATGTTAAATTAATAATTTAAAATTAATATTTTTCTCTACTTCTCTTGGGGTTACATACATAAGTCAAAATTTAGAAGCAGATACTCCAAAAAAGAGATTACTTAGGATTTAAACATTATGAATATGATTTGACCATCTTGGCCAATGAGCTACATCTGTAGCAGTGCTGACATCAATACCAAATTTTTTTTTTGTTTGACATCAATTGAAGTCATTAGTATTGAGTCAGGATAGAAAAACAGGTAAATAAATTTTCATATTTTAGGAAAAATTGTTGAATTCAAAGGAATTATTGGTTTCCTGTTTGATATTTTGTATAGCAAATGTATGGGTTTTGCAGTTTTACCAAATAATGAGACCATACTATGCATGGACTGCAGAACAGTTGTATTTTTTTTTGTATTTTGCAAAGATGATACATTCCAAGTTCATTAAATGGTATTCATTTTTTTCCAAGCAGGAGAACACCTCACATATGTTATTTGGACTAGCATTAAACACAGGGATTAATTCAGTATTAATGACTGCAGTTATTACTGCATTAATATCTCTTAGCACTGAGGATTAAATGGTGTCTTTTTGGCAAGAAGAAGAGAACACAGAGCCAGCACTTCAGCAAGGTTGACAATGATTTATAGAAAGGCTGCCCTAAGTTCCACTTGCTTTCACTGCTTCTCCTCCTTGGCTGTGTTTGAGTCAGACTAGAGTGCCACCTCCCCAAAAAGGCAAGGCATAGGGACAGAAAAAGGAGCAGAAGAATGCAAGCAATTTCCCAATACCAGGGAAAAATTAGCTGAGGAAGCAGTCTCTCCTGGGTGCTAATAGATTTAATTGTGGTTTTCTTTATATGTTGCGCAGCACATCAGAGGCTGAAGTAGATGGCTCTGCCAGCTAATGGAGCATTAATTGATTCATTTTTAGCTACTTATTTAGGGCACAGTTTAGAGGCCTTTTCAATGGTTATCCAGTAGCATGAAGAGAAAGTGTGTGGCAGGCTGTAGCCAAGTGTTAGGCTTCACACTCTAAACAATGTGCAGCGTGTTGGTAAACTAAATCCCATTACCATTCCTATTACAGGAGTGACAGTGTCAAGAGGGAAATATAACCTACTAATGGGCATCTCTGAGAGTCAGCACTCATTGATCTTAGGTATTGAATGAGTAAAGAATAAGTCTATGAGGAATGAGAGTAGAGCTTAAACCTAAATAAACAGAAAGGCACTGCTAAGAGTCACAGCTTCTGACAGACTCCGCAATCCTCTGCCATAATCTCTGCTGGTTTTTTAGTTCATTTAGGCTGTGTTTCTTCTGGAAATGACATCAGCTACATCAAAAGTGGTGTGGATAGGCTTCAGAGACAGCTGCAACTACTGTTTCATTTCTAGACTACTTGATTTTATTTAATTAAAATGGAAAGCCTGTGAATGATTATTTTTATTAAATCTCTCCAGGACTAGAACTTTGCAAAGGGAACCAGGCAATGCCCATTCACTTGATATGCTGTGCAGTGCATGGGAAGCACAGGCTTAGCCTGTCTTCATGCTCCAGCTCTGTTTCTTTACTGCAAACATCTGGTAAAATTCCATCACTAGGTTGATTAGACAATTACTTTTAAGTCAACACTAAACAAATACATTCCTGTAGCTAAACCCAAAAAGTGGAAACAAATATTGCTCTGCTTGACAAGTGCAGGAGTTTGTTATTGTCAATTAAAGCTGACCACAAGTTTAAAATTACTGTTTCCAGTAAACATAAGGAGTATTTTATTTCATTTTAATGATTGAAAAGAAAACAATTTAAATAGAGAAAGGATGCTACCGTGGCTTTGCTTGAAATTCTTCTTAAACCACACTGTTGTATGAATATTTGGAAAAAGTAAATGGTTACTGAGATATTTCCGGCTTGATCATAAATGGTTTCAATTAGACATCATGAAGCAAATTGGAAATGTGGGATCTATGTTCAGCTGGGAAACACTATCTCTTTCACAAAGCATCCTAAAATTAACTTCTCTCTTTAACGAATTAAATTATCTCTAATTGCACATTTCACTGAAGGAGTAAGTCTCTTTTAATCAGTCATTGACATAAAGTTTATTTGCTTTGCAAACTGGTAGATTGATAAGTGCAAACATTGGTATTTGAAGCTAAACTGTGATACATAATACTGTCATCGAGAGCCAGGAATTAGAATCAAACGTAATGTTGTTAGAACGCCTGAAATCAAGAATTACTGTTGCTGGTAGCATAATTTTTAAGCGTGCTTAGTTTCTTATGGTAATACATTTTGCAATCAAAAAATAATCAGAGGTTGATTTCAAGTATTAGTGTTCTGCTGACTTTGCATAGCTGTTTCTCTGCTGGGAAGAAAAGTCCTTTCTTCTTACTCTGTCTATGGACATTTTGATTACATCTTCAATATGAATATGGGGAAGACATAAGCACTATGGCTTTTGTCAAAATCTAAAAGTGTTACTTTTTATTCTGTCTTAGTACGCCAAAGAGGGGCAAACTCCTTCTTTCTAAAATGACAATGCCAAGGCACTCTTCAGCGTTTCCTTTCTTTTCATGATTAATAATCCACATATGCATAAAGTACAGAGTTCACTGTCCTAATTCCCACTGTGGTCCTCTGTGCTTGGTTTTCTGTAGACTTGTCTTTATTCCTGAAAACAAGACCTTTTTGTGACAATTTCTTGAGCAAGCCTTCAGGACAGTCTGTGTTCTGTGTTTTTGCAGTGTGCCAGCAAGGTGAACGGCGGGCTGTACACTACCACCAAAGACTATCCTGATGAAGCTGTCCATTTTGCCAGGAGTCATCCACTGATGTATCAGCCCATCAGGCCTGTTCATAAGAGACCAATACTAGTTAAAACAGATGGAAAGTACGATCTTAAACAAATAGCAGTGGACAGAGTGGAAGCTGAAGATGGGCAATATGATGTTTTGTTCATTGGCACAGGTAAATAAAGAAAACAAGAAAGAATTTTTACATTTATGATTTTAGTAAGTTGTTTTGTTTGAGTGGTTGTTTTTGTTGTTGTTGTCATTGTTGTTTTGGTTTGTGGTTTGGTTTTTGTTTTGTGGGGGTTTTTGTTTGTTTGTTTGTTTCTGTTTTGTTTTGGTTTTGTTTTTTTTTTCCTCCAGGATGAAGTTAATCCATACAACATTTCTTTTTAACAACTTGTCTTTTCACGCCTGTGCCAGTCTTCACCTTACAGAGAATGTTAGTCATTCTAGACATATGCTTCACTGTGATGCTAACATTATATAGGAAAGTAATGGTAGGGAGAAGAGCAAGAGAAACAAGTATAGGATTCCATTTTCTAGCAAGAGAAACAAGTATAGGATTCCATTTTCATTTCTTTTCAAAAACTAACATAAGAGAACTTGCACAACAACCAGCCTTATTTTTTAAACTTCAGAACACTGTCATGTATCTGAGCTGAGACTTGGAGACCTAGGAGAAACAAAGGTGATATGATTTCCAAAAATATCCGTTCAAGTTACTGGCTTTATTCCACACTTTCTTTTCCCCAGTTCTGGAGACAACGAGTCTAGCTGATACCATTAAAAAAATCTGCCAGATTAAAAAAAGCTTCCAGATTTGGGTTACAACACAGCTCAAGGAAGGAAGGAGGAAATGCCCGATTTTAAAAAATCCAAAACTGTTAGAAGTTTCCTGCCAAGTTTTCTTGTCTTTCTTCTGTGCCATTTTATTAAAATATAGAGAGCTTGTTAAACAAGAATTTTTAAGCATCTTCCTAAAAAAAATAAAGGCAAAATATAATATATACCTGCACTAAGTCTAAGAAAGCAGAGAAAATATAAATACCCTAATGGTATTTGAAAAATAGAAAAACCTAAGAAAACAAGAGGAAAGGCTGGAACTACACAAGACTCAAGTCACATCTAATCTATCTGGAAAAAACCCAAGGATTCTTACATTCACATTTAATCAATTTAACAACAGGAGTGGTATCACAAATCATTTTGACCATTTTGTCTAGGAAAGCAGTTCCAGTGAATTATTTTTTTACTAATGAAATTCCTCTGATAAGTACATTTCAGTGTTGAGAACATTCAAAAAAAGCAAGTTCATAGAATAACACAGTCCTATTTATATTAGTGTTGTTTTCTAGGATTTTAAATGGCCTCAGTATGGTCTTGGTAATGGACTTAACCGTGGTCTGTAAAACATCATATCATGTGTCACTTTTTTCTGTACAGCAGGTTTTACAGTGAGTCCTACATCCTTCATATTTTCTCCTTGCACTTCTAATTGAGACTGTGTCAAACATTCTTGTACTCAAGTTCTTTTTTTCTTGAATCCAAAGTGGCTTAAGCATGTGCTTTAGAGCTGTGCTGGATTGGCCCCCAACAGCTGCCCACTGTTCTCAAACTGTCTGATCACAGGTGACCTGAAATTCCACCAAAAGAATTGGGGTTTTAGAAACTATGAAATGAAACCTGCAATCACCACTCTGGCAAAGCTCCCATCAGAAAACTCACTGCTTCTTTGGGCAATATAATGTTAGAAAGGGTTGACATATTTTTTTTAATCCCAGTCCAACACCTGCTGTGTAACATAAGCAAGCAGCATCTTACAGCTGAGCAAGTTTCCTTAGGGTAGCAGTGCAGGTTAGAAAGGTTCATCAAAGGCAAAGTCTGAACATCAGAGCTTTCACATGTCTGTCAGCAGGATTTGAAGAAGGACTTATGAAAATCAGTGCTCAGAATACAAATTCTTTTCACTGTTCTACTACAAAATGGTTGCCTTTGATTACACATTCTCTTTGAAAAATGGTGTATGACCCCAGTTTAATGGTTCCTCTTTTTGTTTCACCCTTTGATCTTTTGCTGAACATTTTCCCCAGTTCTTCCCTGCTTAATATGTCCCCTGTAAATCAAAGGTGACTGAAAGTAACAGAAGAAAGGAAGTGATACTTGCCATTGTTGATGACAGATTTCCAGATCAAGGAGAGCAAGGCTTTCTATAAATAGCCAGCAAGGCAAAACCAAAGTGGTAGAAGACCAGATGTTATTTGTGTGTTTTAGTTTCCTGCAAGAGTTGCAGAGACAGAAAGGTTGATAAGAAAGGTTGATAAGTCTAAATCCAATGTGCTTTAGTGTTTTTAAATGTGTATCTTATATTTTGGTTCATCTCCCTTTGACTAACATCTTCAGCTCAACAGCAGTTCAGTATTTCCTTAGAGAAGGGTAAGAATTGTGCACATTGAACCCCTGTAGGTTTTTGTACTTTTGCCTGGGGGAATGGAGCTGCTGTCAGCAATTAAGGATATTAGTAGTTTCCTATCTAGTGTAAACACTCAGATCCTATAATTAAAGCTACTTTATACTTGCTTGCCTCAATGCACCAGGCTTCCACTTACTCCCATTTCTTTTCCTGAAATATGGTTGCCCTCTGTGACCCTTTTGCTATTCACAATGGGTTATGACCCAGTGTTTGAAAAATATAATTATTTAAGTATCTTACAAGTGTCTAAGTTGACTCTTATTTGACAGGGAGAAATTGTCATATATTTGATTTTCTAAGAGTAAGAATCTTCATTAATGACAGCACAATGCAAGTAACTTTTCACATTTATAAATTTCAATCCATTATCAATTTGAAGTTGTTTCAGGTATTTGAAGGCCTTATAAATATTTCAACCAATCATAAGCTTTACTTCTGTTTTGTTTTGTTTTAAATTTGTGTCTAGATAATGGCATTGTGCTGAAAGTCATAACAATTTACAATCAAGAAACAGAATCAATGGAAGAAGTGATTCTTGAAGAGCTGCAAGTATTCAAGGTGAACTGTGCTGTATACAAAGTATATACACAAGTCTTGAACTTTCTGCAGAATTAAAATATCAAAAAAAAATCTGAGGGTAGTCAAATATGTAATATTTGTGTGCAAGAAATTGTCTAATTATCTAGCAATTTTATGGCAGGAAACCTTCATTTTCAAATGAAGTTTTTCTAATGTCCCAAGCACCAAAGCATGTTGAAGCAATCTACAACTACTGCCTTTCTGTTTATGTGCTTGGACATTGTAGTGCGACTTTTAATTAGAAACTTATTGCATCTTGCTTAATTTTCTCTCATATCCATTTAAGCAATTAAAAAGTATAACTGCACACGTAAAAATGTGCCTACTACAATCCTGGAAACTTAAATAAGATCCAGATAGAAAAAGTCCACTCAGATGGAGTGAATTAGTTATCCTGACTCTCCAGTGGGCAAACATGGGTCCTACTGAGGCAAAATTCCATTCTCCTAAAGAACAACCTATGACCAAAGCTCAGTGCTTGGCATGAGACAAAGCTAACATAATGAAATTCTCCCAGTGAGTATTCTCATCATGTCATGTTAGCCAAGTAAAGCAGCAGGCTAACCTGCTTCAAACCATAGGGAAAATCTAACATCAAAAGTTAGACATTTAAATCTGGTACCTGAATTTAGGCAGTGTAATTACTGACTTTTTACCTGGGGGACAATCCCAGAATTTGCCCTTCTTGATAAAGCTAGTTTTCAATAGAACAATGAGGGGATGTGTATTGCTCCAAGAAATCTGAGCAGAGGGCAGAAAGGACAATGGTAAAAGAAGGAATTCCTGCTATTTTTGTCTTATCTTCAATGAATGTTTTGTTATAAAGAACACTCCACTTATCACTCTTAAGCAGGACAAAAGACATTCAGTGGTGGCAAGAGCTAATGTCATGTTTGACAGGGAAATTGTAGTGTTCCTGTAGCTCTGATAATCCTGAATTAAGTGTTGGTTGCTTGCTTCCAAATAAACTGTGTTAAAGCAATACTTCTGAAAGTCACAATTTCCTCACATCTTTCTTAAAGAAAGTCAAAGTATCTAGCAAAGCTGAATGTAATAAGTAAATACCAATACTACTTTTCCTGATTTATTTTCATAGCAAAAAGATGTTTTCTAAGCAAACAACTATTTCCTTTTTTTTTTAGATGCCAGTTCCTATTATTTCTATGGAAATCTCTTCAAAAAGGGTAAGCATTTTACAAGTTTGAAATATGACAATTGTGACACAAATATAAAGGAGCTGTAAACTGCACAGAGCTAGATGCAAGGCTAGATAGGCAGATGTACATAATCTATAATGAGATCTGCTTGGATACATGTAATCATTCTGTAATATAAACTTATAGTTGTATGCTCTGTTCCTTTATAATGTATTTATGTTGTTCAGTTCTAGTGTTAAATATCCTTAGTTCACAATGCCATCCATATCAAAGCAAGTAAAAACCAATCTGTTTCATAAGTTACTGTCATACTAATCACAGTAGGGATTAGCTTGGTGGATATGGCAAATCACAGAAAAGTTCTTTGTTGATAAATGCAGACAGACTTCATCCCCATGGGGGTATCAGTGCAAAAAGAACCTTGCTGGCTCTCCCACATATTCAGTTGCCCTGTAGGGCTGTTTGGATCTGAATCCTTTTGGAGTTTCTGAAAGTTTCTGCTGATATAAACACCCAATTTATTACTCTTGTGGGCAGATTCTCATCCATATCATATCTTCATATCTCAGCATGGGGCCATTATAAACATCCAAGGATAGTTACATCTTAATGTTAAACATGTCCAACAGTGATGTTAGCCATCCGGTGCAATGTAGGTGACATAAGCACAGTGAAACATGAGTCACAAAGAATCAAAACTGCATTATTAGGAGGTGTGACTGCAGCCCGAAGGGTTATTTGAGTCTTGGTGTCTAATAACTTGCATTCTTCCTGAAGGTAACACAGAAAGTCGAAGTCCTGTAACAGTAATTCAGAGGAAGATTTGGGTCTAAGTATTCTGAATTATTTCCTCCCTCAATCTTTTCCCACAGACTGTGAAAGCAGCTCTGGAGACTAGATTGTCTAACACTGCACCTAAGTGTTTATTTGGAGAAAGACTCAGTGTTTTCCAGATGTTTGCCTTACCTTTAACTCTCAATGAATTGTCATGGTTAAAGGGTTCTTTTGGAAGAGTAAAAAGGAGACATCATAAAATTTGAAGTAGCATTCCTCCATTACATCCATCTCCCAAGAGGTGTGCTAACTCTACTAATTCAAGGCATATCTGGAAAATCTGGAGAGAACTGTAAAAAAGCCACTAGAACAACCCAGTAGTTGAAGAAAGAACTTCTTGTGAGAAGTAAAAGTAGCTTTAATTTTTTAAGAGATTATAGAGAAGACTGAGAGAGAACAGGAGAATCATATATATATTTTACTGTGTGAAGTGACTTCCTACTGTGTGTTTGAGGATTCTTAAACATTGACAGTAAAGCAATATCAGATTAAATAACCAAGAACAGCTTGTTGAACGTAGATAAACTTGTTCTTGAAATAGGATACAGTCTTCTGACACTAAGAACAATTAAATGTTGGAATACATTTTAGGGACAGAGTTGGCACCAAGTGATTTTTTCTTTAAAATCAGCCAGAATATGACTTAATTGAGCATATGTGAAAAAATTTTGTACCTTAAGCATTTTTGCTGGTCTCTTTTGAACTTTGAGTTACTGAGCCTATGGAGACCTCCTTGCTACCTACGTCTCCATATTCTTATAACACTGACCAGTCTTCACCAATTCGTGGTACAATAAAATATCACATTTCAGGGCTGAGCTTTTTATCTGCAGAGACTGGGAAAGAATGTTCTTTGATGTTCAGTTGGCTAGATATCAGATGGTTCTTTTCCCTCCTGTGATTTACCAAGACTTAAAGAAGTCTTTACCCCTGCTAAAAGATAAAAGAGAAAATCTCATCTCGTATGTCTCATTGAAAGTGTTGCTCGTGTCTTCTGGGACAATCACACCGCAGCACTTGCAGACAAAGAACTCCCCTCAAACAAGTATCCCAGGTTTTCTCTTCATTCCAGTTGGCAGACTCAGTTCCTGCTACTATCATCTGGTTTATCTCACCAGAAAAATTCTTCAAGCATTGCTGTCACCAGCCTCTCCTACTTTATTCCCCTGGCATCTCTGAAAGTTAAATTTCTACGATCTAAAAATATATAAGAGGCATAATGAGGAGCAAAAACAGACTATCTGGATTAAAATTTATATTTTGTGATAGACTATGTGAGGTATCAGTATTTTCCAGCTTTAAGTAACTTTAAAATACCAGATTTTGACAGCTTGGTTGAAGAGTAGGAATTATGGACTAAGTTTGGCCATTAGGATGAGCAGAACTGAGAAACCCTTTTTCTGACTGGTAAAACAGTGGAAGTGAGCTGTGCATACGCAGTTTTTATTGAAGTGCACAATGCATATTTCTGGCTTCAGAAAATTTACATTCATCAACAACAAGGCTTTTTCTCAAATTTCTTTCAATTCAAGCTATTCTCTTCTGAAATTATTGTGCTAGCATCTGAAGAATTAAATTGATTTTCTGTCATTTGATTTGAAAAGGACATCTATGTGAACTCAAAAGATTCAAACAATCAATGCTAATGCTGAAAGACCCCCATCCAAAAACTGCAAATAAATGTTAAAGAAGTAGATAGTGACCACGTAATTTGTAAGGAAGAGTGCACAGCAACAGGAAAACAATTAAATATCTGTCTATCTATCTATCTATCTATCTATCTATCTATCTATCTATCTATCTATCTATCATCTATCTCCTGTGCACTGAGGGATTATACAAATCATAGCAATAAATATGTAAATAATCATGTAAATATGTGATCATATTCTAAGTAGCCATATCAAGAGTTAAATTTACTTGAAAACTCCCATTTTAAAACTGAGTTTGTCTATAACCCTTGCATATTTGAAGTTCTTTGTTAAAGTCTTTCCCGTCAAGTTGGGGTTTTTTTGCAGATCATTTGAGGTGACAGACAAGTGTAAAGAGGGAGGCATTGGAAAATATCTTGATGAAGAAAAAGAAATGTAAACCCTTGCCTATTCAAACACAAGCTGAAACTTCAGAAGCAAGGAAATGCCAAAATAAACTTGCTCATTTTACCTTCTTTCTGTTTCTCTGTCCTCAGTAGGAGAGTTTAATCTGTAATCAGATATTTTCCTACAGGGTAACTCTGCCTCCCTCAGGTCACAGGCTGGATGCACAACCAGCAAGCTACGACTGGTCTAACAATTTCAATAACTGCCTCGGGAAGAGAAGTTTTAGCGGACATTGCAGCAATCCTATCTGGTGTGTTTCTTGCAGCAACAGCTCTACGTGGGCTCCGAGTCAGTGATAGCTCAAGTGAAGTTCCACCAGTGCGACATGTACGGCACGGCCTGCGCCGACTGCTGCCTGGCGCGGGATCCCTACTGCGCCTGGGACGGCGTCTCCTGCTCCCGCTACTTCCCCACGGGAGTGCAGGCCAAGAGGTGAGAGCTCTGCCTTTTCCTGACACCCTCGGAGCAAAGTATCTACATTAACCGTTCCTACTGCAGAGTGCTTCGTATCACCCCTCAGACGTGACCGAACTGCGAGATGTCAGCTGCTAATTTCTCAGCATAGCCTTAGGGGATTGCAGGGAACCAAACTCACAGGACGGCATAAACTGCAGTAGCAGGAGTACTTTTATGACTAAAGCTAAGTCACTTCTAATTATTTGCATTACACTGTAAACCTAAATTTCCTTAAACATCTTTTCAAGTCTTTGCAACATCAGAGACCTAGTTTGGTAGTATTACACGGCAAGTATATCACACTGGAATAACATATACAACAGAATTTATAAAATAAAGCAAAGAAGAATGTTTGTTCATAGTCACATACCTTCACCAGCCAAAACCAAACCAGAGTTTCTGCAAAAGCTAAGGTTTGGTTTTCTGCAGTGTGTTGAAAGGCAAGTTACTCTAGAGGTCAGTTCAAAGCACAGACCTGATTTGAGTGCTTTAATTCTTCCTTGTGGAGACTCTTTCTCTGTATCACCCTTCACTTATTCATGATTCTTGACCTTCACTCTTTCATTCAATGATTTCCTTGGAACCTGCTGTCCTCTCTTCCCTCTCAAACACAGATTCTGCAATTCAGCAGAATTCAGCTGCACAGATCAAGTAGCTAGAACATGCATTTTTTTAATCCAGATCTTTTCACAAAAATTAGTCAACTTTGCCACGTGTCTGAGTAATTTCTTACCTGAATCAGCAAAATTTTGGTGTTGCATAATTCAAATAATTTCTGTGGCTTTTTTTTTTTTTTTGCAATCACTGGTTTTAAAAATATAAGCTTTTTTTATATTAGACCTACAAGGATTTTAAGAATGATTTCAATAAATTTGAGAGAGAGTTTTGAAAACTGGTGGAGATAGTCACTCATCTAAGGATTTAAAAATCATTTGGAAAGGAAGGGGCGGGGAGGGGGTTAAAAATTTCCAAGCAGCCTTTTATCTTGCTAGCAGTATCACCATTCATGTTGTGCAGGCTACTTGTTGTCAAAGAAAAGATGAGAGAAACTCAGGGAGGCCTGGACTCTGTTGTCATGTTTCTCACCTAAGACAATTTCCAGAGTAGCAGCCTTTAAATTCCCTGAAAACACATTTATCCAGGGTGGAGTGATATGGGCAGCACCCCAGGCACCCTCCTGTGCCTTACCTCCCCATCATTCATCAGGTCAGCCTCTAAAAGAAGAAAATACTGCTGCTATCTCACTCCTTCTCTTAAGATAAGCACTGTAGCAGTGGAGAAGGGATTTGCACTCAATTGAATGTTCTTGAAGTCTGCAAAACTTGTTTTCCATATCAGAATTTGGGGAATGGTCAGCAAGACTAACTGTTGAGAGGCATGAATGGCATTTGCTTTGTTCACTTTAGGTCACAGCTGAAACTCAGAGCATTTCAGATGTAAGACCTTACCCTAACTGTGTGGTACATGGAGAGGCAGGGAGAGGTACTAGGGACATGTGTAGAGAAGTTGTTTTAGGTTGCTTCCTCTCAGGTACCATGTGAAGAATACTACAGGAAAAGGCAGGTCCCTGCAGACAGCATGGAGTTTTCTGACACCAAGTGGCACTGACTAGTTGATAACCCTGCCATGGCTTGGTTGGACTCCAGACAGAATTAATGCCAGATCCCAGAACATTCATGTCTTAGTCTGGGCTTGTCTCCAGATTTCTGCTCAGGGTTGTTTAGCCTGGAGGAAAGGAGACTCAGAGGTGACCTTATCACTCTTTACAACTTCCTGAAGGGTGGCTGTGGTCAGCTGGGGGTTGGTCTCTTTCTCCAAGCAACAACGGACAGAACAAGAGGACACAGTCTCAAGCTGTGTCAAGGGAGATATAGGCTGGATATTAGAAAAAAATTTTCACAGTAAGAGTGATAAAGTACTGGAATGGTCTGCCCGGGGAGGTGGTGGAGTCACCATCCCTGGATGTGTTTAAAAAAAGACTGGATGTGGCACTTGGTGCTATGATCTAGTTGAGGTGTAAGAACATGGTTGGACTCGATGATCTTGAAGGTCTCTTCCAACCTAGAAATTCTGTGATCCTGTGATTCTGTGATTCTGTACATGGCATTACAAGTAATGTGAGTGCAAGGGGCATTGGAGAGCACTTGTTTCTCCTCTTCCTGACATCTGTCCCTTCATTGGAGTCATGGAGTCGTGCCTTACATTGCAACACATTTGAGCTGACCTTAATACCACCTGTCTCTGCTCAAATGTGGCCTTCATGCTGTACATTTAGGTGGACCTTTGATTTGTAAGAGCAGTGCTGCTAATGGGTAAGGGCTCTGCTCAGAGCCCTCTTTTTAATTCCAGTTCTACTGGAGAAGGGTTGAATCAGGGCAGGGTTGTACAAGGTGTCCTCCCCACTTTGATCCGAATGCTGTCTGCTTTAGATCCTGATGCCTCCAAGGTACAACAAGTGTTTAGAGAAACATTAAATAGAAATCTGTAAACTAAGGCATGTAATGGATTTGGAGAGAAGTGAAGCATAAATACAAAAACCCTATGCTCAGCATCTGGTAGTAATTTTTTTCAGTTGTGAAAGTCTATAATTCCTTGTACATGTATATCCAGGATAACTAATTAAATGTAAGATTTAATTAAGGAAAAATAAAAACTGAGGTCAAAATCCCATATCTTGATGCTGGCAGCACAGCACACCACAATTCCTTGGTAATTACAGGTGTAAGGCTCCTGAATAGTGCAAATGCTTCAGATGGCAGAAGGAATTTCTATTGCATTCACATTTCATGAAGCACACTTGAGAAAGCAGAGGTCCAAGATTTAAATGCTTTAGTTCTCTATTAGCTCTGCAATCTGATTTAGGCAAGTTCAATTTTTATCTAAATAAGCACTAAATTCTACAGTGAGATTCTTTGCTGTACCAGCTCACCATCCAGGCTGAAAAAAGTCTGAAGTAATTTAAAAATGTCTTTGAGCTTGGATAGGCATAGTGTGATTCTTTAGCTAATTTTTAGAAGCTGACAGTCTCTCCCCTGCCTCCCGTCCCTCTCTGGCTTCTTTCTCCATCACCCACTCCACCAGCAACCACACAGTCTATTGATTTACTTATGCAAACCACAGTGGTGCTTTTTCTTCTCAAGACTTTTTTGATTTTGTCTCATGCATTCCTGGGAAATATTAAAGAAAAAATAAATTATGGTGATGGTAAAGATGATGATGATTACTGTATTGCTTTCTTGCAGATCATTTTTACTATCTTCCTGAAAGCACAGAGTTAAGGGCTGAAATCTAAATTAATAGATTTTAATTAATAGAAATTATAGATTGCAAAAGATACTTCCCTACATTCAGTACATTTGTTAATCATTGAAAATTGTTCCTTACAGTAATTAATCTCAGGGATTGTCTGATACTCTGTTATTCACAGAATTCTGAGTAAAATGATTTCTAAGAAAAAAAAAAAAAGTAATACTAGGCTGATGTCAGTATTTGTGAAATGAGCTTATCTCTGAGCATCTCCCTCTCTTTCAGCACCTCTCTCCATTTTTTCCTTCTATTTGAGAAAATAGCAAGTGAAGGCACTGGTAATTGTATCTTTCCAGTCTTCACAGTTGCAACAATAAAATTCCATCAAACAAACATTTCTTTTTCTTTAATGATTCTGACAACTGGAGAAATTACCCTGTCTTACAGAACTAGGATTTTTTTAACTTTACAGTGATTTTTAGGAACTGATGAGTGAATAGAACATGCCTGCTACCTGTCCTGTTCCTGCTAGATAGGGCTGTGGGACCTGACAGCAGCAGGATTGTCTTGTTTGGGTTTTTTTAAAAGTTAATGCATCTCTTATAGTATTTATGCATGTTTGTGCAGGAGAATGTCTCTTCTGAGTAATCTACATATACAGACTTGCACAGCTGGTGACAGCATTTGTCGGCACTGACACTACACATTGCAATGACAACACCCAGGGCAGAAGAAGTCCCAGTTGCTACTTCAGTCTCTGTTTTTATTTAATAGCATGCAAGTATTGTTGGCATTTCTCCCTAAAAGCCCAATGCAGTCTCCATTGAATTTCCAGATTGCCCTGAAACAACAATGGAAAAACTTTGGTTTTTCTCTGAATATCAATGGAGGTTAAAGCTGTGATCTTGGTCCACCAAGAACATTGGATCAGGAGTTCACATGGGTGACAGAATTCAGAAAATAATGACTGTCTACAGCCAGATTAAAAATGAAATGAGTAACATCCACAGACAAGACCTTTAGATGGTGTAAATCTAAATAGTTTCAGTAAATTCTATTTGTGACAAATGAAAATTTAATCTTTTGGGTTCACATAAAACTGGAGAATAACCTTATTTTATTTTTTTTTTCTGTAAATACAATAGAAAAACTCAAACCTCAAAGTCAGAATGATTTTTCTTTCAAAAGCACTTGTATTATTTCCAGATCAAAAACAGGATTCACAGGTTCTGACCACAGTTCTGCCACCAGTTCACTTTCTAGGCCTAGGTATTCATGAATGTGTCTGTTTCCCTGTTGAGAAAAATGAAGTCACTAACTGTCTGTTACAAAGGTGAAATAAAGTGTTTCCTCCATATGTTGAGATTCTCAACTGAAAAAAAAAAAAAAACCCCAAACAAAAAGCATGAGAGTGAAGGATAAAAAAAGTATAATTCATATACGTGGGAAACTGTTCTAAAAATAAAAAAAGTAAAATTTCCTTCCTTTTTGGAGAGAGAGAGAGAAAGAACTCAAAGACAGGCTAAAGGTCCCTATGATTGAATGTTACCCAGTCAGTTCAAAGGATCTTGTTTTAGTATATATAACATCAGCATAGTTATATATAAAATGGACACATAATTGTGCCTCTTCTCCAGAAAAGTGTTTCTTTTTTCAGACACATGACTCTCAGTAGGCTGAGTAGAGACAAAATACTGATTTATAAATGAGTACTTGTCACAACAATGGTAAATTGTTAGCAATCAAGGTTTAACTCCATACATTTTTAATGACTGCTAGTTTAGCATAAACCCAACAACATGTAAGTTAAACGTTTTCTCTCAAATAACTGCACTTTTTCCCCTCCAGACGTTTCCGCAGACAAGATGTTCGGCACGGAAATGCAGCGCAGCAGTGCTTTGGCCAGCAGTTCATTGGTAATGTGTTCACACACACACACAAATTGCCTGTAAAGGCCTGGAACTGCCAACACAGAGTTTGCAAAGAGCACGAGCCAGACCATACATCTCACCTGCTGTTTTTCACTGGCACGTTCCCATAATGTTATAAGAGCCATGGGGCTGAGCCCCTGCCATCCAGGTCTAAGGGTGACAGTGGCACTCTGTCTCAGTGGCAGGTCAGGTGCATCCCAAAAGGTTCATGGGGTCCTGCAGCACTGACATTCAGACTAAAGATGTGGAGAATACATCCCAATGGCTTCCAACAGAGAAAAAGCAGAAAGATGAGGCAGGGATAAGAAACAATGGAGCTGCATCCTGAAATGTGTGTGAAATAATCAGGACATTTAGAGTTTAAGTACAGGCATGAACAGTGACACAACAGAACAAAAATGTATATTTATGATCAAGCTTTCTCTTAAAAAAACAAAAAGATACAGTACTGTGTCTAATGCTGTTATCCAAACCTTGGAAAGTGAGGATTTCAAACATAGGTATTGGGAATAGGAAAACAGAAAAAAACAATTGCCTGGAAATCCTCTGTATTTTGCAGGATAATACACAATATCTAGAGAAACACTATTAGAAATTATATATATATATACATATATATATAACCAGAGAAAGCTGCATTAAAATTGAAGTCCATTGGAGGTTATTGTACATTTTGGAAAAGTATTCCAATATCAAATGCTAATTCTTCCACTAGTTTGAAATACAGCAGAGAAATCATAATAATATAAAGCAGTGTATTTTTTTAGGATGTAAAGCTATTTGGGCTCAAGAATAGTTCTCACTATTATGAAATGATTCCATAAATGAGACAATTGGTTTCGTCCAGTGTAACAAGTAGTTTATCCTCCTTCAGATGTTTTGTTGGATTGAAAACCAGAATAAAATTTTGTTTAACTCACTGATCTTTTTTTTTAGCACTCTTGGGCCCAAAATGTGCATTCACTTTACACATGTATAGCATGGATATATATAATATTGGTTAGAGTATTTATAGTATCATTTTGCAAACAGTTATGGGCTGTAATTATCCCTTAAAATATTTTTAAAATTATATTTAAACATTTTTCGAATCGTCCTTCGAATCCTCTTTCGAATCCTCAGTTTCACTGAGTGAAAATGAAATTTACTATTCTTAAGAACGAGGCAGAAGTAATTAGCAATGTGAAAAGCTGAGATCTGTTTCTCTATAATCTTAGGTGAGTCACAGCACAATTTGGTCAGATGCTGTAAAAGCCTGGAATGATGGCAAAATTCACTTAGCGGGTCAGAGCTTCATTAGACAATACTTTTCAAAGCTGAATTAAGCTTTACTCTGAAAAGTAAATGTACCCTCAACATGGAGTGTAACAAGTAGTTGCAGTAACACATTTTTGGAACATTTATTTCCCTTCCAGGTGAAGTTCAGGAGAAGACTGAGGAGCGACTTGTTTATGGAATAGAGTACAACAGCACCCTTCTGGAGTGCACCCCTCGGACCTTACAAGCAAAAGTAATCTGGCTTGTCCAGAGAGCACATGAAACTAAGAAGGAAGAGGTAAATATTCTTATAGACTTTTTTCAATAAAAGAGCCTGTTGTTAGGAATATCCCATCCTTACTGAATTTCTGCCACCATTGGCTGTATATGGGTATCAGGGAATATCACTATGTTCATCTGGTCTCTTGAATTAATAGACCTGAGAATTTCACACAGTGTTTGCATTCAACATCTTGAATGCAGATGTTAGACATGTAGTGAAGTTAATTTAAGATCTCAAAACAAAGGAAAATCCATCACTTGGTATGTTTTTGCAGGGGTGAAATGTGTCTGTATTATTTTCAGTGTTAATCTACCTTAACTTCTATTCATTCTTGCTGCCTCACGCATTTATTACAGAATTTTTTATTTTTTATTTATTACAGAATTTTTTGCAAGTGAGTGTTGGTGGACTCTCTGCCTCTTTTACATGTATTTTACCATTATGAAAATGCTTCATAAGTGCTATCATATTTATTCCTCCATGCCTTTCTGATACACATCAATGTAGCTACCACTACAGGGTAGATATGTCACTATAGGGCCTGGTAAAAATGTTCCCATCTTTCTTATAAGCCCCCTTTCAGAACTGACAGGTCAAAACAAAGTCTTCCTGGAACCTCCTCTCCTCTAGGCTGAGCAACCCCAGCTCTCTCTTTCTTCACAGGAGAAATGCCCCATTCCTCTCTTCATTTTTGTGACTCTCCTCCAGTTCCACTCTAATGGGTCCATGTCTGCCTTGTACTGAGGATCCCAGGGCTGGATGCAGCACTCCAGATGGGGGCTTGCCACAGCAGAGTGGAGCGAGAGAATCACCTCCCTTGGCCTGTTGGTCACACTTCTTGTTATACAGCACAGGATACAGTTGGTTTTCTGCAAGTGGACATGGGCAGCTCTCATCCAGTTCTTCCTCCCTCAGTACCTCCAAGTCCTTTTCTTCAGGGCTGCTTTTGATCCCTTCATCACTCAGTACTTCTGCTTAAATTCATCACCTTACTGTTAAATGAGAAGCTGAGGATACCATTTTCCTGGCCACTCCTGCTGCTGGATTAGAGAGCTCAGTGCTCCCTGCTTGCCAACATCTGTGAATATCTCGTAGTCAATAGTGTAGTCCTCAGGAGCTGTAGGAAGAACTCAAACAGCAGACTCAGAACTGAGGCTTTAAGATCACAATGGTCCTGCAGTTAGATAAGCAAATACTTCTGTGAATTTCTCCTCAAAAGCATACCAGTCTATAAGAGAATTCACAGGGATCCTTATCACAGGTCAGCTTGCAAATTTCCTTTTGTTTTCCATCCAGCAGACTATTTGCATATTTCTAACTTATTTCCCTCTGCAATTAAAAAACTGATCTGTCTGTTCCAATGTATGTTCTTCCACATTTCCCAGATTCTTTTGGTTCTTCTCCATTTGCAACTCAATCTCTTCTTTACTTCAAGTAAATATTTTTATTATAAAAACACTGTGAATTAAAAATTTGTAGGTCTCTAATCTTCCTCTCAAAATTCAATATTACCATCATGAAAGTACAGTTCAGAAATAATTGTGGTTGTTTAATGTAGTAGCAAAGGCCTGTGCTCTATAACTTCATTTTATGGTTTTTTTTTCAGGTGAAGATCGACGATAGAATAATAAAAATGGACCTTGGCCTTTTATTCCTGAAGCTCCATCGACTGGATGCAGGGACTTATTTTTGTCAGACAGTGGAACACAGCATTGTTCACACTGTCAGGAAAATCACTCTGGAAATAGTCGAGGAAGAACGTGTAGATGAAATGTTCAATAAAGACTATGAGGAGGAGATCCCTCACAAGATGCCATGCCCAATGCAGAGCAGTATACCTCAGGCTTCAAAGCCATGGTATAAGGAATTTCTTCAACTGATAGGTTACAGCAACTTCCAGAGGGTGGAAGAATACTGTGAAAAAGTGTGGTGTACAGATAAGAAGAGAAAAAAGCTGAAAATGTCTCCATCCAAGTGGAAATATGCCAGCCCTCAGGAGAAGAAGGCAAGGATCAGGCCAGAGCATTATCGGTTGCCCAGGAACATAGCTGACTCTTGATGGACAAAATCCAGTTTCTGAGCAAAATTTTATTTGGACTTAAGAGGGAGAAATCAGTCTTGGTTTGAGTAAATATCACAGGTTTATATATGTAAAATATTGGGACTGAAAACAAAAATGTTATGGTAAGTTATATTGTACACTCATGATGACTGTTTAGAAGCATTTTAAACAAAATCTTCCCAATCATCTGGTTCTAAGTAAGTAACTACAATCAGAGTTTTGCATTAGGGAGGACGTGACAATCTTCAGATTTTGAGTGCTTGAATCAGTTTCCTGTGCGGATCGTGCTTGCGCTGTATATTGTTGCACATGATGGCATATTTAACAAATTCAAATAGCTAAAGATTCACAAGTGGATGAAAAGTATAACACGTATCTTTTCGTTTCACAAATTTCTCATGCTTCTGAAAGCAGCACATCTTAAGATCTTATTCCTTTTGATTGTGACCTGTCTGAGTTTATCACTGGGAACAATGAGTTGTGTTAATACAGTGTACTGCTACTTCTGAAGATAAGGAAGGGAAATCCTGTTTACAATCTTTTTTTCAGTATCAGCCATTCATGAAGCACAGTGTGCTCCCACAGCTAAATAATATTGACTAGTAACATCATGTAAGCCACATGCATGCTGAGAACACAGACAGAATGAAATTCATGTCTTTATCTATATAAGAAGTTGAAAAAAATGGTTTAGATAGAAAACGAGTCCATCTTGTGTCTGTACTTTGCCTTAGTGGTGACACGAATCAAGGGATCGCCCTCTTGTGGCAAAAGAAAGCGAAATCCGATATTTAAATTACTTTTCTGAAGAAGTATGTATAAGCAAAGTAGTATTACCGAGATCCCCAGCTGGTTTGCTCTCAGAAGACACCTTTAGACTCCATGTCCTAAAGCCACAAATTTAGAAGGTATTGTTGGAAGTAATTTATACTGGAAAGGTAGTATTTTAAATAAGTGATGTTTTATGTTGTTAATGTGTTTTTGGGATAAAATCCAGGCATAAAAAGTTAGGATGCAGATTAAAAACAAAAACAGCATTATGTAGCTGTGTTTCTACAGTTTCAGGATCTGGTCCACATAAACCTTTTTCTGATGTGTGATTTCTATTTGAAGGAGCTGCTTTGCTCCTCTTGTGAGTGAGAGCAGGAAAGGAGATCAAAAGAACAAAGTCACTTACAATCTAGGTCTTTCAAGACTGACTTAAAAAGAAAAAAAAAACAAA
>WAAE01019848.1:0-14207 GCA_013400495.1 Nicator chloris
GTAGTCTGGAGAGTTCATAAACTATCTCCACTGAAGAGGAAAGAAAGACAAGTTAGATGAAGGGGAATGGGGGAAACATTAAAACACATCAACTGTGAAGAAAAGACTGAGAATAGACTTTGCTCGAGAACAGGAACACTAACAGCTGCCCTTAACACACCACAGTTAATGAAGACTTTCATAATTGCCTTAGTAGTCCAAATGAGCATATCCCCACACGATATATATACACACATATACATTTGAACAAAAGATGACAAATGATAAATCATGCTAATATATCCCAATTCCTTTAAGCAGAAGTTATAATATTCTGTTTAAGAATACAAATAGGAGGTCAGTAAGCCTTTGAAAAGACATGCTCAGAAGCCGAATGTTTATGAGGGCATAGAAGTCCCAGGGGAGAACTAGTCATATACAGTTCATTACAGTTTTATAGTTTAAATGTAACTGTGTTTAAAAAAAAAAAACAAAAACAACAAAACCAGAAATCATACGGACTCATTGTGCCTTGCTACTCTTGAAAACCTTGCAGCCTGTTATTCCTAATAAGTAACTTGTAGCACCTGCACCTACAGAGCAACTTGCACCCAAAATTGTGCTTAAGTTATCAAACACCTTTCAAAACAAGTAGACAAGCACTGTTTTTGTGACTAAATCTGCAAAGGCCACATTCCTTTTTTTACTTCCTTGCTCTTCCTTGAATGAACTGCAACTCCCCCAAAGTAATGCACTGCTTACCCACAGAGTTCCTCAACCTAAGGTAAACTGTTGAAATGGGAACCTACCATGAAGCTAAAAAAATAGAATCAAGAAAGAAAACACATTCAATCCACAGAAGACAAAATACAATATCAACCTACAACTTAGACTGTAAGATCAGAAAACAAATTATGACAATCAGCTCAAGCAACAAAGAGTATTACCAACATGACATAGTCTGATTAACTAAAATTACAGAAAAACTCCTTAAAAGATTTGACCAGTATCTGGATCTTTCTTCAACAAAAAGCAAATCATTCTGAACTACAGAAGGTAGACACTTAAGCCTTACATATGTTTTAAATAAAGAAGTCATCAATGTTTCCTTTCAATCAGAAAATATGCTTATAGACATATTTATAAGGCATTCTGAACAGATCCTGTATCATTGCTTGCTCTACAGAGAACAATTTAATTCTCCCTGCAAAAGCAGAAATATGGGACAAGTATGTGTGAACACTTGAGCAGTGAGCTCTGTAATTAAGCTTGCCTCCTCATGAAAGATCATCAAAGCATGATGCCATGGGGAAAAAAAAAGCCCCAGGGACATAGTTTTTATTCTGTGATCTTTATTCAGTGGAATCCCTCCTACATGAAACTGGGAAGAAACTCTGCCCTACTGTAAAGAAAAAGCAGTGCCAAAGCCAAAATGTATTGCACTGGAAAGAAAATCAGCATCTAGCTAGAGCTAGCTCACTATCCTAGACTTGCAAATTTGCAAGATAGACATGCCTACATGTGAGGAGGTGACTGATACTCCTACTGTGCTTCACTTTCCCCTGGGCCTTCCAGGGAAACTGCCAAAGTATTCAATGTGTACAATACAGTAACTTAAGCACTGCTCCAAACTCTGAGAACTACTGGTGGTTTTGACTAGCCTTTTTCTGCTATGTGCCATGTGTCTGCAACTAGCCCTACCACATGCCTTAGCTAGGTAGTCATGATCTCAAGTCATGGATCAGTGTGAGCATCCTTTCTTTACTCTGCAACTCCCACTTCCTTCACTGCAGCTCTCTAGAGCAAAAAATGCCTACTCATCTGTACAACAGCCTCCATTTTTAATTACTGTGTTTTGGATTGTCATAAGCCGTGATATTAATCTTAGAGCTTTATTCAAGATGGCTGAAGCATTCATCTTCACCTGCACGTTGTTATTGCAACACAGCAGGGCAACGAAGTGATCAAAAATAAGATTTATTTTAGATTTTCTGTATATTTTTGCATAGTCAACCACACTATTTTCTTAACAGATTGTTTTGCCATTAATTAATCTTCTGTACCAAAATTCTGCTCAGAATGTCAGCTGCTGTGCTACACAATGCTACTACTACACATATTTAGAAGAAGAGTGTAGGAAAAAACAAACGCCACTTTTTTCTAAATAATGGCTGATAACTGAAGTCAGTCCTCTCTTGCCCCCTGGGCCTCAATTATGATCAAGTAATTAGGAAGAAGTAGTTTTCCCAACATAATCCCTTAATGGCAAACAAGCTTAGTAACTCGTATTTCCAGTCTCCAGGTGGTTTAAGACTGCACAGGACTACAACAACATTCCTGAGTACGTGTGTTTCAAATACCAAGAGTGACACATTTTGAAATTTAGTTCTCAATTTGTAAAAAGTGCTATAGAATATAGACAACAGAGAAACCCCAGGGAACAGAAAATGGACATTCTGCACAATGCAGAGAGGCAGCAAGGAGACTGCTTGCATCACAGAAAGTACTGTGTAACCTTTGCAGCCAGTAAATGGGAATAACCTAAGGCTACATGAACTTCAATTCCTCAATTCTCCAACATCAAAAAGTGCATAGCTTCTCATTTCATTTTATTACTCAGTAAACAAGAGAAATGGTTACAACCAAGGTGTGTTACAAGTCAAAACTTGAATGAATATGAATATGGTACATCACAGCTTTCATCCTGAAGTATTCAGTATTTTATTCCTTGACTACATTTTTCTGTAGTCAATACACAAATACGTGCAGTTGTGATGTAAAGCGAGTCCTTTTCCACTCTCCAGCCACAGATTGGCTTAGTATCTTCCCAGGCTTTATACAGGCTCTAAGCCCATCACACATTCTCACTGCTTCTCCCAGGTTCACTGAAGAGATTACCTTGCATTAGAGAAGAAGCAGCTGGGGAAGCAATGATTTATTTAAACATGCACTGGCTAACGATACATTATACTTCAGGCAAGTTACTATTTATCCATTTTAAGAAAGAAAAAGAGGTTGGGCAGTTGAGGAAAGACAAAACTTCAAGAAGCAATCATTTTTTCTAAATTAAAATATTAACACTGATTTTTTTTCAGCGATGCTCTTATTTCTTAAGAACAGAAATGGCAGTAGGGAGGAAAAAACCTAAAATCATACAACTTCACTCACATACCTGCTAGACTTTAGAAACTCTCTTACTATGTGGTATATTACTATAATTACATTAGCAGGATGATTATTCAAGAGAAAAGAATCATTTTTATCTTGCTGTTCTTAAAACTGAATATGAAAAAATGAACACAGTCAGCAGCTGATGTAAAAATTTCAATACTTACTGCGTAGGAGCCTATGAGGAATGCAGCGTTCGCTTGCTTTTTCTGATCAAAGCCAGTATAATGAATTATTTTCTTCCTTATCAATGAAAATGACTGTATCAAGAAATTAATAAGATTATGATTTTGCATTTTAGACCTTTTACACCTTCTTTAATTAAATCAGAGGAATGCAAGAGTTTGTTTACGTCCTTTCATCCAGCTGTAGTCAGAGAATGAAAAATACTGTAGTCCCTCAGAAGCTTTGGAAAACTGTACTGCCTCCCTACCTAGATTTTTTCAGGATTTTCCCAGTATCCAGCCTAAATAATTTTTGATACAAATTACTGAGATATTTTTTCTTTTTAAATGCATTTGTATTTTTTCGTTAGCATTTTTGACTTCAAGCCTTATGTAAGAGACAGCCATTTATGAGAATTGAAAGTGGCATTCTCAAAAGCATCAGAGGTTTATTAAAGTTACAAAAATTTTAAAGAGTTTACACCTTTTCATTCATTTTTCAAACTCAGATGTAGATAAATCCACTAGTATTTGTTTCTAAGGATCAGAACCATGCTTAGATTAAAATATTTTGAAAGTATTTCTAAACTTTATCATAAATATTTTTTAACTGTCATCTTGGCTTTGCATACAATTTCTCCATTTATCTTAGAATGTGGATGGAACGGCATTTTCAATAGAAAGGACACACACATGTGGTGGCAGTTATACCCTAACTGGCCCCAAAATAAATCCTGATGTACTTGAAACTGCACTTTGATCAACTGCTAAGCTATCATAAAATGTCATTTTATGCATTTAAATAGCAACGTTACTTGTTCAAGATACCAGATTCAATGCATTCAAGACAAAAAAAACCCCCATATCATTAGCAGAAATATGTTCTCAGGAATCCTAACACGTCCAACACAACACATGGAAAGGGACTATAACATAGATTTGTGTTGTTTCAGAGCATCCTGTATACAAAAATTAGAGAATCTCTTCTCTGGCAAACCATAGTTACCCAGGTGGGAGTTTCCCACCTCCCAGCCTGGACCACTGAACAGTTTATCCCAGGCTTAACTAGAAACAATTCTGCTAGTGCCCCAGTAAGAACAGAGCAGCAACATCATATCCGTGGGTGCCAATTGCTTCTACAACCCAAAGAATAATAAACCAAGTCTGAATTATGCAAACTACTATCTGTGACAGACATCAAGGAATGAAAAAAAAAAAAACCAACAAAACCACTCGTATTCTATAATGTGCTGTATATTTCCCACTTTTCACAGTTCAGTGGCAGCTTAAAGATCTAAGTAGTTTTGAAGAGGCAAACCGTGATTGACAACAAAAACAAGCTTTTTTATCTGCCAAACAGGTTTTATACTCCAATGTCTACAAAAGGCCAACTAATTTGTTGTCAGTTGTGTTAATTAATTTAAGAAATCCATTTTAAAGACATTATGCTCTATCAAGAGCCCAATCCCAAAAATTACTGAGCTTGTGTAAGAGAAAATAATCTGCAGTATGAGCAGAGCAGCCTCCTTCAGGCCAATGCTATCATTGCTACTAAAGATCAAATGTTGTTCATTACTGAAGAATGTCAGCATCAGAAGAGAAGATCAAGTCAAACAAAACACATTGCAAATAAAAACGTAGCACTATACCCTAAAGCTCACTCAATACTGGAGATTGCCAATAACATAGAATTCCAGGAAAGAAGCTTTTAATATAAAAAAGGCTGTATTCATTTAGCAACTAATCTTTTAGAAACTTAACAATAGTTACTGCCACAGTTGTGCATCTTGTTAAAAGTAAGTGGGTTTTCCACCCTCATCCTCCTCCTCCCTAAATTCACCTCACTAAAATATGGCATTCATATTCAGAATTCAGCTAGATTAGGAAAACTGGAAAGCACCTGAACAATAACAATAACAATAAAAATTTCAGCCCATTTGTTTTTGTTTTTTAAAAAGCCAGTAATACTGGCTTTTGAATAAAAATTCAAGCATTACCTTTAATTTCTTATTTAGCTTGCAGCAGTATCTGTAGATCATTGCTAGATTGAGTGGTCCAAAGTCTGCATAGAAGCTGTTAGAAGAAAGGGGAAAAATTGTACATGACCTCTGTAAATGCCTTTTTTTTTAAGACAAGATGCACAAAGCAAGGAGCAATAATATACACGTGATATACATACATCATTCTAAAAGCAAGCAAGCTTTCTTACATAAATACATATTGTTTTGTTGGAGGAAATGTTTTGTCATCTTTAAACATGCACTAATTTTTTTTTTTTGTTTTCAACACAGCACCATTCAAAACCAATACCCCAGATTTTAAGAACTATTTCTCACTACTGTATCACTCTGTGACAAAAGTTTTTAAACTCTATTTTAAGAGGAACTAATAAGCTTTACTTTAAAAGGAGGCAGTTCATAGTACTAGAGAAAAGGGAACCCAGAATAAAGATTGATTATTGCATTAAAAAACAGCAAGCATGCTCTTGATCAAAACTATTTGAAGAATTAGCAACATTCCACATCATGTAAAAGACAAACACTGTTCACTACAGGGGAAATAATATATCCACTGTCAGCTCATAAAGGCTTGAACTGAGTTTGCCATTTTCTTCTCTGATTCTAGGAAGTTCAGACATTCCACTTAATACATGAGAAACCAAAGACACCCCTTTTAGTCTGGCAGTACAATGTGCACTTCTGAATTTATATGGCTGCATCATGTTTCTGTGTCTTCTAACAGAAATGGGTACAACGACAGCTTCTGCTTTGAAAATGTTTTGCTTTCTGCTTTGAAAAGAAATCCTGATGTAAAAGCAAGAAACCCTTGAAAGGCCTATAAATCATCATGGCACATAAGTCTTAGAAGACCAAACTCATCTAATTAATTCTCCAATGAGACTGAGTCCTCACTGCTGTTTTCTGACTAATTTATTTCTGTAAAAAAACAGGAAAAAAAACTAAGTTGGTACTTACTTGTCATACACAAGTTCATCATCTATGCAGAAATAATGGGTATTTGCAGCTGCACTCTTTGGTTTTTGGTACAGAATTGCAAAATAAAGGCGATCTGAAATGCAAGAAAATTGGAAGTTTTTATAAATATCGTGTTTTTCCGCTGGAAGTCTGAAGTATTACTTGTCAATGGGACAACTTTAAATGGTTCAGAATGAAGAAAATCTTCTTTTAAGTATTAAATTAGGTATTATTATTTCTCCATTGTTAAACAAACAAGGCACACAAAGATTGAGGCTTTTTGCTCAGCGGCATTCCCATAATCTGCAGCCCTTTAGTGTTCTTTCCCAAAGTGTTCCTTGTATAATGACTTCACAAAATAGCAGGAGCCTGACTTGCACCCACACACACAGCAGACACCTCCTTTGGCAGGTTTGGTTGCACTCCAAATACCAATGCACATACACCACCCCCACCAAACTAAACCACAAATCCCTCTGCACCTCTGAGCATCTATGTTAAACGAAATGATGAAGCACACATACCAAACACAGGCACTTCTTCCTGTAAAGCCACAATTTTGACAGTACTGCCATGCAATTAAAGCCTGCTGGTAACAGATTTGGGAGGGATGGTGCCCATGGTGTGCCCATGGTGTGCCCATGGGAGCACCAGCCAAGCTTCCACCTGGACATCAACTGAATTCCCATCCCCACCCCAGCTGCCTCTTCAAAGCCTGTGTGCCTGCAGGCAGGAAGTATCTTGTACTTGCTCTGGCTTCCTTTGTTAAGCTGAGGGGGAAAAAATACTAGTGGCATTCACATAGATATAAATTACTTTTATGGCCAGGGAAGCTGAAGCCCCAGTGAACTTTAAACACTGACTGTGCTTCTGTTATAAATTGCTGTGCTTGTGGTAATTGATCAATAAAAACTGAGGTTTGCAGCACCACCGCAATACCTGGCTTCCTCCTACTGTGAAAATATCATCATAAAGTATTTGGATTAAAATTCAGACCTAAAATGAAAGCTTTCTTCTTTTTTGTTTTTGCAAATTAGTTCTCTAGAACAGATATTATTTAAGTATCAAAACAGATTACGTGTATGTATTACTTCAAAACATGATCCGTGATGAGGAAAAACTGTATGTCAGGTTTTAGACAGCAGGAGGAAAAAAAAATCACTTAAAGCTTCAAAACAACATCATCCGTGACTTAGAAATCATTACCTGTATCTTGAAAATAGATGTCCAAGTATGCCATGAAAGGAGTTATCATATTTCAACAGTCACATGCTCAGTGATCACCTACATATACTAGTATCTCAAGGGTGAAGGCAGACAAGTCCACCAAAAAGTCTGTATTTTCTTAATGCTTTTTTTCAGTAGAACAGCAGCCTGATGTGAGTGGTCTGGTGTAAACACTGACAGGTTAGGAACAACAGTGAGATGGATAGTACCTCCTAATTCAGGCACCTATTTCCTTACTCTCTAACAGAAGCAAGGCACCCAACTTGCTTATTTAATTTCTAATAGTACCAACCTGTAAGCAGAGCAGCTGGAAGTACTAGATGTGAAGTGCATTACCTGCTTCTGTACCTCCCAGCATTTACCAAATCATTCCCTGAAAACAAGTCAAAGGATAAAATTTAGAGTAATGTGTGCATTTTTAAGAAGTGACTAAACTGGCCCACAAAGTGAATTACATGTGGAGAAGCAAGTGCACCAATACTCAAGCTGGGTGCTATGGTGAAAACTGCTTCATAGAGAGGCAGTCCTGGGGGTGGACTTTTGGGGGTGGTTCCCCACCACTGTGTTAATCACTGAGCTGTGTCAAGGTGGATTGGCATGAATTAGAAACTGCAACATGTATCCCTGTGCAATACTAAAAAAAGAAGAAAAAAAGGAAAAAAAAAAAAGAAAAAGAAAAGAAAAGAAAATGAAAAAAGGAAAGAAAATGAAAAAAACAGGAAAAAAGAAAAAAAAATAGGAAAAAGAAGGCAAGAAAAAAGAAAAAGGAAAGGAAAAAAAGAAAAGTGGAAAAGAAGGTAAAAAGCTGCTTTGCTTACTTACTTCCCTCTGCTCTGAGAATGAGAGCTAACATGCAGGAGAACCGAGGGCAAGGGAGGAAACAGAAAGGAGAACTGAGAGGATGTGATATCTAGGGATTGTGTTTAAACTGGCATTGCTAGATTAAACACATGTCACTGCAGCCCGAAGCTATAATTTCACACTACTTCTAAACTGATTTAATGGCTAGCTGCCACGACGTTCCTTAGAAGGAAAAATCTTCTGAGTTAGCTCACTGAACCAGCCTGCTGGGGGTTAACAGCAGGAATATGCAGCCAAAATTTTTCCCTCCATGGCATATATCCTTAAGTGCCAGTCTAATTATTGACTAGACTGAGCTCCCCCTCTTTATTGTACACAAACAATAACCACATCAAAGTCTGGGAAGAATAGCAGTAGTACTCAAACTGAGCACCTTGAGTATTCAAACACTACGTTTTTGCACTTCAGCTTCTTCACAGAAACTTTACATCACTTTTGAAAATATAAAAGTACTTTGTAAAGAGCAATCCAAAATTTTCAAATACAAAAGGAGGACAAAAATGAACATAAATATAATTTGCACAGGTCAAAGACCTAAAATAATTTAGCATTTTGCTCCAAAACAGGATTTGGAATAAAAGAATCACTTGCATCCTTAGTGCTCATACTATTACTGAAATGTTTCTGCAGCTTACAAAAATGTCCAGCAAAAATAAGAATTCTTATCTTGAGCAAGCAGTATGTATGTGGCCTTCTGAATTGCTATTGGCAATGGTTCTGCTCTGGTATCTCTAAACTGTGTTCATTGTTGCTATTCTTAAAACACCTGAAAGAAACTTGAGTTTAATGAATTTACAGAAGTACCTCACAATAAGAGCAGTGTGTGTCAAATGCCAATATCCAGACAAGCATTCCTGTGCACTGCTAACAATTACTCCCTATTATGTAAACAGCAGGCTCCATATTTTTAACATGTTTCCTACGGGGAGATTTTAGAATGAGGAAATTTCCTGTAAGCATATTTACCCTTCTACTGATTTACCAGTCCAACATCTGACAAATGCTGTATTACCCACCACATCTGTTTTTACCTGTTTTTTTTCCAAACACATTCCAAGTTCTATTTAATCAAGGATTAGTGTGTTGTTTTTTTAAACAGAAATTAAGAGAAAGGAGAATTCCTTTATTAAGGATCTGATTGCAGGATTGAGAGTTTATACATAAAATACATTCAAGCACTGATGATTTGATTTCACTAGGATTCCACAAAGGTTTGGACTGCCAGGAGCAAGGCTTTCCTTTCATTATCTTCATGTTTCCTTTGCTAATTTTACCTTTTTAGTATTTCATTTACATATAGTGCACTTGAGCACTTCCTAGTTCCTGCAAATTTCTGATTAAAAAATCATCCTAAAACTATCAAACTAGAGCAGACCTTTCTAATCATTTCTCAGAGGAACGACAGAGTAGGGCTCACTGCCTTACAGGCTGCATCTGCTCTGCAAGTAGGAGATATGGCTGCAGCATGTTCGATATACTTCAAATACACTTAATTTGTCAGCCTTATATAACAAAACAGTTAAAATACATAAGCATGGATGTCATTGCAGGCAGTTAATTTGAGTAAGCATCCCAATGTGCAACAAAATGATCCTACATACCCCTAACTGCGGCACAGGTTACCACAGCTGTGTTACTGCTGGTACCTCACCTAGTGAGACTAAAGCTAGCACAAACATGACTGTCCAAGCTGATTGTAGAGTGTTACAGACGGGAAAGCACTCTGCTTGTTTATCAGAGCCACAGTGTTCTGTGGAAGTAGAATTGTAGAAAATTGAAAGCTACCACTTCAAAATCACATTAATGTGAATTTAGAGATGAAAAAATAATCTCCTTCCTTTACTCTCAACAAGCCTGATGCTTTTCAAGTTGTGCTGCACAGGCCTTCAAGAAAGAAATTTCATTAATTCAAGAATTACAGTTGGAAGAGGCTTCTTCCAACCTAAGTGATTCTATAACTTTAAGTGACAACTAAATATAAAACAGGCATTAATGGCAGGACAAGTTTGCATATGATCAGCAAACATTATTTAATATAAACAGTAATTCTACAGTTCTATTGTTAAATAGATGCCTTAGATAAGAAACTCTGTGACTTACAGTACAACAAAACCCAGTATTAGTTGGTTTTGAATCACCAGGAATGTAACTCAAGTTTTTACTATTTTAAGAGGAGTGTATTTCTAAATTCAGAGTTGGTATATGAAATTTTGTTGTGTTTGACTTAAAAAACTTCAAAATATTTGAAATACATAAGAGAAAACATAAAAGTCAAGTGCTGTTGCAATGTCAAGGCAAAAAGCAAAATTGTTTAATATTTTATTTTTAGTCTTTCTATCCTTGAAAAAATTCAGTCATTGTCACTGTGATATTTCAAATTTAGCTAATGAGAGAGTTGGCAATTGGAACAACAACCTGGACTCTGAAAAAGAAAATGAAGGTACACTAAAAAGATAAAGGAACTTTTTTTTTAAACAATAACTACGAAAGCATTATTTTCAGTGCCATGTCATGACTGATCAACACTGTTACTTCACTTACATAGAGTGCTTCCACTCTGCTGCTCTTGACTGATACATGAGATTACATATGTTCATGCACTTTCAGAGCTGGATTACACACTAAAAGCTTTAAACATGTATTAAAAATCTTAACTTTGGAAAAGACTCACCAGTAAGTGAGGTCACATTGATAAAAGAGTAAACACAGTTTTTGTACTGAGATAGCTACATAATAAAAACTAATTGAAAGTCTTGACAGATACTTATTAGAAGTGTCCTTAGCATTCTAGAAAAATTGTTTTCTATTGGGTACACAAAATCTATAATGACAAGCCAGCACTCTTGGAAAAAGACAACTTAATGGTTTGAAAAAAACAACAAACCACAATACAAAACCAAAAACCAACCTTCATACCAATGAATACATTAAAATGAATATTTAATTAGCATCTTCAACTGACAGTATAAGCAAAATTATTCTCAATGAAGAAAAAAAATAGGTATGTATACTGTAGCTTAGAGTGTCCTTTAAGATGTAAGTTCCATTCTGTAAACAAATTGGATATACACTCAGCAGGAAGAACAACCAAATGTCAAGAAATTACCCATGACACTATATCACTTAAAATTTAATTCCATGTATAGTTATTGTAGTTATTTCATTTTAGAATTAACTACTCAAAATAGCTGAGAGAGAAACCCACACCTTTTGCCTGAGGTTTATGCATTATAATTCCACCTCTCCTTTATAATGTTTTTTCTAAAATCAGAGCAATGAGAAAGAAAAGCAGCTGAGGAAAGGAAATGAACAGCTTTCAAGCATGTCACAGAGCATTGCTACATTTTATTTAGATCATATAAATTACTTCTCTCAGAGATCAGATGGATATGGGAATATGCTTCTAATAAACAGAAGAAATGCATTCAGTTCCTGCAAATTGAATTCATACCAGCAAGCCTCATGCACTAGTTGACAAAGATAAAACGATAAAGCTTACCATGCAGCTTAACAGACCAAAATAAACAACTTTTCTAAAAGGATAGCTTTCCTGAACTAGTCTTAATAGTAAACAAGAATATTTAGACAGCTCTAATAGTTACTCTGACATATGGCTGATGCATACAATTAATTACAAAATAAGGAAACACAATGATTACTGTATTTTCCATATAAAATTCCTAGAATGGATTTGAAACTTTGCTGTTTATGAATGTAACATCACACAACAAAAGATCCGTAAATCTTTACAGCAATTTGGGTTTATATGCTGCTTCTGTCTTTTACAAAGATGAAAATAAGGGTAGCCTGCAACATTCTTAAAAAGTTTGGCACTCTTTCTCTAAGCAGATAAGCTAACACAGATCTCTCAGCCTTTACAGTGGTTCAAATATTTACCAGTATGTCCATTTTTAAGAATAAGACCTTATGCTTTGTCTCCAGTCCACAACTATTAACTTCTCCAAACTGCATTATGAGAAGGCAGAACTAACATTTCAAACCTTGACATAACTTTAAAACAGCTGAACAAAAATAAGCCTGTTAGCTTATTATTTTAAGATTTCTCTTTAAAAAAACAAGTATGATATAGCAGCAAACTAAACATTAGACTATAATTCGAATCAGAACTAAAAATTCGACAATAAACAGCAGCCACTGTGCACAGCAAGATAAAGACAAAATGAAGTATTGTTAAATATAATAATCTAATGCACTTTAATCAAATTTATTATACTAGGTACTGCTGCACATGGTGAAATCCCACTGAAAAAACACAGGTCAAAGCCTAGATGCTCTACTGAATTTAAATAGGTGAACACTTCCTTGAAGGAGAAAATACAGTAATTTAATGGGCTTGTTGATGCCAGACACAAGCAGCTGCTTCACGAGAATGGTTAGACAGATCTGCTTGCTGGAGATGTGAGCTGGACAAGGCTGTGTGGTAATCCACGTAGTGAAATCACTTTGATAGCAAAAAGTCATTATCTGTCACATGAGGGGTTTCCACAACTGACCTTAAAATCATACTATCATCATGTCCTATACAAGTGGTTGCTGCTACAGAAACAATACACATATGGAGTTATTTGAGTCTTAGAGTTCCCTAGCTAAGTATACGATTATGTTTCGCTGTGTAGATTAGGCCTAAAATGCTGAATTTTTTGGCTGGAATATGCAGGATTTTACTCCCTGACAGTATTAAAGCTTTTTAAAAAGAAGAATCTGGTAAGTTCTGGCCGTTTACTTTTTTTCTACGTTGCTATGCCAAATTTTCAAACCAAAATCTTATGCTTTTCTAAACATATCATTATCTAGGAGACACATTCGTTAATACAAGCAACCATGCTTCTTGGCACAGAAATAAAAGGTATATTGGTGCCTTTTCTGCATTTTTGATCTTTATATTTTTGCTTGCTCTGTCCACAGACATTTCCCATGCCCTTCACAGAGATGTGCCGGGAGGTTTATTTCTTGCTTTTATGAGAAGTTGTAAATACACTAAAATTCTGAGATTATGACATTTGACTTAAAAAGTAATTTTTGTTGTTGTTGCCTTTAGGCAAACTAAACTCAAAGCCATCTTTTAGCTGGGGAACTCAAACCTAAACACAGAATTTTCTGGCTGTGATCCAAGAGGCTTCTTAAAAGAGGCAGACTCATGTGCCAAAACAAAGCGCGGCTCGGAGCCTGGAGTCACGAAAAGCAGGGACGACACTGAGCAATCCTGCCTGCACAAGCTGTTGGCACTTGCGAGTCAAATGGAGGTGCGACGTTTGCCCATTATTCTAGTCACTAGCCAGCAAGCACGATATTACGGCATTAGGAGAAACAAATATCTATACCTATCTATAAATATACATATGTATGTGTGCGTGCGTGTGTGTGTATATACATATTCCCCCAATACATGGAGAAATAAGCTACTTTTTTTCCACCCCACAACGTGTTGAACGGACAGAGACGTGTTGAACGTTGTTTTCCGTTTACTCTCTCTGGCAAGCAGAAAACGCCAGCACGAAGGCATTCGGTTCTGGCTACGGCTCGGGCTACCGGGACATCGGCAGGATGAGATATCCCGCTGGACGAGTGGGGCTGTTCTCAACAACACTTCGCTGAGTGACACACCAGAGCTCCGCGCTCGGGGACTGACCGGCCCGCCGCCCGGACAGCAGCAGCTGCCGAGCGCCCCGGGGTCCCGCCGGGAATCGTGCCGACGGGAAGTTTTCCTGCCCACCCGGAGCCGGCGCGGCACGGACCGCCGGCGGGACGGGACGCGACGGGACACCGGGACACCCCCGCCCCCCCCGCCCCCGCCCCCCCCCCCGCCCCCAGC
>WAAE01019848.1:14317-31078 GCA_013400495.1 Nicator chloris
GGCCCCCCCCCTCCCCCCCCCTCCCGGGGCGCCGCCTATCTGGGCGCGCGCCCGGCCCGCGCTGCTGACGTGGCGCCCGCTGCCCCCGGGATGGGGAGCGCGGCCCGGGCCGCGGGGGCTCCGCTGCCGCCCCAGGCTGTCCGCGCTAGCCCTGCCTTCGCCTGGTGCCTCGCAGTCCTCCGGGGGCCCCTCCTGACATGTGCCGAAAGAGGGGCCCAAGGACTCGGCACTTTGTAAGGCCATCTGAAAACAGTCCCGTGCATACAGGCTTCTGGTCTGAACGTTAAATGGACTTATCTGAAAAGTTTAAATAACTGGGTTTCAATCTGCCTCTTAGATACACTACTGATACTTCAAAATACACAGTTATTTTAAACGGCTGTAGCACTAAACCAAGAGAGTTGGTAAAACAACTTCTGAAAACCACTCCCTTCCCACCTCCGTCTAATTGGCCGTGATGAAAGCCCTTGAGGAAGTATTCTACTATCTGCTGAGTGTGCATATTCATGGCAGAAAACCTGTTGGAAACTTACTAGTTGCCACGTTTCACTGCATGACTTTTTTTGAAAATATCCTTTCTAAATAACACCAGACACCTAAAATTCTTCTGGCACTTCAGAAACGAATTCTCCCAAGAATAAATGCAGCCATCGTTGGGAGTCATTGTCTCGCAGAGGTCCAGCAAACTCTCTCAAGCTGTGGCCAGATGCAAAAGGCACGGCCGATGCCCTGATTAGGACACTTCAGCTCTTCTGTTGAAGTGTCCTAATCACGGCCGATGCCCTGATTAGGACACTTCAGCTCTTCTGTTGAATCCTCCTCTCTCTTCCTTCCTCCTTTTGTTTGTCTGCAGTTTGTGAATCTGTCTGAAGTGATTCTGCTGGGATAACACAGAGGTTGTGGTATGGTTCCTGTCAGTATTGAAATGGTGACGGGGAATGACTTCAACCTAAAGAGCTGTAAAACTACAATTTAATTGATTTCAACCACTTTTAATAGTCCATAGTTCTTTTAGCTGTAGTTAATTTTCTTAAATGTGCTTATTAGGACCAACAGAACTATTACCATTGTATATTGTTTTAATTCTACTAAAAGCAAAAGAAGCAGGAAGGCAGCTATAACATTTCCTTTAAAATCAAGAGCACCAAGAACAACTGCAAAATAAAAGTGGAATGAGAATCATTGTCCCCACGTGTGATTATCAGGTGAATGAAGCAGAGTGGAAGCACTACAAATAAACTAAGTATTCATCATTCATCTCTTTGAAAATAATTGTTTACTGTCTTAGTTTTACAAACATATTTTCCAGCCCGCTTTTGGCTGTTTAAGTAACATAAGGCAGAGAAGCAGATGCATTCCAGAGTTCCTGGCATGCTGAAAAATATTGTTGAGCTGGGGCAGTGCTAGAGGGAGGAGACAGCTCCTCGTTTGAGACTGTAGGGGCAGGAGTTCATGAAAAGCAGACTTCACACCCTGTGAGCCTGAGCTGCCTGTGCCACTCTTATGCCAAGTTTGAGGAAGCCTCTGGCCAGCCCTGAAATCACAGGGCTTCAGAGTCTGCATCTGACTGCCTTTAGCCCTGTGCTGATTGGTGTTTAGTCAAAGCAGGGAACTGACAACAGTATTTTTCCATTAACAATATCCTTCTTCTAAACACATAATATCAAAATAGGGGTGTAATGAATAAGTTGCTAAGGCATAGTATCTTTAGTAGAATTACATGGTTCAGTGTTGTTATGTTTCTTAAGCAAGCCTTTTATTTTTCATCAAGGAACAGTGCACTTAATTTCACATGCTCTTAATGGTGTAAAGCTTTCCAGACCTTGCTCTGCACCTGCCAGTGACCTTAATGAATGCAGGAACAAACATCTTCACAAAATGCCATTACACAATTGCATTAAAGCTTTAAAAGGGAAAAATTTGCAGTTGAGACATGTATGTATGGTAGCATTTTACAATGAAGGTCAAAAATCAGAGACTGCAGAGAAGGATATGCTCCTCTATAAATCTTGAAAATTTTTCTTTTTTTTTTTCCAAATTGCTAAAAAGAAGTGTCTCCTGGATGAAAGGCAGCACATCTACTTTAATAAAAGCAATAGATGTTGAACATAAACATTTGTAGATAAATGGATAATATGAAATATGCCAGAACTGCAAACCAGAATGCTATTATGCTTACTTCAGTTGTCTAAGAAACAACTAAGAACAATTTATTCAGAGACCTCTTGCTCTGAGAGAAAAATATACATATAAAGGAACGTTCTGCTGCAAATCTTCATAGGAATACAAATAATTTGGCTTACTCCAAAACTGATAATCTGATCAGATACAAATTTAAAACACACTTCTCTCTGGTCTTACAGACCCACGTTTTTGTGTCACACAAAAGAATTGCAGACAATACAGGATGATGTATTTAAAATATTTATTTGAAATTGTGAAATGTATTTCATAACTTCTGCCAGTGCCAGATGCAAAAGTAGGCACAAGCTTAAGTCCAGGGGTTCAAAATGGTGTATTTCAATATAAAAATTTCAAGGTGTATTTCAATACACAATGGCCATACAGTGCTGGAAGCACTAAAACAGTGCTGAGAAATCTTGGGTTGAAAGCCAGTGTTGATCTGCTGGAGGCAAGAATCCCAAGTTCTTCTTGAGCAAAATCTGCTTTCTTACTTTAGTGCACCTTGAACATTGATTTTTAAAATATATTAGCAAGATTGTTTGATGAGACAATAATAAGCTCCAGGATTTTTTGCAATCAGTCTCAGCTGTGTTTCAGTTTTTATTATCTTGTACTCAATGGAAATAGCACTTTTGTATCCATCTCTAGTGTCAGGCAATTTATTCTATGCTCTGATTTTCTACATAAGGTTTCAGATGTCCCGCAAAGACACAACAGAACCAATGCTTGCTGGAATTCACTGGGGAACTGTTCTTGTAGAGCACAAATTAAAAAAAAAAAAAGTATATACTACATCAGTGTCATATGTCAATAATCTGGGGTTTGTTTGAGAAATTCACTGTTTTAACTCCTGCCAGCTGCAAAACTGTATTAATGGGAACATGATCCAGCCTGTTTTTATCAAGGTGCAAAAAATGAACTTCATTGCCTGTAATGAGAATAACATGTAAATTATTGAATAACATATTTATTTATTCAAAGATGTGAATTGAAGCAGTATTCTGACTACCTACCAGTTATCATACAAATGCGTACTAGTTCTGTAGACTGCACAATATACTATTGTATTTTAAACAATTACAAAAGGTTTTTTAATTATGTTAAAGAAGCAAGGAACATTGAGGCACATAACTGCTGTAGCATGATGTTTCCTAATAATGTGATGACTTGCAATGTTGCAATTCCCCCTTCATGCTCTACCCCTCTACTAAAACCACATTAAATGCCTCAAATCAAATGTGAAAGCAGAATGTAGGTAAATACCACAATGTCAAGAAAACCCTCCAAACTTTGAGGCAGTTGTTCCATCAGCACTGCAATCAATTTCTGCAGGACTGTGATCAGCTTTATACCACCTCTGTGGGAGATGGGACTACACAATGACACTTTGCAGATTTCTTCATGAGACAGAAATCACACAGTTCAACACAAGACTGTCTCCTTTGGGACCCACAGGGACAGCAGGCGAAATGGCAGCAAACAGCTGAAGGAGGCAGTTTTAACTTTCACACAAAACAAAGTAGCTCACCTGGGCCTATAATCAAAGCTCCTCCCTGCTGAACAGGGTCTCCTTGAAAATCAAAAGCTGGGCCAGTCATTGCTCTCCATATACTCCTAATGCTTCCCAGAAATGTGTTTGATTTCACATGAGGGCTCCGAACTAAACAAAACCACAAAACACTTGCTATCTAGAAATATGAAAGTATATAAGTACAACAAAGAACAGCTGCTATGAACAGTTTAGAGATTACGGATTACCAGTGTTTTCACAAAATATAGCCTAAGAGAAACAGTCTGGTGGGCAACTCACTTTCTCTTTACAGTGTGATCATGCTATTTTATCAGAGCGATTTTGTTTGTGAAAATCTAAATAAGATGAGACAATTATTCTTACCTGATACTTTATTACCTTCACCTCTTTTCATGCCAAGTATTTTATAAATTTCCCTTTGTGGATCTACATACATTTCATGTGTATACCCAGTTAAACTGCAAAAGGGCTGCAAAATATAGGCATATACACAGACACAGAAAAAGAAAGTAATATTTGTAAGGTTAAAGCAGTAACTAGTTAGGGTCTACTGACAACAGCAAAAATACTGACACCCTGCCAGCTCCACACTCCCCCCTCTTATTTCAAAACTATATTTGTTAGTTTTGTTAAAGTGGAAATTTTTTTAGCCTCAAAGCTTCAATTAAAACAAAGCTTCCAGTGAAAGCAAGAAAAGATGTTTCCTTAGCAACCCCTGCTGGTTTTTAAACTGCAAGTTTTAATTATTTGTTTTAGTCATGTATTAGTATTAGAATTGCTTCATGAATACTATCCTTTTTTACTGCCATTGCAAAAGACCACCTTTTCATGCAAACCAAATCCCTCAATACAGACCATTAAGGCATAATGTTGTATTTAATGTACTTAACATTGTATTGAATGACTACTTTATTTACCTTGATGTGATGATATGATGACTGTCCGATAACTATAAGCCTCACATTCGATTCCTAGAACAGAACGTGGGTATTGAAGCTGTAAAGAGTAACTAGGTGTTCCTACATGACTTCAAAGCATTAACAGAATCTGGTGTCCTGAGTTAGTGATCACGGTGGACTGATTTAAAATTATTTGAAGTTAACATAACTTACGTTTGGAGACTGCACTTTTGTATATCAGTTAGCAGCTACATTAATTTATTAAGAGAAAAAATATTTTTAAAGATAACTTTTAAATTACAGTTGTGTAAACTTTGAGTTTACTGTAGCATTGGTAGAATCGTCTTTTCAATTGATTGCAACATGTTATGATTTTAGAAACTCAAAATTTTCATTCAGATGCACCTACATCTATTGAAGCAGCACACAAATTATGGTGCCCAAACATTTGTGATTTATATATACGGACCCATTGATAGATATAACTTGCACTCACGTGCACTGCTGTCTTTTGCAGGTGCAGCCTTAGGCTGGAGTCCAAAACAGAGCCCAAAACGGAAGTTCATTTAGATATCAATAACAACAGGTAATAAATATAAGATTGTTTTATTATATATTTGCCTTTCCCATATAGAATAATTTCCCATATAAAATCATTTTGCTTGTTATGAAAAGAAGCCCTCCTAAAACCAGAACACTTGCACTGAGAGAAATGTGGACATTTTTGACTCTATATACTTGAGGAGCCAGATTAAGAAAATGTCCTTTTGAGTAACACAGATCAAACCGTTTAGAAATATCTGTCCTGAGAAGGGAAGCTGACAAAGAAATTTCCCCTTTCTGTCCTCAGATTCCTAGTCCATCTCAAATAGACTTAGATGGAGTTGCTGTCAGCAATGACCTGAGTCTCTGTCGTTGGCTATGTTGCTCTTGGGAATAAAGTATGACAGAATTTCAATCAGCAGTCTAGAAGAGACTGGTTGACCTTCCACGTTTAGCAGGAGATCATTGTTCTCTCTGGTGTCTCCTACCACCCAAAAAATACATGTCAATAGCAACCCCTGCCCACTCTCCTTTTCTTTTCTGTCACTGTCAGTCCTGTTTGTGCAGCTGCCCTGGAGAGCAGGACACACTACTAATGCAGCTTACAAATCACCATAGAAAAAGATACTATTTTTAATCCAGATCAATTTTCTGATCTTGTTCCGTGCACAACCATTAGTCAGCCCTACTAGCATAACGGAAAGGGCAGCAGTTAGCAGTCAGAAGACAGCTGTCCAGAGCCCTACTAATACTGAAAGAAATGCCTGTCAGATGTTGTCTAACTGTTCTGAACACACCAGTAAAAAGAGCACCAAGCTAACAGGGCAGGGAGAAATAATGCTGTTGCAACAGAGCATGTAGTGCCATAAATCCTTTCCTGTGTCTCCTAGGCAGATTCATTATTGCTATTGTAGCAAACAATGAAAACACTTCTTCTGAGCCTTTTAGTTGTTTATTCCTAGAAGACTTATGCAAGCCTGTAGCTGTACATATCTGCTTGATTGCAGCCACAAACATATTAAGGGCAGAGTACTTACTTGTAAATATGCCTTGGGGACTTTTGCCAGATCTTCTACGTACTCCTTACAGGTGTAACACAAAAAATTCTGCAACATACCCAACTGAATGTGTCAGAAAGAGATATAATTGCATAGCTATGAAGCAGCAGACTTAGGGCACACACCACTTTGGAGGTGATCGGGAACAAGGAAAGGGAAAGATTCCAGCCAACAAATTTGGATTAGCATACTGGTTTAATCCAAGCCTGAACAGGGACAGTGGGCCTGCAGCCTTGCAAATATTTTTATCTCTAGATATTTTAGGAATGTGATAGCTGGCTCGACAGCTGGGAAGTCAAGGAACACGATACTTGCTTCCCTAAACGCCCGACTGAAGTATGTCCCTTCTGGTAAACAGTTTCACTATACCAAAGAACAGGGGGTCTCGGGAGCAGCACTGCTCTCCTTCGTGCTTTCTTCCCCGCCGCTCCAGCCCAGCCCGTGCTAAGCCCCCGCACCCCCGCCCTTCCAGAGCCCCTCCGGGAGCCGGCCTGGGGCCCGCGACGGCCCCTCCTCACCCGCACGAACAGCACGATCGCTTTCTGTTCCGCGTACAGGGCCTGGAAGGGGACGCTCCTCCCGTCCGCGTCCAGCACCAGGCAGCGGGCGGCCTCCCGCAGCTGCTCCTGCTCCGGCCGCCGCCCGCAGCCCCGCGCCCGCCCGACCTGCTGCGTGACCGGGGGCGCCGGCGGCCCGGCCATGGGAGCGCGGAAAGGAAAGGCGGAGCTGGAGCGGAAAGGCGCGGGGCCTTGTGCGACGGCGAGGAAGCGACGGGGCCGGGATGGAGCGGAGCGGTTCGTTCCCGTCCGTGGGAGCGACCTCGGGCAGCCGCGCCGTGGCCCAGGAGGAGCTAGGGGGTCCGGATGGAGAGAGCGAGCAACCTGCAGCCGAAACCGCTGCGCGTCCGTCAGCCAGAGCCGGGGTGCAGTTTGTGCCCGGGAAACATAGGAGAGTCGCCCAGAGCTTCCCGGGAATGGTGTGCAAGCAGGAACATGGTCATACGGCCTCGAGGTCGGCGTTCTTGTAGGAGGCCCCAGCCCTGCAGAGGGCCGTAAGCGAGATAGAAAACGGTTCTCGAGGAGCAGTCGAGCTGCTGTATCAGACAAAAACCACACCAAACCCGGTGTTCCCGTTCATGCAAAAGCAGAGCTTCACGGTGTCTTGAGAGCTGAATAGAAGATGCTCGAGTGGTTGCAGCAATGAATGTACAGTTCTTAAAATAAGACAAACACTAGGTCGTTGAAGAGTAGTGTAGCCTTTTAGATTGTTGTATAAGCTGAAAGTTTATGAGGATGAGGATACTTTCCTTTTCTTAGTGGGCAGAGGAAGAAGTAGTATCAGAGAATAGTACTGGGGGGAGCTCCAGCAGTTATTCTGCTTTGTGAAAATCTCTGATTATATTAATTCCGAAGTTTCTCTTGGCAGACTGTCCCAGGATCTTTATGTTAATATGATTCAAACTTACATGCCCTGTGCTTTGGATTAAACCACTGTTTTTATACTACCAGGAGTGAGCACATAGAACAGGTTAAGTCTTGCAGTTCAGTATGTCCTTACAAGGACTTTGATTTAAAAGGTGATGAATTCAAATTAGTGAAGATTAGTAACGAACTTCAGAAAACTGTGAAACTTATAATTCTCCTAGATGCAGTTGGACCCAATGATTTTAAAGGTCTTTTCCAACATAAGTGATTCTATGATTCTGAAAGAATATGGGCAGTATTTCCCATTGTTGTTTTCACCAGGCTTCCTTGTTCAGTTACCTATATGCTGTCCAACACACTTCTTACACGCAGTTCACAAACCAAACTGCGCTATGCAGCAGCGCCCTGCAACTCCCTCAGCAGTACTGATGGGAATGTGCTGCCTACCCTTGACTACTGCAGGATACAGCAAAGCAGAGAACTGACAGCTTTTGACAAGCTTTGGTCTTTGTCTTGAAGTGAAGTGGATAGGGCATAACCTCACTGTGTTATGCCTGCAGTAAAACCGGCAAGCATTGGGCAGGACTCAGGGGCACAGCTCAGGACTCGATCATCAGTAGAGCTTAAACCAGGCCTTTGCGAGTGCAGCTGGAAGTCAGAAGAGGCAGTCAGAAGAGGCAGTCATGTCACTGTAGGGGATCTGCTGCCCGCAGCCTCTGAGTGGGAGCATACATTGGGATGAGATTGCTGATGAAAAGAATTGGGCATTCTGGTGTCACAGATTCAGAGGACTCTGCCCCGGATCAGTCTGCACATAGCTGAACTTGTGCATCCAGAGAGCTTGTTCTTTCTTGATTTGAAAAGAAATCTCATGAGGAGCCCAAGGGAGGCACTCTGCATGTCTGGAAGAGGTGGTAATCATTCCTACTAGGCCAATGAAAACTGCATGCAGACTTTATTTATGTAATTTGGCCTCCGTAAACTAGCTGAAGAAGCACATCATTAACAACTGTATACAAGTGAGTATACTTGCAGTATACAAGTGAGGAACAGCAACTTTCTTAGGATATTTGCCAAAGCATTCTCTAAAGCCCCTCAAGCAGCAGGTTTCTAACTTTTGGTAGAGAATCTTAAGTGTTGCGAGAATACAAATTGCTGTCACCCCCACTTTTATAGAGAAAGAACACAAGTGAAGGCCGCTGTACTCTGACATGTTCTCTGAAAGACGAAACTCAAAATTAGCAGTCATGCTCTGAAAGCTGAAGCTTAAAGCGTTTCATTAACAAATGCTTAACAGAAGTGCAGACATAAGTTTCACTTAGTTGGGAAGAAAGAATCCATATCTGCTGATACTCTGGACAGTACTAACTGTCAAGGTGTGCAGTCTGCTAAAACCACATAATTCTTCAAAGTGTGCTGTGAATATGCAAATTTCCTTTTCTTTCCCTTCCCCTCTTATCTTTATAGCTCACAAATACAGAAATGTGGATAACTTGAAAAACCACATTTGTGAGAGTGATGTATTTTTCATTGTCCTAAGGAGAATCAATGAGTGCATTTACATTATTAATTTTGATTCAGGATGCAAGTCACTCCCTTCACTGAAGTGCAATTTAGGTTGTAGAGAGAAACTTAGCTAATATTTAATTAATCAAGGGTTGGGTTATTTTGTACTGTGGATAAGAAATTCAAATTCCTACCATTTCAAGAGGGAAAACAATAATCATGCAAAGATGGTGGTTAATTTATTTGTTCTGTATTGACTAATGAAACAAAATACCAGCTGTAATTACGCAACCTTAATTCCTTTTTAAACCACAGCTGAACAAAATATTTGACAAGGGAGGTGTGGCCTGTATCAATACCATAAATGCACTGCCTAAAGTATATGGTGTTTATTTGTAAAGCAACATGGTATTATCAATTTACTAGTTGAAGTACTGTTTATTTAACACAAGGATATTTGTTCTTGTTTATATTTTAATTCTAATCTAAATCTAATATTGTTTAGCTAGAGATAACAAGGTTATTACTTATCAGCAAAAATAAATCAGTGTTTACAGTTCCAGGGAAAAACACCATGCTAAACGCCAGCTACGAATCAGTTGTTTTTAAACTGTTGTTGTAATTACAAAGGAGTAAAAATGTGTACTGTCCTGTAGATAAGACAGATTCTTCTCTATGAGGGTGGTGAGAGAAGTATCCCAGAGAAGTTATAGACTCCCTGTCGCTGATAGTGTTCAAGGCCAGGCTGAATGGAGCTTGGAGCAACCTGGTGCCAGGGGAAGGTTCCCTACTCATGGCAGGGGGGCACAACTGGATGATCTCTAAAATTCCTTCCAATTCAAGCTATGTTATGGTTCTATGATAAGAGTCTTTTTCCTTTATGTCTGCCTTTCACTGTTGCCTTAGTGTCATGATATCCTGGGGTTTGCTTGAATAGCATCATGGAGTGATTCTTCTGACCAGCAAGAACTTTAATTTGCACCTTGAAAGTAATTTTGAAAGTGATGCGTTCATCTCCATTTTTGCTTCCTGCTGTGTGTTCTCATTCCGATGTTATTTCTCATTAGTTTTGCTTCCCATTTTGTGTTTTGTGGCTGTTTTTTTTTTTGTTTGTTTGTTGGTTTTGTGTGTGTGGTTTTTTGTTTGGTTTGGTGTGTGTTTCTCTGTTTTTGTTTGTTGAGGGGAGGTTGGTTATTTGGTTTTTTTTTCCCTGACTGGGGAGTTATTACATTTTCAAAGCTTGCCTAAGTGTAGCGTTTTTGGCTGCCTTTAGAAGTTCAAGATTATTTACCAGACTAAAGGGCTTCATAAGTCTGGCTGCAATATAAGAGTATCAATCAGTGTGTGTTTCATATTGACTAACTGCTGTTTCACAACAGATAATAGAAATAAATAGTTCAGGGATTATAATGACATATGGAGAGAAAATATTTTTCCTGTTATATCTGATATATGTAGTTTTGTAAAGCAAACCCTACGCAGAGAGCAGTAGTACTTTACTACACAATAGAACACCAGTATTAACTGAAATGTGCACATTTTATTTAATGTAGCCTCAAGGCACAAAGAGAACTTTTAATGCATTTTGTAAGAACTCTCTGAATTTGATCTATTTCTGTTTTGCAGCTACCTACACTGTGTGCTGCAAATGAGAAACAGAGATGACCATCTGTGTGTCAAGATCAGTAAATTATGTGTGAAGATGCTATTTATTTACTCTAAGTGCCACTGGTTTGAGTCTTTTTTAAAAGAACTAAGAGGTAGCAAAATACCACTTAAATAGATGAGACATGGTCAAAAAGTGAATAAAAGATATGCTCTAATCCAGACAAGCCAAACAGAATTGTCTTGTATCTTGTTAGCAGTAAGGCTCTTAGAAAGTAAGCTAATTATCATTAGTGTAAACCAGATGAGAGGATTACAAAATAAAGAATGTGAAAAAAAGCAGAGGTGATTATGTGGAGGGTTCAGGGAAGATTAAGCCTTGCTTAAGACTGGTATCCTGAAAGGTAAACAAAAACTCTTGAAAACTTTGAATACTGTTCCTTTTTTAACTCCCCCCTGCCCTGTTTTTTGCTTACGTGGAAAAGTGTGTTGTGAGAAGGTTGTAGTTCCAGCTACTATTTGTATTTTCTATGTTCATAGAGAGTTGGATGTATACTTAACAGTAGATTCAGTTCAAATCGCTCTTTTATTTATGACAACATTGATATTTAGCTACAGTTAGGAATTCCCTTGTTGAGACCAGTGGATGGTACAACATTTTTGCTGGAGGCTAATAGCTTGTGCTAATTTTAGCACACGCTTGAAACAGATCTCATTTATTTCTTGGTATATAATTAAGAGTAGCATCACTTTAGCGTCAGACATATCTCTTGAACCTCTTTGCTAGAGGCATCAATTAGAAACCTAGGCCAGTTCTCATAAAGAGGTGGATTTGATTTTTTCACGAGCTTGCCTGACTGCTTGTATCCTAAGGACTACAAATCCACAATCCATGTCCACTCTCCTGCCTTTCAAAATGGTTAAAAAGTGTTGCCTCTCTTAATCTTGACTGTCTGAGGTTAATGTATGTGCCAAGCTCTGATGATATAAGCCACAGTTTTCATTTAGTGGGTACTTCCTTAAGAAATTATTTAAATAAGAAAAGGAGTCCAAAGATAAAGTGTCTAATGGCCATGTGAACCCTTCATCAGAGGCTGTAGACATTACAGCTTTCCAGCTGGCTCTCTTAGGAGGGCCTTTAAAATCCTCTCCAGTGGAAATAATGTGTTTGGTTTGTTAACAATGAAAGTTTCTACTACAGCCAGTAAAATTCATGCCAGAGCTGAGGTGGAGGGCCTAGCCCTGAAAGCCTTTTGATCTGGAGTGCATGTGGAGGCTTGTGTGAATCCTGCACTTGGTGTTTGAGAGATGATCATCGGCTTAAGGCTCAAAATATGGCCCCTTCTGTATCTTCAGTGTTTAAACAATACAGCTTTTAAAGAAAGCTGTTTTTCCTTCTGTTGTTTGCACAGTAATTATGTTACTTATTTTGACAAAGATGTCAGTCTGCTCCAGATTTTTCTTTCTTAATGAAGCTATTTATTCTTTCCCTATTTTTCAGTTGCTATTTTCGGTTATCTTTTTAATATATTTCTAATGCAGTCATTTGTTTATCCACAAAGCTAGCAGTTAAAATGAAGACCAGAATAAAAGAGCAAATATAGACACATTAAATATACTTTAGTTGGAGACAACCATAAATTAATATATATTAACATCTCAGCTAAACCACAAGATCTTTAACTGAAATGTCTGTAAATGTAAAACAAATATTATCTTTCTTTGCATATTTTTCATATGGTGAAAGGCCATTCAAATTAATTCAAATTTATATACTGTTGTTTCATTACACCATCATCTTTCATGTTGCAAGTTAGAATGTGCAATATCCTTCTGTCTGCAACCTAAGACTTCACATGTAATGACTGAAGAATAAAATCTGTGAAAAAAAAGAAAATAATGGGAAAGGAATGAAAATTCCCTCTAAGCTCTATTTCTTTTATTTTTTTTTTCATTTTCCTCATTGTTCTTATATAAAATGTTTGCAACAATTTTAACTTTGTTTTCTTGATGCTGATGTTTATGCATCAATCATTTGTTAAATGCAGCTACTGCCATTTCTGCATAGTACATCAGTCAGGGTTTTTTTCAAACTGAATTGACTTGTGCTCTCTCCAGAGAATGATCAACAGCCTCAGTTTAAAAATTCTCTTAAGGCACTTTAGCATTCAAGCTGTGGCTCTGCCATGGTTTCCAATGTCTTGACATAGAACCCTAGTGATTTCAGTATCCGTTTGATCATACAAATAAATTAGCTACGTATCGTAACAATCAATCTGCAAAACATATGTGTTTCTCTGTTGCTGCTGTCAATTCTAGGAAAGGAAATCCTTTAAGGAAGTAATAGTTGTTGTTTGAAAATATCAGAAGAGAGAAAATATCTGGCTTACAGTCCAAATGAGATCAACACAACTGCGTCTGGAATTGCTGTACCAGCAGGAATCTCTTCTTGCTAATGTAATTTGTGTGTCCCTTTCTGAGTAGTAATTGCTATGTTGCTTTTCTTAAATGAAAAGCCCATATGACAGAAAAGAATGAATCAGAATTGAAGAATTCTTATTCCTTCCTACTGCTTAGTGGACTGCTAATTGCTAAAGCAGGCAAGTCTAGGCAGGGATTGTTTGTATTTATTTATTTATTTATTTAAACAAATTTGTAAAATAAATTTTGATTGTCTTAGTCTATGGACATATTTATCTTACTCTAAAAATGACTTCAGGAAGTATGGTCTACTTGAAAATACATGTATAATTATTCTTTTTCTCCATTATACATTTTTCACAGGTTTGTGCATCTGCTTTGGAATCTTGCTTCTGTGGCCTGTCCTCTGTGTCTTGTGGCAGTGACTTTTGCATAAAAGCTTTGATAAAGTACTATTGAAAGTCATATGTTTTAGTTATTTTTCCTTGTATGTTTGTGTATCTGTATTCTAAACAGGCCATTGTTATTCAGCCTCTGTTTCTGACAATGTAATAAAGAGATTGTTCTGACTAAAGTAGATGTAAATTTAATTTCTGTAGCTATTGCTGAATAACTCCACTTGTGGTTATACTTATTTGAACTCTGCTTAGCTGAAATAACTTTCAAATAATGAGACTAAATCAGACTAAGGAATGATTCTCTTGGAAAAGATACATAAAAACATGGGGGTGTTCCGAATACCTCTAACTCATATTGTGAGCTCAAGCTGTTAGAAATCTTCAGAAGGACATGCTTGTAGATTTTTGGGGAATTTCAGGTGATAAAAATATCTTGAAGTGTCTTTGTTGTCATCTCTGATGTCACTTAGATAAGAGAATTTTTATCTAATTTGAAATTTACATAAGAATTCTGCTTTCTTTGAAGGAAACTGGTGACAATCTTCTAGAGCAAGTTGTTTACTGGATTCCAGTGCCAGAGAAAAAGAGCATTAAAAGCAGGGAGTCAGCAGCTGGCTTGCTGAATGGTGGATAGACCAGTCTTTACACAAAGAGGATGATACGGTATGTCTGCAGTTTTCCACACAAATTTAAATAATTTATGTAATCCAAGAAAGATTTTATGCCTCCCTCAAGTTCTTAGAAAGAGCTGTCACACATGAAATGGAAGAGCTATCTGCTGTGGGTATGAAAATTCCAAATTCCTGGATGCACTATCTGCTTCTGTGCCTTTTTGAGGCACTTGTGGGGTCGGAACAATGGTTTGCTTTTAAGCATAGCATGCCACAATACTTGCAGTGGAAGGCTTGTAAAAGATGGGGGGCATGTGAGAGTAATGTCATGAGTGTGGAAGTCTCTGTTAATAGTTCTCTTGACTGCTTCAGCAATATGTCAACCTGGAGTTACAAGCTTTCACTAGAAAGTTGCTGGTTCTGCTTCTGTGAAAATAATGACCATGAATGTCAAAATCCAAATTCTGCTTAGAAAGAATCACCAGTGTGACCTTTGCAGAATCACCTTTGAAGAGATTCTGCGTCAAAACCAACCTTTATTTAAAACTGGCAATACTGAAGTTACCACTGGCTACTACTTCGTAATGCTTTCTGTAAATGCTGCAATGTCTAGCCTGTCCCACTTCAAATTAACAGTGCATGACTTGTGCTTCTAGGGGGAAATGTAGTTGCACCACTCTTCTCAAGTCTGAGTGAAATAAAAGCTCTTTTCTCATTGAAGCTGTGGCATGACCTTGTTGAGCACTTCTTGACATGTGGGGTTCTAAAAGTGTGCACAACCACAGCACAGCAGTTGAAGACAAGAGGCAAAGGAGCGTAGAGTATTTAAACAAAAATGCAGTGGGAAATTTAGTTTGACAGAATGCAATTGCAAAAATGTGATTTAGTCAGAACTCCAGGGAAAATCTTGTTCACAGTGCAGTAGAGTTCTCAGAGGACCATAAATACTTCAGATATAAGTTTAATACTGCATCTAAACGACAGTGAAGCAAATAATTCAGCCTGACACCATGCTGGCAAATTATTTAATACTACATCTTAGAGGTAAGAATACTACCTATGGAGTCATTAGTGTTAATGCCTGCTATCTAACTTAGAAACAGGTGCTATTTGACAGTTACTTGTTACCTTATAAAAAAGAAATCACACAACATATATTTTGTGTGACTTACACATAATAAACATATTAAAGATTTAATAGTCTTTGAGAAGGTAGGAGTATATAGTAGCACTTGAGGGAAACAAGTGTTTGTGAAACTCTTAATTCTAGGCCTGAAACAAACCCATTATCTCTGAGTGTGCAGAAAAAGCTGCTGGGGGGATCCACCTTTCATGTACCTCTCACATGGTCTCTTGCACGATTATCCTAAGCTGGTGAGATTCCATGCAGGAACCATTCATAAGCAAAACTGTCACAATCTGGGGAGCTGCAGTGGGGGTTTTACACCTAATGTTTTCCTTCTGCCAATCCTTTCTTCTTGTTTTCCTCTGCCCCAGTGTGGTTTATGCATGGGAAGTTTCTGTCCTGGCATATATTCTCTGTGAGTCATAGTCCCTTTGGAAATGCGTCACTACTGGCAATGATCATCTATGGCCTGTAGCTCTTCAGGGGTGTCCATACTCTAGTGTATGTCACTAGTGGACCACAGTTCCTTCAGGGCATCCTCACTGTGGGCTGCAGTCCCTTCAAAGCACCTCCTCTGCATATGAAGATCCTCTGAGAAGCACATCTCCATCCATGCCATCAACAATATCCCCATTGTGTGTCTTCTCTCTTCATCCTTTCCTGGCATCTGTCACATTTTTTAAATGTGTGTGAACAGAGGCACAACCACATGTGGTTGGTTGAAATTTTGGTGTGGGACATGGGGTGCACAGTGGTTGCAGAGCCAGCTGGAAACAGCAGTGGCTACACAGTGCAGCTGTTTAATTCCTCTCTGCAGGGCCCCCTTGCAGCCCCTGGGTACAGAAACCCCCATATTTGTGCCCAAAACCAGCTGCGTATGGTCTCTCAGCATAGCATGCTCTGCCCCTGCAAGACAAACTTTTACTGAGTGGATTCCAGAGATATCCCAGGGTGGTTCAGGTTCTACGTAAATAGTAAAATCTGTTTTATTTATTCTGTAGTTGTGTCTTGTTCCTTGATATCTATGAAAGACTTAAAACTGTAATAGAAATCAGTTGCATTTGTCTGTTAGTAGAAAATGGTTCCTCCTTGAGGATGTTAGAGTGTCCACTGGACATAACAGTTGAAAACAGAGGAGAAAAATTAAAATAAATGGAAATGGAAGTGATTCTGTTCAGAAATTACATATGATCATGAAATGTTCACAACACTGACTTTCCTTGAAGAAGGAAGTGCCTTCAATTACCAAAGATGAGTCTTGCAAAGCAGTGGGTTAGTTTGAAGTCTGAGGAAATGCTGATCATTACAGGAGCAAAGCTGCTGTAATGATTTATATCCAAAGCTGGTGATAGGCACCAGCTTTATCTGGTGTAAATGCTGCAGGTAATTTCCTTTTCATAAACAAATACACTACCAGAAGTTGCTGTGTTTTCCATGGTTCTACATAGTCTCTTA
>WAAE01019852.1:0-14102 GCA_013400495.1 Nicator chloris
TAATAATAATATTATTATAATAATTTAACATTATTACTGCATTTAAATTTATTTTACATAATTAAACTGCTGTTATCTCAACATACTAGTTTAACTTTGATTCTCTTCCCCATTCCATCGAGGTGGGTGGGGAGGGGCGTGGTTTAAGTGAGTGACTGCATGGTGCTTTATTTCCAGCTGGGCTTAAAACAGGCACTGGGTCATGGAAGCCAGTAGGTACAGCAATTGGTACATCTCATCTCAGCTAATTCAGATTTCTTAGCTAATTAACACCATCCTTGTTTCAAAGGCCTCCTACCCCAGAAGGCAGAAGTAAAGCCTTTGATACTGTCTCCCACAGCATTCTCCTGGAGAAGCTGGTGGCCTATGGCTTGGATGGGTGCCCTCTACACTGGGTTAAAAACTGGTTGGGTGTCCAGGCCCAGAGAGTTGTGGTGAATGGAGCCACATCCAATTACTGCCTGGTCACCAGTGGGGCACATGCTGTTTAATATCTTTATTGATGATCTGGACAAGGGGATTGATTGCCCCCTCAGTTGGCAGATGACATTAAGTTAGGCAGGAGTGTTGATCTGCTGGACTGTAGAAAGGCTCTGCAGAGGAATCTGGACAGGCTGGATTGATGGGCTGAGGCCGATTGTAGGAGGTTCAACACAGCCAAGTGACAGGTGTGACACTTGGGTCACAAGAACCCCAGGCAGTGCTACAGGCTGGGGACAGTGTGGCTGCAAAGCTGCCTGGCAGAAAAGGACCTGGGGATGCTGGTTGACAGTAGCTGAACATGAGCCAGTGTGTGCCCAGATAGCCAATCCGGCCAATGGAATCCTGGCCTGTATCAAAAATAGTGTGGCCAGCATGACCAGGGCTGTGGTTGTCCCTCTTTTTTTTTGCTCTGGTGAGGCTGCATCTTAAGTAATTTGTTCAGTTCTGGGTCCCTCACTTAAAGTAAGGTATTGATGTGCTGGAGGGAGCCCAGAGAAGGGTAACAAAGCTGGTGACTGCTCTGGAGGGTAAGTCCTCTAGGAGCAGCTGAGGGAGCTGGGGTTGTCTAGCCTGGAGAAAAGGAGGCTCAGCAGTGGCCTTATTGCTCTCTACAACTACCTGCAAGGAGGTTGTGGCAAGTGGAGCATGGCCTCAAGATGCAGCAGGGGAGGTTCAGGTTGGACATCAGGAAGAATTTCTTCAAGGAAAGGATTGTCAAGCATTGGAATGGGCTGCCTAGGTAGGTGGTAGAGTCACCATCCCTGAAGGTGTTCAAGAAACAAGTGTACTTGGCACTTAGTGCTATGGTCTAGTTGAGGAGGTGATCAGTCAGAGGCTGGAGTCAATGATCTTGGAGGTCTTTTCAAACCTAAACAATCCTATGATTCTATACCTCAGTAGCAATTATACACAAAATCATGAAGTTGTTATCCAGACTCAGCATTTCTTCTCCCCATATTTCTATATAAACACACAAAGATCTTCAACTCATAAGTAGCAGAGATTATAAGAGATTCTGAAAATGTCTGCTTATACCTTCAACAGGAATTTAATTTTGAATTAAAAATTGTCCAAGAGAAGATGCAGATCAGAATCACGTTACCTGATGCACATGCATCTGAGTACCTTAGAATAACTTTAGTAAAAGGAAACATGATAAAGCTGTAAGTAGTGCTAACTGATACAGAGATAGGAGAGATCAACAACTTCTTATCTCCATCTTTGCTAATCCTGGAACTTGGGAGAAGACAAAAATTGAACAAAGGTAAATGCAAAAACTGAAGAAAGCAAAGCTGGTTTTTTTACTTATAAGGCCTAATTAAAGGGAAAAATTTGATCCTGTGAGGGGACTCAGAAAGCTCACAGCTGACAAGCTCAAAATTATTTCCCTGCTGCAATGACTTGCAGTCATCAAGCCTCCCACTTACAACAGGGACACAAGCTTTTCCAACAGCTGCCTCTCTATGCGGGTCCAGTGCAGAGCAGGAAAGGACAGCTAGTGAAAACATAGCTTGTTTTCAAGCTTTTCCACATAAAAAGCTTGATAAGCAGTCCTGGAAAAAAAAAAAGGGAACACAGAACATCAGACCCTGGTCTCCTCCTCTTTATGCGCCATCACGCAGTACTGTGGACATACCAAATTTGACCTAGAGGATTTCATGCCCATGCACTGCAGGATCCTTATAGCTTCCATGGTCTTGAGTGTTGGACTAGCTGGATACTGGATTCACCCTGGCAACATTCCTGTTCCTTTTTTTTTCTGAGTTAAAACTGTATTTTTATTTTTCAATTAGGATTGTGCCAAGTATAAATAGTGTTTTCACTAAGTAATAGTCAAACACACACAAAATGGGTAGAACACAACGTTCTCTTTTTAAATTCATTAGCAGACCTCTAGTGCACACAATGAGATTTAAATCAATGTGTACAAAATTGGCAATAACAAATGAAACCAGCAAATGCAGGGGAAGAGGGTAGAAAGAATCTATTTTGTAAAGCAACATAAAAGCAAATCTTTTTGCAACTTCTGAACTAAAACATACTGGAAATCTGTGTCATGTAGTCTAAACTACCCCTGGTAATTTATCTCATGCTCACCCACAATCAGATTCATGCCCTATCATGGCAAGTAATTACTAGAAGGGAGGAAGCAGGAGGTACTTCCTTCCTTCATTCAGCACTCTATCATATTCAGCTCTGAAGTACTCCCCAGGTCTAAATCCTTCTTTCCTTCCCCCTTCAACAACTAAAATATCTGCCCTCAGACCCACTGTGTAATGTCAGGAACTGCACTGTTTTTCATTAATCTGACCAGATGCAGGAGAGAGTATCTAAGAATGTAGAAGCCCAAAGCAAGGATGATTACACCAGTGCAGTGTGCTGAACAGTTGCTGATCTCTCCATAATTTACTAAACCACAGAAGAGAGCAATATGATGTGCAGATATTACTATGGCTATTATGTGCCTGTAACAAGAGACATTTCAAAAGCAAGTGGCTGGGAAATACCAGACTGTTATTGAACCCATTGACAAATAAATGGCTTGTGTAATGGTCTTCTTGGTGTTGCTGAAATAAAATCACTCCAGTTCCCATCTGTCATACTTTTTATTTCTTTACTTCAACTCTCCACTGTATTGCAAATCTGCTAATTAAACCATTCTATATCTACACATAGAAGTTCATACAGTATCAGATGCCCAGTAAGGTTAAATTTGACCCAAGTGTTTTCTTTGAAACAACACATAGAAAGAAATTAGGGCAACAGAGAGAAGCCCAAAATTGGTGTAAGTGACCTGCACAGTGAAGATTAGGCTGTAGCCAGTGATACCTAGGGATGGCTCAGCAGCTCCACAACTAGTGCTGCTTAGGTAGAGTCCATGAGAGGGCAAGAAATGGACAACAGTGTAACGGAACCTGCAAATGGCAGCATTAACCCTGGTTTTTGTTCTGTCCAACTCTGCTTTAAATCTGCAGAATTGCACATTTGGACTACCACAATAGGAAAAAGTCTGATGGATGAACACTTACAGAATTATTTTACTTAATAATTTAAAAGATGCCAGCTTTTTCTTATGTCACCTCTTTCCTGTTTAAATCCATTGCAGCTATGTCTACAGCAACACATCATGTGTGAAGCTACTATGAATTTAAGTATGCCTGCAGTGGTAAAAGAGGGCTAAAGACAACAGTGTCAGGACCTCCACAACTTCCACTTCAGATCAGTCGACTCAGTGCACTGAAGAGGACACCTGCTCCAGCAACCCTGCCTGCACAGGCACAAAGCCCTTCCCTGCTTCAAGTGCCTGGTACTCTGCCAGGAATACATTTGATATAAAGGCCTAGTTCCTTCATGCTCCTATATACTACCTGGATTCACCACAGGATGCAAAAGGGCACTGGCTGTCAAGGCAGCAATCAATATGTGCAGAGTTGCTGCTTCACCCAGCGGTCCATGGTGATTGCTCCAAGGCAGCATGGCCAGCCCTCCTCGCTCACAAGCACCACATTCCAGACAAGTGCAGCACTGATCTCTGCTCACCTGCTGCCCCACATCCCACACACATCATGCAAGAGGATCTTCCCCTTCTCTCCTAGATATGCACTTCTTGAAGATCTGTGTAAAATATGCAGGTGGATTTGGGCAGAAAAAACAGAAGTATTTTGGGAGCATTTGTTGCATAGTTTTTTCCAATCCATTCTGATTTTTGATGCCAAGGCTAATTTTAGGTACTTGTGTTTGCAACTCCATTAAGATGATCAAATAACCTGTCTTTCATATGTATGAATCAGGGAATTATGAAGACTACAAAATTAAATAATGTTTAAATATGCAAACAGCTGTATGCTGGAAAGCAGAGACACTCCTCCTGGGGTGGAACAATAAAAACACACATACCTGCATATTGAGTTATGGCTGCTGCTCAGGAAATCAATGTTCACAAAGAAAATAGTTTGTACCTTCCCTGCTCAATTTGTGCTTGTTAGATAATAAATTATGAGCACTTACCTCTCAAAAAGGGTGTAGATCTATGAATGAATGGTAATAGGAGTTTCAACCACACCAAGCCGAGAAGTCAGTAACAAGACAGAGAAAAAAGCCACCAGGAGCATGGACCTGGATAATTTCTTACTTTAGCCACTGACACATCTGAAATCTGTCATAATGAAAATGCAAGTGACTCTACTTGCCAATTCTATTCTTTTTTGAAAGATACTGCCAATTTGAAGGAAAAGAAACATTTTCAGTAAAGTCAGTGGACTTCCAGCACATGCTCCACACCTTTACTAAAGCAGAACTGCAAAGCAAGTATTATTAAACTGCACTCAGAAGAGACCTTCATTACAAATGGGTTTTCTTAATATTGAAAGAAAATCTCAACCATCCCTATTTAAAATGAGAGCAGGGAAACTAAAAGGAAGAAAAAGGTTATTATTTATAACACGGTGACTGTAGTTATGCTGCAGTCGGAGGACCAATTACATTCTGGTTACGCTTTCCAACTCCACTAATTCATATAAATGAAGTGCTTGCTACATGACAGGGTAATTGCAGTGTAAATACAATAGACTTTATATAACTGGATACTCAAAAAGAGCTTGTGTTACTGAGGTGGCAATAAGAATTAATTTGGACGTGTCATTAACCTTCAAATTCTTTGAATCAGTGATAATTAGGATATAGAAAAGCATAACCAAAATGTAATTACACTGAACTAAGGGCTCAACTGTGCAAGTATTAAGAGGCTGCTCATGGGAGTAAGTATGCTTGAACATGAACTGAGTATGACCAAATTAGGCTATAAAACACTACTGTGGGTTTATAATGAAACAACACGGAAGTGAAAAAAAATTAATGACATTTTTCAGATGTAAGAAGCACACTGAGGGTTGTTTTGATATCAAAAATCATTCCCTTATATTACATAGCTAGTGGGGTCAAATTTTGCCAGGAAAGCCCTGCTTCCCTCTGAATGCATGTTAGCTGTAGCCACTGAAATGGCTGGTGTATCCCTTCTCTAGAACATTTCAAAGCAAGTATACGAGTGCAGACAGGACTGAACATGAAAGTGCCAGTGTTCCCTATGTACATCAAATCTTTGTTGATTACCTTTTCAGAGGTACTACTAAACTTCTCTGATCAGCTTCTGTCAGCTGTGACAGCTTCCTAACTCCAGACACCATAATGTTCTTTTGCACACAATGACAAAATTGCTCCTTAAATGCCTATGGAAAGCCAAGGAACTATCTGTTCAAATGCTAAAACAACTCCCTAGTCAGTGCAATAATTTCTTTGAATTTAAAGGCTCGTGTCTTCATGTTAGACCACTTCCTGATGTTAGCCTACACCAGTGGCAATGTATGAACACATATGCAGGCAGGGTGTGGACAGCACTGCTGCTGTTGTGAAAGAAATCCTGCATCAGGGACAACCCAAAATGGGCAGGTACTTCCAACAGATGAGAAACCCACACAGGTCACTTTCCTTCCACAGTTTATGGATCAGCTACTTTTTTGAGAATTATTCCCCTCAAATATTTAATCAGGGAATCCACTCTCTTTCAGCAATTGTTTCTTAGCATGTATATTTTCTGCTAGGTGCCCTTTTACACTGGAAAGGGACCATATGCTGGCAGAGAGAACGTTGTATTTGCTTCCTTCCAGCTGAGTGAATATTTCCATTCATTTCCCCTTCTCATTTTGGCTTGATTTGTTTTTCATTCCTGAATGACTTACCTTTGCAGGCAAGAGGGGGAGATGCACACAGAACATTGGTGGTACTGAAAATGCTGCTCCTTGCCTTGTGTTGGAAGGCAGCTGCAGCTAGAGGAGCTCTGGCTACTTCTCAGGTCAAGATAAGGAAAGAGGATTCTCTTGCTCACTTTTGACAAATAGTCACATAAGTATACACATAGCTTCCAGAGAAGTGCTGCTTCCCTCCCTGGAAATGCTGAGCCTTTCAAGGTACACCACTTACACTTGTTAAAGATGTACCTGGCTGGCATTCTTTGCTGTGATTAATTGCAGCAGCCTCATGTTGTGTTTTCCATAAACTTTTTTTTTAACTTCAATTGCTGAACAGTGCAGAAGCCACTAGAAGATTCTGTTCCCTCTTTATTTGCTGTCTGTTGAAGCATAATTATACCTAAACCCTCCAAATCAGATTGTTACATTTGTTCCATAGCAATGTCGTAGAAACATGGACAGCTTTAAAACTCACTTATCACAGAATCAGACATGAAGTGAAAAAGAAGACACAGGTGGGATTTTAAAATCCAGCCTTCCAGTAGAAGGAATCAGAGATACAGCTGCTTGTATGTGCACACTCTCATAAAATCCCGTCTTGCAGCACATGCATGGAAATGAAACAGAATCCTCCATTATCAAACACTCCTCAGCAGCCCACACTCTGACGTGGCAGCACGTAATGCAAACATTTACAGCAGGAAGTCCTCAGGAATGATCAGTCACCACCAAATAGCAGCAGCTTATCAAGCAGTAATTCCTGCTGTGGGAAACCCAGCTGAGGCAGCACTTCTACACAAACACGACAGAGAGAAGGTCTCTTTCAGTAATCAGCTCCAATTTACACAGCTTTTCCCACAATGCTAAGTGTATCTGACGAGTCCCACCACGATTTGTGAGACAGAAACAGTGGCATGAAAGCTCCAGAGGTTCAACTGGCTGAGGCTCTTTACATCTAATACACAGTGAGTGAATGCTCCCAATTTAGTAAAGACATTTGTCCTGAGGCTAAAGCATTGATTCTCCACTTACTGCCTTTTAATTGTGATGTATCCAATTTATCATTTTAGACTATAAACCCTTAGGGAAATAGGTTCTTCTTTCTTCTGCATGCTGTTGTCATGCCAGTTTTATCTTTACTGTAAGAAAACCTTGTTCAGGTTAAATAATTTTTATATTAACAAGATAACACTTCCCTATTGCTAGAATTAATTTCTGTAACCTGTATTTCTTTCTACAACAATGTCTGATGTAAAGTTGAATCAGTGGTGGCAATATTATGAATAAATGAAGAGTGACAAATACAGGAACATTCCAGATGTTGTGAAAATGTTGTTTTCTACTGAGAAAACTGTTTGCTCACCCATGACATGGTAATGTTTATGCTTTAGGAGTATAAATTCCTGTGCTCAAGCAACACTGCTTTCCACTAGTCCAGAAAAAAAGAAGCCAGCTAGGATGTTCCTTTTCTTTTTTCCCAGAATTTCAGGTGCTCTTTTTTACTTTCATTACCCCCAGGCCTATCTGCTGCCCCAAATTCACATTTAAGCTTCTGCCATGTATGAACTGGCCAAAGTACACAGCCCTTCATTTCCAGATATTCAAGCTTGATGATTCACAGGCAATAAAATGTGACAGGACTTTTCACCAACAAACGAACTGCAGGGCATCCTAATCACCAGGCAAGGCAGCTCTAATAACTGGGTTACAGCGTAAGGGGATAAACTCAAATGGAGCAGAACATTCATAAGACAAGAAATGTGAGATGCTACTCAGCCTAAAGCACCACTGGTGCTATACAAAGACATCCAACTTACACAGCAGCATTTTTTCCCCTTTGGAAGTGGGATTCCTTTCAACTGCCAATTAAAGATGGTCTCAGCAGCACTTGAACAAGAATAGCAACAGCTTACAGCCCCCAGCATGACTACTTCCAGCTTCTTTTCCCTTTTCAATTGCAGCAAAGTGCAGTCAGACAGACAATGGAGGGGGTTTTGTTGTTGTTGTTATTTTAAGTTGTGGTGTTAAGATACTGCTGGTTATCAGTGCTTTCAGACTCGTTGACAGGACACACACCAAGCAGCCAATATGCCAGCTGCTGCCCCTGATGCAGAAGCTGCCACACGCTTGGAGGCTTGGACAGAACCCACTTGGGTGGCTCTGGCATCAGCTGCAGATGAGTTAGTGCTAGCAGTAAAAACACTGTCCCCAGAAGGTCACCTGCTCCCAAATGCTGCTTCTCAAAGGACACCTGCTCTGGATCTTTTCCCTAAGCTGTGCCAAACAAAAAGGTTTGCTTATGTCAAAAACACAGTCTCCTTCCCTCTGTCCCCCTACTGACAGCCTAAGAGTCAGTGAATTTATGACACTGTCACTACCATGGCAAAACTCTCTTTGGTTTCAAAAAATTTCAGCTTCGACACCCACAGCAGGATCCCTAATGAGATTATCTTCCTCTAAAGCTAGTTTTTCTAACACACTTAGGTCCATCAGCCACTGATGAAACTCCTACTGGCTGCAACAGAGGGTAAATTTCTAAGCACAGACACAGGATGGCTTCTGTGGGATGTGCAGGAAGCTGTCCCAGGATCTGAAGAAAGCTTCCTCTGAGCAGCAGAGGTCCTCTCTGCACCGAGGCCACAGCAGTCGGAAGACCACAGCTTTTGTTGGTACTGTAAGAAATGCCATGCCCAGCACCCTGGGGCAGTGCTCTGAACCACTGGAGCAATGAAAACAATGGAGGAATTTGATGCATCCCCTTCCATCAAGAAGGGCCCTGTGTGTCAAGTCTCACTATGGTAAGAAGTGTCAGGGCCCTCAGGTGAGCTACAGGCATGGAGCTAGACTGTCATGGCCCTTAGGTGACTGTACAAAATAGTGAAATCACAGTCAAAGGTGAGTGTTTGCAGTTCTAGAGATAATGTCTGCACTTTGCAAGGTAACATCAGTAACATCCAACCCCCAGCAGCAGCTAGTGCAGAGGCCCAGAAGAACCAAGAAAAGAGCAGGGCTGGACAGATCCCCTGTTATCCCCTTCCCCATCTGTGCAGTGGGAGTAACACCACTTTCCAATGGTAGAGAATGCTATAAAACATTCAAATACTTCAGTAATAAAGATTGGACATGTACTGCAGAGAGACAGATGGAGAAAGCCATCTGATGGTGTCAGCTGGGACTGGAATTTGGAGGATCACACTTAGCTGAAAGCCTTCACACAGGCAAGAGTCAGCCTGGTATTTTTCTCCAGACTCTAAAGGAGTTTTAAAATCTACAGCAATTTTTCCTCCTCTTTGCACTCATACAGAAGGGTCCATCCAAGTTCATACTACATAACCTTTGCTGCCCTTCCATTGCTTCTGTTGTGTCCACTTAGTATTTGCCTTACAATGCACCAACTAAGTCATGCAGCAAAACAAGGAAGAAGAAAACAACAGACAAAAAGATGCTGCACCTACAACACTGCTGGCCTCTCTGGTCTGCAAAAAAACCCACACAGGCTATTTTGAAACCCAGAAAGGCAGGAAAAATTAGAAGATTACAGAAAAGGAATGCTATTTCCAAGGACACTGCTTGTGCCCTCAAACAGAAAACCATTATCTGATACCACTTTTAATCACATTTTGGTTTTTAGTTTTGTACAGTATACTCAACTAAAGGTCATAATAGGCAGTCCTCATCTGATTTCTATGAAGACCATGAGTACCGCATGAAGAGGATTTTTTTTAAACACAAGTCCTGCCTTGGCTGGAAGTGAATAGCTGTTTTATTTTCCCATAAATATGTATGTAAAGGTCTCAGCTAAAGAACTTGGATAGATTACCTATTTGCATATTACAAAGGCACAGATCCTCAGACATTCTTCTACTAATTTCAAACATACTGCTGATACTTAATAATGAAAGAGTAACCCTTCCATACTAGACCTGAAAAATTTGTGCAGTTGGCTCCAACTCAGGTCTAAGACATGGATGGGAATAATGCAAAAACAAACTCTAATCTTTCAGCCTAGTGGTAGTTATGGCCTTGGTTGGTTGGATTACCTTTCAGAGAAGACAGGGACTAAATCAACAACAGACATTATCCTACCAAATTACAACAACAAGGAAATCAGCAACAAGTCCTGGGGTAACAAGATGTGACTCACTACTGGCTAAAAAGAACTTTCAGAATCTCTCACAATGAAGATATCCAAGGCCACATCCTAATGTTTTTCTGAAGGAACACAGTTGAAGGAAACTCTCCAGGCTGTAAAACTGATGAATGGCTTCATCCTAAGCACATCAGAAAGGCGCAGTGAGACACGAATGCCTTTTAGTCCTAAAGGATGTTCCAGCAGCCCCTACCCAGCATCTAGTTTGCAGCTATATTGTGCATCAAAAGAAGGCAAAGAGAAACCACCAAAAGTCTTTTCATGGCTCAAGGGTAAAAAAATTAATTCTTTCTGGCTCTGGTGGAATCAGACACAGCCAACACACAGCATGGGAGACTTTTCAGCCTTTCTAGAAATATTAATTTTGGACTGGGAAAAAAACAATCAAAAACCCACACTAAAAAAAGCAACAACAACAAAAGCAACAAAAACAAACAACACCAAAAAAAAGCTAAAAAAATTAAGCTTCAGTGATATCCACTGAAACCTACATATACCCACAGGTAAGACAGTTCTTTCCTGTTCTTTTCTGAACTCATCTTGCAGACTAAACAATGTCTGAACTAGTCTTTTTCTTATGCTGGTTGGAATACAATTCCTCAGCTCATGCAGGTCTCTGCCAAGCCTGGCAGGCAATGAAACACTGTCAGCAAGGCCAGACAAGCTTTGGAGGTCATCAAGTCTCTTTGTGGGCTTCTAAAAGATATTTCACTCTCAGGGTGATAAAATCTCCCAATACCAAGACAAGATATATAACTTTTTAGAGCTATCTAAGCCACAGAGCTTTGCTAGGCTCTATCAAATCAAAATTGCTCTAAGTGAAGCCTAAATCTATCAGAAATGATGTTCGGTCCTTTGATAGAGCAGGTCCCAAGTGCCCACTTCTTACCACTGATGGGGGCATGTCACAGTGTGCTTGTTCCTGGAACTCAGAGGCACTGCTGTGAAAATGCTCATTTTGAAAAAAAAGCACTTTTTTAAAGGAAAATCTTTTCCCTTTCTGGACACTTACTGTATTTACTGTCCAAGGATGCCAAATCCTCTAGGGGTATCAGATCTCACAGCACCCAGGAGAGAGAATACAACTTTACAGAGCAAGATACAGCTAGGATGTGGGACTTGCCCCAAATCAGAGAGGTTATCAGTGACAGACTGAGAGCTGAATCTACATTCTCTTGGCATACAAACCCACATCTTCATGGAAAGACTACCCATTTCTCCGTACCACAATACAATGAAGGGCAAATATTATGTTCAGTTTTGATATAAAGATATATAAAGCAGGCAGGGAAAGCAAGGCATAGCACAGTGACAACGGACATACATGGAAAAAATAAAATGTCAGCATAACTTACAGGAGCTGCGTTGTTTTTCACTGTCACACTTGGAGTCGTGGCTCGTAGCGCCCCACTCACTCCATGGTAGTACTTGAAGCAGATCTTTGTTTCAGCTAAAGGAAAACCCAAAAGGGATATTTAGGATTAGAAAAACTGCCAGAGGTAATCTGTATGATCAGCTTAAGCTCACAGGCACAAGGCTGCCAAGCAGTTAAATTGCAAATGGTTCATTCTGGCTGGATGACATAACGGGATACCTCCTGCCTCTGATCTTCCCCTTTGCCAGGGTGAAATTTAGAGCTTGGTTAATGGATTTAAAAGAGTTAAAATCCAAACCTCTTCTGAGCAGAAGTTACCACAGACAGACCTTAGAGTACCTGTTTAGCATCCTTTAGGAAGAAAAAAAAGTAGGGACATATAAATCTTCCCCGTTCAGACATACCAAGCACTAATGTGCAGAGAAATTGAGGAACTTCCTTAGGACAAAATTGCATAGCTGCTCATTGACAGGCTTCACTGTGCCAACTTGTTCTGGTGTTGGTCAGGGCAAGGACGTAGATCTCCACAGATTAACTGCTCTGCCAGTTACTACATTAAAGCATTTTCAGGAACACCAGAGTAGTGCCAGACCCGGCCTTAGTGTATTTCCACTGCCTTCTAAAGATTTAAATTAGGTGAGGAACATAGGGAAGGTCATGATTTTTGACACTCATAGCGCTGCTTTTTGCCACATGCATTGACATTCAAATAAATAATACTGAGGGAAACTCATCTCAATTACTGTATCGAGGCACAGAAGTGGAAACAGCTTCTTGTTACTCAGCCCCTCACAACCCACTTTCCTGTCTGCTACAAGAAGGAAAGACAGTTCCAGCCACCTTCTGTGTTGGTCTGTGACTACAAACAGATGCAAAGTGCTGCTATTTGCGTACCTGCCTGGAACTGGTGACTTGCTGGAGCTCATCATATCCTGCCTGCTGGTATGCAAGAATTTTCTTCCACAGTAAACTACATGTGAACTGGCCTGGTATGTGCCTATGTACAGTCGGGACCCAGCAATTATGCACTGTTACATAGGTACCAGGTATGTTTGTGGGATCTGAAAAATCCCTGTTTAAATAGAAGCAGCTTTCACATCTTCTAGGTTTAACTGGATAATGACATGGAAATGTTCATCTGTTCAAAGATTTTCCTAAAGATCTTGCTTTGCAGCTGCTGCTGTAAAACACCAGCCTTTGCCAGCAGAGCTACAAAAACGCTCACTGTAACTACAGTGCCTACATATGAAAACAATTTAAAAAATGCCATTTACCTGTTTTAACATACAAATTGCATTGCAGTTTTAATACCAGTAACAAAAGTACTCAAATCACTGCAGCTGTGACATTAAGAGCTGAGACTGTGACCACAGGTTATGGTGCTGTGATCTGCTCTTTGTAGATCCAAGAAACAATCGTGCAGCACTTCAGGTGGAAGCAAAACCTGGGACATGAAAAGTGGTGGAGACCCTCAAAACTGCAGGCCTAAATTGCTTACCCTGATACCTACACAGGAACATGGGTGGAGAGAGAAATCCTGATATTTTTTGAAAGATAAAATAATTTCAGAAGTGTAAAGCCTTCCCAACTTTCACATGTCACCTGGGAAATGAAAAGCAAAGAGGTGATGTTCCCCAATAGTTCAAGCACGACTCGCTTTCAGGTGGCTTCCCAGTCCTCTAACCTGAGCGGTGCTGCAGGAATGCACAGTCCGTTGATGAGAAGCACAGTGCCAGCGCACTTAATCTGTCACCATCTTTTCCATCCCCACAGCCTGCTCTTCACCAGACGACCAGGTGCACATTTCTGCTCATAAAGTGAAAATACAGCCTCTCCCACTATATCCACAATGTGTACATGTGTCCTATTTACTTTACAGTGTTCCACAAGAATTGGAACAGAATACAGAGTCCTTCCGCACCTCCACAAGGGGCTGTGGGGCCCATCCTGGGGTTGAATTCATAACTATAACCCCAAATGAAATTCTGCAACTTCAAGAGATTTACTTGAGGTGTCAGTGCAGCTGAGCAAGCGACCCTGTTGTTGCATCTGGGAGCAGCAATTGTTTCCTTTTGGCAGCAAAAAAAAGCTGGATGAGTCTGTGGGACAGAAAAACTGCAAGTCCAGATATTATTTTCACATTGTAATTTTCTCTACAGGACTTTTAACAGCTCAGCAGCTAACTCATTTATGCGCTGAGAGGACAGCAAAAGCTGAGGATATCACAATAGCTAAAACATGCAGTTCTCACCAATTATTCAAATCTTAATTTTCTTCTCCCCTGGAGATTTTTAGCTACAGTTTGCATGGAACATTGAGAGCTAGAATAAAGAGAAGCCTTTAAAAAAAA
>WAAE01019854.1:0-45049 GCA_013400495.1 Nicator chloris
AAATTAGTATAAATTAGTATAAAACCAAATTAAAATATTAAGGAAGAGAAAGAATGCCTCATGTTACAGTGTAAATTTCTATTTAGTGTCTCCTGGCAGTTCACAGAACAAAGCAGAAGATGATTAACTCTGTTCTCAAATAATTTAATATGGTTTTTCAGTTACTTTAAGCAGAAGCAGACTTAGAATAAAAGGAATCGGTTTTACCTGCCTCTTTCAGTGCCCAGTCTCTGATGACATCTTCGAATTTCATCTGAAATGTTGCAAGTAGAAAATGCAGGGGCGGTGACAGCTGTTTATACAGAACAGACACTTTACAAGTTTACACCAGAGTGAGTTTTACACACTCACAGGCTTTGGATCAAGTTCATGAAACGGCCATGCCCCTGAGTGATTGCTGTGTACCCTTCTCTGCCCTGTGCTGGCCACGCTCATCCTGGCTGCTGCACATCAATCCAATCTGCCAGGCAGAACCCTTGGGGAACACTGAAAACACGGAATGTCCACATGTAGGAACAAGTTGGACACCCCATGGTACAGGGTTAAGGCACAACTCTGCAAGTGGTTCAGATTTCCCTAAATGCTGTGACAGGTGCTGGCTGAGGAGCTTCTGTGTGGGGCTTGCATGAGACTGTATAAGGGGCCTTCTGTGTAAGATGAGGTCACTGTGTTTTCTGACCTACTGTAGGGCAACTCAGAACTTACATTTAATGCATTTGAATTAATGTAAATGAACACTGTTCATCTCCAGACATCTGTGTAACCCTGAAGATGCACACTAAGGCACTCAAGGTTCTCAGAGAGGAACTGGAGACTCATTTCCTTCTCCAGTTGTTTTGAAGTCTTCCTATCACAGATACAACTGTAGAGACTCAGAATTTTCATGTCCTGATTAACACTTGCACCACGATGCTGCCTTGCAGGAACTAAAAGAACCAAAACAGAAAACCAAAACCAAATACCTTTGTGAGCCAGAGGTTCCAGTTTCTCTTATGTAACTTTAGATGTTCATAAAGTCATCTGAGTCATACTGTGATCACTTCATAATCAATGGAAAAGTAAGAGAAGCTCCAGGAGGGAAATTTATTCCATCCTGTAGAACTCAAAAACTGGTCATATGAAACACACCCTAAAGGACCAATTTTCTTCCATTGACTATAAAGACAACGATTTGGCTGAGATGTAGATATGTTTACTTTAACTGTGCAAGGTTAAAAGAGGGGAGTACCATCCCAAGTGACTTCAGTGGGCATTGGATCAGGTCTGCTATGAGCGGTGAGGACGTGCACTTGACACCTGTATAATGCGTTCAGATTTGCCCTTTGAATACAATACCATTGTGTAGCTTTAATGCTCAGCAGCCTTTTGGAAGGAGAGCAATAAAACTGTGACTGCTTCATTGATGATACTGCAGAGCACACTTGGCTTAACCTAAAGGTCAGGACCACAGACTGTAATTCACTGAGTTCTACTTTGCTGTCTGCCAGTTAAAAGGTTCCAAGGAGGGAGGAATCGTGCATGGTATAATTTGCAATGTCCAATGACCCTACCAAAAATGTGGAGTCCAAATTAAAAGTTTTGATAATCACCCAAAGATTAAAAATTGTTTTACTCAAATTGTTTGGTGAATCCTCATGTTCAGATCAAAGTCCTAAGTTCTTGGACTATTTGAGAGCAAGCACAGATTAGAAATGTTTAAACATCAGTAAATTTGCTTGTGGGCAGGAGAGATAATATTGCAGGATCAGGTTTTTAATTTGAAAAAATAATACTATAACCAAGGAAAAAAAAAACATTTATACTGATAAGATTGTATTCTCTGGATCACTGGGATGTAAATTCCATTTTACTTACTCAACAACTTCACAGGGGACAATGGTTTTCTGAGGTAGCCATCATAGATCAGAACTTCTCTAGATAAATACATAAATGAGAGTTTATCTTATTTACAGTACAGTAATTTTCATCCAGTATATAATGGAATTTTCCTGTGTTCTGTGCCTGTAATTGCCTTTTCTCTTTTATAGTATGTAATCAATTACTTTTTATAGTCAGGTACTTCCATTTAAGTGAACTGAAGTTTTATCTTATATTGCAAGTGTTCATCAGAATTTATTTTCCTACAGGTGAGAGTAATTTCTGGCCTTCCCCAAGAGAGGCTGAAAGCTGATGTCTATTGATTTAGGTGTTTCCCTGAATTTAGCCCTTCTTGCATATATCCACATATTTTTAATCAACCTCCTGCTTTCTACCCACAAGCAGTAGTCTTTCACTCTTGGCAGCTCAGTCAGCCCTGGATTCTCTGTTGTGTGGCAGTGACATGCACCAGACTTCAAACATGATTTATGTTAAATATGGTGCTGATAGAGTACCAGAGTTTGTTGTTGATGGACTAAAAATTCCCCTGCCAGTCTGGAATGGTATGTTATGCTCTAAATGTGATCTGACAGTGCAGCTGTGTGAGTGTATATACACACACATATGTACTCACAGTGTTTCAGAGGGTATGGCAAAATGTCCTCCCAAAGACCAGATTGGTTGTGAGATATATATTTATATAAATCTGTTACAGAGCCTCCTATGGGGATGTGTTCGTTGGAAGTTCATGCTCTTTTCTGTTATCCCACATTGCTCCAGAAAGAGAGGGAAGAAATGCCCTCCATCTGTGACTTCTCAACCTGAAGTGAAGCTTTTTCAAAGTGTCTGTCAGAGCTGAGGACACAAGGGTTTATGGACAGGATGAGGAGGAAAGGGGAGTTGAAACGGTTGCAGTTCACCCACCAGCCCGCTGGCAGTGCAGATCCCCAGACATGTGCCGTGGCTGTTTTTGCCCAGTCTGCTTGTTCATATTACGGTTGTGTCTTCCCATAAATGATGCCTGTCTTGTAAATTAGCATAATCTTATGTGTCAAGGCTCCTGGAAGGTCTAGAAACCATCCAGTGGCTTTTATGTTGCTCTGGTTGCTAGCATTTTGAATTTTAAGTTAATTGTTAATTGCATAAGTTAATGTTCCAAACAGTTGAAAGGCTGTTTTCCTGTTATTATCTTTTGCATATTCAATGAGAATGAAGAAGTGAGAGCTTTTATTACCGATCTTCATAAATTTCTGGGTGTCTGTTCCTGAAAGTGAGGAGCAGTTTAGTTATAAACAGGGAACTTATTCCCTCATCATAGAAAAATGGATAAAACCTGTCAGGAAGTTATAGATTGAGATATAAGTGTTGGTAATCGTCCCTTGTTTTGTCAGAAAAACAAGGTCCTAGCCTGACAGTTCTGTTCAATCCTGAAGAATGAGGATATCTGTTTCCTCTAGAGCTGTCCTGTTCTAGTCTTGCTTAAATGTTCCTTTGCATGCAAAAGGAGAAATGTGATGCTAGTGTGTGATCATAACGCTCCCTTCTGGCCTTGGGAGGCTGTGAACCTGCTTAGACATGGGGACATACCAACAGGGCATACCTGCTCTGCTCCCTTGGGAGTCATGATAACGTGCTGCTCTGGGCACTGACTGCCACAGGGAACTTTGCCTGTAGCAAAGAGATCCTGCCATGCTGAAGCAACCTGTTCTGTCACAGGCAGGCACACAGACACGTGAAAATGCTAACAAAATATCCACAGGAAGTCCCTGTTGCAAGCACTATTGTATGAGAGGACATAGTTCATGTTTACATTGGAAAGGAAAGGATTTTGATTATATAAGAGTTTCCTTTCATTAAATCCAACTTAAATCTTACAACGTAGTCTACTGCATCCATCTATCTTTTTCTGGAGGGTGGGAGTTAAAGACAGATCTACTTGAAGCATTACAAACCAAGTGGAACATGGGATCTGTTTATATGTTTGAGAAAGTTACATGGTTTTGTTTTAAAACCAGTATTGGCCAAAAAAAATTTTTTTTGGAAAGGTAGGAGGGCAATGGGCTGCTGCCAGACTTTGAGACATGCTGTGTGCTTGGTGGGCATTTCTCTTAGAAGATCCTATCTGGAATTTATACTTGCATTCAAAGCTCAGTAATCACCAAAATACAGAGCTGAAGACCTCTATATTTGGACAAAATAATTGTCAGTTCCTTCTACTGTTCTTGGACTCTCATGTAGTGTCGGTGACTTTTCCCAAAACTGTTAATTTTTTTATATTTTTTTGCCAAATGATTTTAAACAACCTTCTTTGTTTTGTGGAAATCCAGAAATTGTGTGCAGTGAATCTGAAATTTGGTAGTTTATTTTAACCTGGCTTGTAATCTAATTCATAGGGTGGAATTTCCTTTTCCTAATCAGGTGTCCAGATTCAATGAACAGAACAGCTGATTAAGCAAATAATTGCAGGTTATCCAAGCAGAGTGAAAACCGCTTGAGCTATTCAGCAAAAGAGATGGCTTGCCTACAGATACAGATTTCCTTTATAAATCTTTCCCTCACTTCATTGTAAATTGAAATATTTTTTCCTAATACTTACAGGTGTCAACTGTAAGTGCCCGAGCTTGACTCTTGTGGCCAGTGCACTGGTGCCAACAGTTGGAGAACCCATTGCACAGTCTGGGTCCTGCCACAGTGACCTTTCTCAGCGAGGTGTGTGGAGCTGGTGTATGTGTGTGTGTGATAAACTGCTCAGCCTAAATTTAGATATCTGAGGAATATTTTGGTGTAGCCACTTAAAAATACCTGTACTGTACTTGAGAAAGAGAACATTTGCAGTCCATCTTGGTGCCTACCTACCTGAGTTTATATCCTGTTTTATTTTATCACTGCCACTATTGCAGTAAAGAACAATCATTTACTCTGGTAATATTAGGGGATTAGATGCTCTGACATTTATTTAACTTGTTCCATGTTAATATGCCAAGACTCTGGTCACTGGAAATAGGAAGCTGCTGTGTATTCTCTGTACAATCAACACATCTGCCACATATGTGGCCTCAAGTTCACAATCTTTAATGGCACATCCTTATCCAAGTCTTTCACTTTATTGTGCAGCTTATAAAGGATCTCTCAAGACACTGCTGTGCCTTTTCCATTGATTTCACTGTAATAGAAGCAGCCAACCTTGGGTGAGCCAGCAAGACTTTTGACAGTGTTATTTGCTAGGGAATGTATCTGAAATGCATTTAAAAAAAATGTTAGGTGGTTTCTTTATGACCAATACAACAGTTTAAATTGAGAATGAATCAAATAATTATGAAAAGTAGATTTTACTCAGAAATAAAATATTTGCAAACCTTTTGAAAAGGATTGGCTGCATGCAGAGCTCTGCTGCTGCCAAGTGAGAGTGGTGAGAAAAGATCTTGTCCAGCAGAGATGTGGCTGGATCTCATTCCTGTTTTTCCAGCAGCCAGACCTTGGCCCTGCTTTTGCAAAACCTGTAAATTAACACAGGTGCACACTGTTGCTCCAATTAATGTTATTAAATATATTGTTTACTGGGATCATTAACTACTACTGTAAAGTACAGAAAAAAAAATGCAGCCTGGTTGCAATTTATTTTGTGCCTCTTCAGAGAATGAAGGAAAACAGCAATCCTTATGTTGACCCTTTCCTAAACCTCATCAATCACAGCTGGAAATGAAAATATTTTAACTACCTCTTAACAGTGCCAGGGATTTGTCACCATCGTTTGACTTCCTTTGTCATCCTCTCTCTGCACTCTCTGCGTGATACTTGTGGGCAGGACCAAAGCTGTCAGGAGCAGCGCTGCATGCCTGCCTGCTTTGTCACCAGGTTATTGCAAGCTGAAGGCCAGACTAAAGCAGAGTCTGTTTTGTGTGGCTCACTGCCACGTTAAAGATAATCACATCTGGGATCACGCAACCCTGTGAGCTCCAAAAGCCTTTACCTGTAGCTTCTCTGTGGTTATTTAACATCTCTGTCCCTGTGCCAATGAAACCTTCCGGGTGGGACCCCAGGCTCTCTATCAAGAGCACACCAGAGACTTTGCTATTAGGTAAGTGTATACATTCATGACCACCAAGAGACAGAATGAAATATGAAAGCACAGGAGAGAGATCAGAAAGAGTAGACATGCGGGCAGGTTTACTGCCAGATTTGGGTAACTTATGGCTCCTCTGGTGCCTGGGAGCTCCTGGAAAAGGTCAGAAGGTGCATCCTATTTTGAAACATGAAACCAGCCCTCAGGAAAGGGCTTCTCATAAAGACTGCTGTACAGAGGGCAAGGAAGGTATTTCAGTGAGGATGTGGGAGATAGTGGGGGTGCCAGTTAGCCACTAACAGTAAAAATGTTCCAGGGTGTGAAGGGGGCCAGCAACTCTTGTGCATGTCTTACTTCAAGGCAAGGACTGAGCAGTGCAATTGGTAGAATACTTAGGGTGAGCCTCCAAGCCAAAAAAACAATCAGATGCTTGTGAAAAGCAATGTATGCATAGAACTGAGGTGAGGGGAATTCCCTTTATGTAGCTAAAAGTGGTTAAAGAAACACAAGCATAAAACCACAGCTTTGCAACAGAACTTTCAGCTGTGTTTCTTTTTGTTATTTTTGGTTTGGTGGCACCAGAAACAAGCTCTGACCTGAAGGAATTCAGATGATGGTGAAAATGAGTAATTTTGATTATTGTAGCAATAGGAACAAATTCTTCATACAAAACAATCTCTATTGTAAGAGTCAATGTACTGTGATGAAAGTAAATCTGGTTTGTGGGAAATTCATCTGGAAATGAGAAAATATTTTAAGTGATGTGAGACTGCATTTCTTGCAACAGGCAAAGCTCACAGTAAACTGGGAAGAGATTTTGAGTAAGTTTGATATTTGGATATGAGCTATTCTTTCTGAAAACACACCTGTGTAAACTTTCTACAATTGCTAGTACTATGAAATCTTTGCTTTTATAGATCAACAACATAAAAAAATTGAACTGAAAAAACAGGTTTTTGGTAGATTTTTCATCGTCCCTAGATGCAAATGAATATTGCTTGTTTTTGCATGCTCTTCCATCCATATACAGATCTTTTCAATACTCTCATAAACAACAACAAAAAAATGTTCTAGGCAATCTCTTCATAAATTTCATGCAAACACTAGGCACAGTTTTTTCATTATTTGCCTGCTATTCAAGTTCTAATGTTTTTTGTGAAGAAGTGGGATTTGAGGAAGGAGGAAAAGGATCAGGTTGTATATTGCATTTTCTCTTTACCAGTGTAGGAAGGGACGCTTTGTTACAGGCTAGGAGGAGAGCATATAGCATAGTACTGTAATGGTAACAGAGTAATAGAAATAATAGTAATAGCACTGCCACCACAGCTGAAGTTCTGCCCTACCTGTATATGTTGTACAAAGCAGCAGAAAAATTTTGTCCTGGAGCACAAAATCTCCAGAAACTTTTGGAAAAGAAAGGGGAGACAATAATTATAGAGCTTGGGCACATCATCTCTAACATCCTCATTTGCTACCTGGGCTTGCAAAAAGTTAGAGTATAACTTTTTTGCATCTACTCCCTGTGGAACAATTAGCTTTAGTTAGCTATAACCCCATGACATTCTGGGGGACATTTCATTATTTTCTTCATTTTAAAGGTAAATTTGACACATACACAAGTAAAAGCACTACAGTAATAGTTTATCAAAGGAAGAGCAACAAAAGAGACAATTAAATTACTCTTTATGTATAAAAAAATCAAGAAAAAGGAAAGGTTGTAATTAGCTTTGTTAAGTCAAAGATAGTACAACATAATGTACTGTACTTCATAAAAGTAATTCATTTAAGTAGTATAAACCCCCCCAAAATAAGCACTAATATATATTTGTAAAAACATGATCCTAAGCATTTAATAAACAGAAACTCTTCATAAAGCCATCAGAACTCTCCTTTATAAAGCCTCTTTATGGTTTGTTAGTGGGATTTGTTTAGAAATAAAAAAATACAGGGAACAAAACTCTACTGATATTAAGGAATGTCCAACCAGTTAAGCACATACTTATCTTTCAGCACACAGGACAGGCATTCATATTTGGTAAAGCACTTCAGCATGCTTTTACTTTCACATATGTGATATATCAGCTATATTTGTCATATGGGGATACATTTTGAGCTTAAATTTAAAAAATGCATTGAAAGTTAATCATGTGCTTAATGTTTTACGGAAGTGAGGCCAGTTCACAAGAGAAGCTTTGTCCGCTGTAATATTAAAATGCTTTTGTTGGATACAAGAAGAAAGGAAAGATATTGGAAAAACCCTCTCACTTGCTGAGAGCTTTTGGAAAGCTTTTGAAAGGGTGGAGTGGAATAGCCACTTGCTGTTTAGATGATATAAACTTGGGCATGGGGATACATAAATCCTGAAGATTCAAGGTACCATGAGATATATTTCAGGAGGATTTCCTTTGCATTAAAGCCAAGAATGTTAACACTAACCTTTATTATTTGTTATCCTAAAGGAAACTTCCAAATAAGCGCTTAGCTAAAATGAAAACATGATGGCTGAAACATAACTGCCAGTGGACATAAAATACCTGAATATGCAGATATATGATTGCATTTCCAGTAAAGCAAATCATCTTCCCAAATTTAATACATTTAGACAGACTGTTTGAATAGTTCTGTAGATTTAAAATGTAACAGGGTAAGCATGTAGTACCAGAAATTCCTATTTCAGTCTCTTAAAAATTGCCTAGACCTATAGGTTCATTTTAAACTCCAAACTCTCAAAAATCACCTTACAGTGACTACAGTTAAGTAAAATGTATATTTGTATACTTTTTTATACACTCTTCAGGGACTGAAATCTTTTAATCTCGAATAATTGTAACTTACATTTTGGAAATAACTTTTCAAACTTACTTTGCTTTTAGAAATATTTCCTCTGGCATTGTTTAAGTCTTTCCAAAACCTAAAACTAAAATTTTTCATATGTTCCATAGTGGTTTACTAAAACAGATAATCAAATGTTTCCTCTGTGGTGCATCAACTACTGTTATTTAACCAGTTAAATAAATATGAAGGAAAAAGAAATCTGATTTTGCGAATCAAACTAGAAGTTTGCCTAATAATAATAATAATTATCATCATCATCATCATAATCATAGTAAGTAGCATTTCTGCCTGATATCTCTAAATATGCAAGTAAGATTTATGGTGAATGTTATAATGGTTTATATCAGTGGCTTTAAGGAGTGTGAGACAATCTAAATCTGGTTCTCCATTAGAGATTTGATCACTTGTGGTGACAGTGTGTTGCTTGGCCCCTAATACACCATGTGTGTATTCAACCATTGCAGTTTTTAAGATCATAATACAAAAATTTGTATCTTCTTTAGGCACACTGGAGATGGCAGAAGGTTATAAGGACAGAATCTTAGATTCATAGAGTCATTTTGGTTGGAAAAGGTTGGAAAAAGATCATCAAGTCTAACCACGAACCCAGCACTGCCAAATCCACCACAAAACCATGTCCCCAAGTGCCACATCTACGTCTTTTAAATGCTTCCAGGGATGGTGAGTCAACCACTTCCCTGGGCAGCCTGTTCCAGTGTTTAACAACCCTTTCCATGAAGAAATGTTCATAAATATCCAATCTTAACCTCCCCTGACACAACTTAAGGCAGGCCTCCTGTCTCAGGTAGTGGGGCCTGTGTAACTTCTCCCCTTGCACTCTGCAGCCTTTTTTTCAGAGGGCTTTGAGGTCTTTCAGCAGACATGCCTCAACAATACTTAATGTACATTTAGGGAGGCACACAGAGAGGATTTTCTACTTGTTTTCTGATGAACTGTGAGGACATCTGAGAGGCTGAAAAACGCCAGAGTCTGACACCGTGTGAGCTGGCTGCATAAGGCTTTCAATTTCTCCAATGACTTCTCATAGAGAGTGTTGTGCTCCAAAGGCATACATTTCTCTCTAAATGGACACGGCACTCCCTTCCTGAGTTCATAAAAAGGCTTCCAAAGGACAATTAACTGATTCTTTCCTGTGCTCTGGTGTTCCCGAGAACATTCCCACCTACTACTCTGCTGGAACGTGTAGTCCTGCAGGAAGGTAAAGGCAGGAGTTTTCCATGCCCAACATCAGACAACAGAGTTGTTTGCTGTGAATTAAAATGTTGCAGCCCATTTAATTTAGTGAAATTTAAAAGATGGATAAGAAAATAATTTAACTAAACTTACGCAATTTTTTTTCGTGTGTTTATCCATAGCTACAGATTTTTTTGTCCTTTTCTAATTTTGCAAAATACCTTCATTGACAAGTTCTGAGTGGCCACCTGCTATTTAGACTATTGCCTTTCAGCATATCACCTGCCTAAGTGCACAAACCTGATCAAAAGGCAGAAATGAAGTAATATCACAAGTAGCCACAGATGTGTGCCAGTGTTATGCAGAAGACATACTCTCAGCATCAGATTATGTCTTCTCAGGCCATGGTGTAAGAAGAAGGCACAAGAAATGTCTTCATGATATATACACAAGTAGCAGGAAGAGCCCAGATTCCAGTTTCTGACTAGCAATTTCGAAAGTCGCGCTTTGTGCTTGTCTCAGTCAGGCGAACTCAAGGTAAGTCAAGTGGAAAGTGTTTATCCTAGATGACTTCTAGACCTACTGGCAAATTTGACCTCTCCTGAAGGAAATGGTGGGTGTTGGCAGGACCAAAACGTCATCCCTTCTTTATCTGAAACATCCTGTTCCTGTTGCCTTGGCAGCAGATGCTGGGTGTGTGTCTGCATCTCAGTGTATCTCATCTTTTTTGTGTCTAGCATGCAAATAGGTCAGGCGAAAGGAGGGCTGTGTCTGAGGGCAGCCCTGAAATAGTTATTGGCTGGGACAGGGTGAATAAAGTGGAGGAAGATACATTCTAATATTGAGGTCTACCCCTCTGCAGGCGAAGTTTCCATAACGAAGTGCAAAAGCTTAAATGCTTTGGTAATTTAAAAGTAAATTTAACAAAAAAATTGCATGCAGAATTTGAATGTTACATTAATTTTAGAGTGTCATGTCTGTGAAAAAGATGACCTAGCTGGTATTCACTCTATGTGGTTATTGAACTCTTCAGTATGTTGTAGACAGTTACAGTCTGTACTGTAACATTTGAAACTAAATTATACCAAGCTTACCTCTATTTGGTACTTACCTGCACTGAGCAAACAAGGAGAAGTTAGTTTCTCAGCAAAGAGCACCACTGATCAAAAGCAGTTTTTAAAGTTTGCATCAAACAGGAAAATAATAAGAAAAATATGATCGTTTTTCTTATACCACTTCTTCATATAAAACCCAAGTATCTGTGCAGACAGAAGTAGCATAAAATGATATAGGATTTCATTTACTTTGTAGAGGATTGAGTGCCATGTAATAGAAAGATTTCCAAAGGACAAAGGTTAAAGACATTGAAGTAGAGAAAGTAATTGTAAGCCATTGCATTTGAAAAAATAATTGATTTTACATGCCAATTGCCAGCAGACTTTAAGCTTCACAGTGGGATATGTGGGGAATATGCAAACTTTATCTGTCCATTTACAGTGTTGAACTGGGAAACTAAAATTGTCACACTACAATTAAGACAGCAAAAGAACAACTTAATCAAACACAGAGCAACATACCATCTTAGCTGTTCAACAGAATTTAGTGTTAAATGTGCACTGCTGTGCCTGATTCCATTTTTAGATGTGTCTAACGGGACACAAGAGAGCATCTGAAATTTCCATGATGAACTACAGACAATAAAAAGATGAGTTTGCTAGTAGGATTAAGCAACACCTTAGCTTTTACTTAGTACTCAGGAAATAATCTCTGTTTCAGTTGAAATGAAAGTGGGCCTCATAATTAAACAGAAAAAAAATCCAGCAATGAACCACCCTAAGACCTGTATATGATGTTTGTATTGCTAAAACCAACAGTAGGAAGAAGAACTGCAACAGTAGACTATTAATTTATTTCTTTTTCTTTGTAATAGAATACAATGTATTTAGAATGCAATCAGTATGTTCTGAAGAGAAGACAGTATAATTCCCTCTTGGAGAGGCATCAAATAATAATTTAAAGAACAGTTGAAATTAAAATGCATTAATTTTAGAAATATAATCTAGGCTACCTGAGAGCAGTTAAGTGATATTACACTGAGGACTGTGGTTTGCAGCCTGTTACAGGAGACTTCTGGGGGTTTCTGAGACTGGGATGCTCCCTTGCCTGATGCCCAAGCTGTGGCCTGGAGGCAGAGGCAAGCTTTCCTGGGGATGAACTCTGTGGTCTGTCCAGGACCATCCATGCCTGTATGTTCCACACCTTCATCTGCACTGCTTGTGAATCTAGTCTTGGATCTAACATCCAGATGAACCTTGTAGATAATCCTTGTTCCTGTCCCTCTTGTTCCTGGCAAAATGGCAATATTTTGGTTTAGAATAATATAGATATCCTCCAACTAGTCTGATAAGGAAAGAAATGGCTTACACTTAGGCTCCTGCAGAAAGTGTAAAGACAGAACTGGTGGGGAGGACAGGACAGAAATGGGCGGGATCGAGGGCATAGGTGTCCCAATCCAAAGTTTACTGAATGCCTAGCTAGCCTCTGGCTTGCCTGTGAGATGGAAGTTTACCTCAGGAACTGTGGTTTTTGGCATCATTCTCACTGAAAAACAGCTAGATCAATTCAGTTCCGTACAAACAATTTACTCCTAAGCTGGGGATACACTTGCCAAGATTTAGCCTGATGTGAATAAAAATGGCCCCATTATAAAATACTCAACTAGGCAGGTCTTAATGCGAGAGCTGAAAGACCCTATGACCATTCAGTGTGGCTTCCCAGCTGGGTGCCACTTTCTTAAAGAGTGAGGGAAAACAGGCCTTTGGAAAAAACCCCATCTTTATAAAAAGAAGTTAATTATAAAGACACATGATGTAACGTTAAGTGCCTTTGGAATACAGAAAGTTAAATTTTATTTTCTTTTCAGGGGTTTTAAGAAAGGCACCCAAGAGACAGGATTGAACAGAATTCTCTGGAGGTTAAAATAAACAGCCCAACTATTATACTGAGACCTAGATTATACACTTGCATTGCTTGTGGGTTTCAAGAAAAGTAAGCTCAATTGTGTGTTATTGTGAAAATGTTTCCGATCTAGGAGAGTAGTGAGATATCAGTCAGCTGCAGCTTTCCAAGTAGCACATCTACAACAGAAATAAGGGTTCCTTTGTTTTAGTTTAGTAATTAAAATAAAGATTTATGCATTCACTCCCTGATCAGTGACAGCCACATTTTTAATATAAACGCAAATGTAAATGTTCTATGGCTTTCCTGTGAACAAAAAATTCTATTGGAACATAAAAATTATGTAGCAAGTCTTACTGTAAAATGGTATCTGAAAAATAAAGTGTTTCAATTCTATTTGAAAAATTTTTATTTCCCAAAGTGTGAACCTCTATTGGATTATCACAGGTATAAATTGAATTTACATTCTTCTACAATAATTAATTTGGCAACCTTATGTATAGTTTATAGTTATCTTATATGGAGCCTTATCACCAAATGTTAAAAATACAAAGAGGTTTCAGCTATAAACCCTCTTTTCTTAGACTAAAAAATTATTAAGAATGATTAATCTGTGCAGATCCTACTTTCTTTTTTGGCTTCCACCCAAATGCGTATTTTTGAAGGCATGAACAGAAATCTTTTTATCTGGTTTTAATCTGGCTAAGGAGAAAATCAAATGTGTTGTTGTACACCTCTCAGCAAAGAAAAAAATTCCACAAACCTCCAAATAATTTTTAAACAAAATCCCTAGTCAACCACTTTGCAACAGCTAACTTGTCTGATATCATATAGATACCTCACTGTGTGTTTCTTGGAAAAATGAAATAAACATGGCTAAAAAAGAAACTAGGTAATGTAAATTTTGAGATGCCTTGCAAGAAAAGTTCTACTAGCAAGGTACTGTCAGTTCTTTGTAGACCTAAAAGTCTTATCTGAGTGTGAAAAATATAATTTTGGATGGCTTTAATGTGTAAGTTAATAGACAGGAGAAAAAAGTACTAATTGTGCTCAGATGTTCAAAGGTGTAATAGCTAGCTGCTATTCACTAAATAATCACTGAAGCTACAGGAGGCAATATTTTATTAGACTTGATTTAGGTAAGCAGTGAGTGAAGCTGCAGAAGAAATGACATTACAGAAAATAACCATGAACCAAGTGAACACGAACTAATCCCATTTGAGACACAAATAGGACAGCTAAGACTAATAAATTGAAAAGCTTAACTTTGATTAAAAGTGGCAGATAATTTTCATGAGACTGGATCGGAGACTATAAAGCCTCAGTGCAGAGGAGGTCACAAAGCTGTTTGTATCATTGAGAGTTTGTATCAGAAGTGACATGGAAAGATTTTTGAAAAGAAGCACTGGATGTAAACAGATAAATAACTACCGTATGATATTGAGCCTGGGCAGTCAGACAGAGAGCCTCTAAGAAACAGAAAAATTTTGTGGTGGGTGAAGAGAGTTGTGTGTTATAAGTGAAAAATCATAGTGCTGAGGTGAGAATTGCTAAGTCAAGCTGACTCATAACTCAGAAAGAACACTCAAAAAAAGGCATGAAGTTCTTCAGCTGCATATTTTTCAAGAAAATAGTGAAAGAGAAGGTGAAATGGATACAGATTCAGAATAGGCAAGTATTACTCAAAACTTAAATAAATACTGCAACTTCTTTTCAGTAGATGAAATGAGGCTGCATACAGAGATGAAGGCAAGACTGATAGCAGGAATACGTCTGGCAATGGGTGCTAGAGGCAGAAGTAAAACTGCAAGAGGTTCCTGTAGTCAACAAGAAATAAATGTTTTCCCAGGATTTTGGCAGAACAATTGCATGAATTTGCTTGTCCAAGAGTATATTTCTTCTAGAAAATGAAAAAAATGTGTTAATATCATAAAGCTGGATATTAGCAAAGATGATACATGTATTTAAGGGAAGAAAGGAGGCAAGGTGTTGGTAAACCCATTTTTGTGTGCGTGGATGAGGCCTTTTGTGGAAAGGTTTTGTCTTGCTGATGCCTTTAAGCTCTGCTGGGTGGAGTCAGGGTAATCCAACTTTGCTGTCTAGTGAGGGCACGAAGGGACTCAAGTGTTCTATCTCCTTCCAATAAATATTCTACAAGGTAAAATTTTAATAATCCTTTAATAAATGTTGAGGGCTTTTGTGGAAATCAATACTAGTTTAACAAAAACATATTGTACAGGTGACAGAAAGAAAAGCCAGGATATCCTTAGGGAATATGAAAGAGGTTTGGCTAAATTTCTCAAAGCTGGGAGAAAATTCTCAGAAGACTCAATAAATACAGAAAAGCATCGGTCTGAAAAACAGGACATGAGTAAAAAGTTTTCAGTTTTCGAAAGGAAAGCAGAGAGGGTTAATCCCTATGAGTTTCTTTGACCCCTCCATTTGTATATATTTCTCATATAGGAATTGAATTTTACATGAATGATGAGATCATCCAAAGTAAAACTAATAGTGGTAATAAAAGGATCCCACAAGGCCTGAAACTTTATGTTTTGGAATACAAGGAAATCTCTGATTTGGGAGCAAGGAAGAAGGCTTCCTGTTTGCAGACATGGGTCATTTCAAGGGACCTCTTGCACAGTTTTCTACAGCCCTGGCTTCCCTTTAGTACGAGACATTGCAGTGGGAGGGTTGTGTGGTGACCTGGAGTGTCCATGAGTGGATATTGGTTTGCCCCTGAGCCTGCTCTATGCACCCTCTGCAGGGCCATGTTTGTCACCAGGTCAGATCAAACCCAACAGGCTGAGCAGGAGGCAAGGAAAATTTGGGTCACTCTACCCAACCAATAAGTATGGGAAATTTCCATTCTGGACTCCTCTAGTGATTTCTGGAGTAATTATTTTATTTCTTAGTGTCTTAATGCCGTCTGTGCAAGAAAAGCGACAATAATACCTACTTTGTCTCCTGTAGATAGTTTGTAAACTCTCAGACACAAGGATTTCTATTTTTCTGTGTAAAGAGCACCTGGAAAAAAGCAATGTTGTTATCTCAGCTGGAGCCTCTTTGTGTTACTGTACTACAAATAAATCCTACATGCATATTCGCCTTTAGACATCCAGGAAAAGAAGGCCTCTTTCTATGAGAGACCTCCTGCTGTGTATGCAGGAAAATTCACTAAAGTCTAGAGGTTGTTTATGCTGATTATCAGTACCTACATCACTCTCTTTTCCTTAGAGAAACTCAGAAGGATGAGGAAAAGTCACAAATACCCCAAAGTAATGTATTTAGATAAGACCAAAGGCTGACATTTCTTGTCTGTGGATTAAAAATGTAATTTTGTAAATGATATCTCAAGTACGCAGAGGCTTTAGGCCGTACCACCAGTTACCTTCATACAATTCTCAATGTAAAATCTCTTTTTCTCCTGTGTTTTCCTTTTCCTGTTCAATTTTTTAAGTGCTTTTATCCAAACCATCACATGAACAACCCTTCTCTTCCTTTTCATGGTTAAGAGTGAGAGGCAGCAGGACAAACTTGGTGAGGAACATCAAGATGAGAACCTCACCTTGAAGAAGAAGAGGCTTTTCCTAAATATTCCCTGACCTTAAGGATTCTGAGGGCTATATCCTACCACCCCTTGCCTGAATAATTTTCTCCAGATCACAGCCAGTGGAACTGCAGTCCAGCAGGGAGCAGCAGGGAACTTGCTCATATTGGATAAAAAGTGTTCTACTGTTGTGCTATGAAGGGGAGGCTGAAGTTGAAGAGAAGCTTGATATGTAACTTGACAGTATTCATGGGGACATGAGTATTGCAAAATCTACAGCCCATGCACCACCCCTTATATTATACAAGCAGCCACCATCACCTTCTGGGTTGTAATGGAGTTTTCACTATCTTGTGCTTCGTGGATAATTGGTTATCTTTTAGGAAAAAACAAGTTTCTTCCATTGGTAACAAGGAAATCTGTATGAATTCCTGCCAAACTGTTCTGTAACACACTGCTAATAATGTTAGCCAATGGTTATTTTGAACTTTGAAAACATGATTTCTGTTGCCTATGATATTTCCAAAAACACTGCATCCTTAAATGTTTAACACCTAACTTGATGAGGCAACTCTTTGTCATTTTTATATGATATGGGGATAATTCAATATGATGTGTGTATTTGTTATTTTATTGTAATTATTTAACAGAAGCTAAATATGTTAATTTTTATACTCTACTTGAAATTTTGAGGTCCTGGCTATAAAAGACCCCGTTCTGCAGTGAGGCTGGCACAAAAATATCTTTTGTGAGATTTTGCATTTTTTCTTATAAAGAAACCCTGCAGCGTGGCAGTAACTGAACTTGTAGGAAGGAGGAAGAAATTTGGTGAAAATTGTATGAAAATCTACTTGGCAGAGTTTAAATGCACTAGCAACCTGGTCCCCCTTTAGGGAAAAGATCAGGGAAAAGAGAAACATTAAACAGCTTAGCTCAGTCTAAGCTTCGATGAAAGTAAAATTTCTGGGCCAACCTGACATAACCAAGCCCCCTTTCCATGTAAAACCAGGGATGACTTTAAAGAAATATTTTCTCCCAGGGAAAAAAATAATCCCTAAGATTTCTCACAGACTCTTATGTTGAATGTATTTCTGATTTTACCCACTTTCCCCATAGGCTATTGGCTCCCTCTCAGCATTTCCATTGAGCAGATTAAAATGTGAAGTGATAAGGTAGGAAAAAAGTCAATTCACTAAATACTTGCAAACCCCCTTGACTTTTAATAGGAAAAAGCCATAAATAACAGAAATTCCACTGCATGTTTCTATCAAAATCCTCTTTCACATCTTCCTGATGTGAAGTCAGATGTCAGATGAGGAGACTCACAGCCAACTACAACCTGTTGCTTCATAGATGGCCAGGCTACAGCATAAACTGTGGACAAAACTCAGAACTGGAAGAAAACCTCCATCCTTTTGACAGAGGCCTGCCTTGAGTGGGGTCAGCCTCCCATTAGGTTGGAGTCAAGCCCTAATTAGCGGCTCTCCTTTGGCCCAAAGCGCTGCAAAATCTCCTAGGCTTTTGCCTGGTGGGTTTTCTCCTGATTGACAGGAACACCATCATGGACAGACACCCTACTGAAACTATACGATGCACCAAAGCTCCAGGTGCCCAGGCTTTTGCACAGGGCCTCTGGCGGTGTGTGAGGTGGATGCAGATGAGAAGGCGAGTGCCGTATGCTCCTGTTGCTCAGCTGCAGGTTGAGATCCAGTTGAGGCAAATTAGATGATGTGTTCATTTTCTGCATGTTTTCCTAATGCTTTCTTGGTTCTGTAAGCATTACAGATGGCACGTCCTGAGAGTTTAATTTCACTGAGATACACGGCTCAGCAGAAGATGACTTAGCGAGAAGCTGGTTGCCAGTGTTTTGTAGGAGGGCCCTCGGGCAGCCCACCTGGTTCCATTTCAGCCCCACACACCCCTTAATACTTATGCACTTGCAAATGCCACACAGATTTCAGTATCAGTCTGCTAAAAGCTACCTTTTAGCCTAGAAGTGCTTGCTGAAGAGTAAAGATGTATTGCAGCTGCTGCAGTCAGTTTTCAGTGTCTACATCTGCATAGCCTGAAGAGTTAATAGTTGGGGGGAGACAGTCATCTTGAGAAAAATTATAGGGAATGATAGAAAAGACAGGTGAATTGCAGCCTTTCCATTCCCCATCACTGCTATCTGTTATTGCCAGGGTCCCTGCTGAATCCTCTGGACTACTGTGTTAGGTGGCAGCTATTTCAGATGCCTTGGGATATCAGCTATCTTTACATGTATTCATAGACACAGGCTGACGGGCTGGTAGCTGCCTACTGCTGGAGGTATATGGGAAGAGACAGCAGGCAGTATTTTTAGAGTTTCTAAGTCTCTCTCTGGCTAAGATTAATTCACACTTTTTATCTTCCTTTCCTTCTGGCTCTGTTCAAAGTTTGCCGCATTTCCTTAGCACTCAGGTTGTTCTTGGGCTTTTTATTTATTATTATTACAATTTTCGTTTCTAGGACTCTGGTACTCAAGGTAAAGCTAGAGATGGCAGCTAATCATTTGATTGATAATACCACCATTAAATTTAACTTTGGGTTTTTTTCAATCCAACAAGTTGTTCTTAAGCTCACGACCAAACATCACTTCGATGGTAAACTGTCCCGTACTTTAATAGAGACATTAAAATCACTAAAAGTGTGTCAAAGAGCTAAGCAAGGGAGTCTGCTTATCTACTGAAGGAATTTAATAACTCAGAAATCTGCGTGACTGACATTGGTTCTAATTGTAATTAAATCACATTCCAAAATTGAGCAAATAATTCCTGTTCATGCCTCGGTTATCTCTGAAGTGGATAGGGGAGTGTTCACTAACCATTCAGATATAAAGGCTCCAACATTTCTTATTAAGGAGATGAAAGTTGTCCCCTGGCTGCTGGCCTTACTTTTCTGCCAGACTACTGACCCAGCACAGTGTCCAAAGAGCCTCCCATGGACCTGCCCCCCTGCTGTGGGAGTTTGCTGTTCACTGCAAACATAGGTCAGAGCATTATTTAGGTTTATGCTGAGTTCCACAAAGTATGTGGAAGTCTATGGACAGTAGTTTTAATTATGATTTTTTGAAATGGAGGCATAAAAATTTTGCACAAGAAGTCAGAACAAGGTCCTGATTTTACTGACTCGAATAAGTATTGATTTGTTGGAATCCTCAGTGGTACAGCTGAGGATTATCTATATAGCTGTATAATGGTATATACAGTGGTTGTGTTTGAAGTCTTTCAGCTGCCCTAGTGAAGGTCAAGAGTGACACAGGATGCGAAAGAATAAGTCCATGAACAGTTACAAGGTTATATTTCATGTATTGTTCAGCTACTTAATAGAATGGCAAAAGGGTTTCCACACTCTCAGAAGACAAAAAGCTTTATAAAAATTAATACCTTTGAGGACTAAAAGGAGTATATGAGCTTCACCAGTGCATCAGTGGAAGTGGCAGAGGCAATTCCTCTAAATGTCTTCAAGCCAGGGTTGCTTTAAATAAAAAGTAACATTGAGTGTGACAGAGGTGAAATAATGGTCTATCAAAAGATAATGAAGCTGGAGTCTGACAACAAGAATGAAATGTAAAGATGACAAGCTGATGTGGCAAAGCAATGTGGTGCATACATATGAACAAAATGGCACTGGATATGTTTGGACAGGAGGTTAAGAAGAAAATATAACTGAAGGCTCTGATAGTACAGCAAGGTATTTGTTAAAAATTAAAAAGGAAAGAGTAGTGCCATGCTGCATTTACCTGGAGGTTTATTTGGAAGTTAACCTCTTAACCAACATGTGAGGAAGCAAGAGATTTGCCGTCTCTCTTGACATCACTTTTGATGCAAAATTAAAGGGTTTATGAAGGTCTGGCTCTCTAAAATTCCCCTTAACCCAACAACAGTTCTCCCTGTGGAGCACACATCTCTGTCTTTGGTCCATTGCTCTAAGCAGCCCTGACAGAGGTGTTGCCAACACCTGTACTCTGTGTTACAGGCAGTGGCCACACACAGCTTTTGCACAGGCTTATTGTGAATCTTCTTGACTGCCACTGGCTAAAAGACATCCACTCTTTCTCCCTGAGTTTCATTCCTAGGAGAATGCACCTCATAACATAAGGGTGAATGCTGCAAGTGGTATAAGAGAAGGTAGAAAGAAACATGTTCAGGAAAACATTCATTGGCATGGTGAGATAGAACAGTGTCCCAGCCTGAGTCCTAGCTTTTACCCTGTGCTGGGCTCCTATTGCAGAACTGTGCCAAGACATAGGAGATTTGCCCAGACACATTTTAGCCTAATAGCCGTTATTTGGGAATGAAAGAAAAATATTGGGCTGTCGGCTGCAACTAGAAAATTATAATCAGTAATCAAATAACTGCCACCTCCTTTCCCCCAAAGTTAAGCAAGCGTTAATAATTAGCTGGAGTACACGGGTGTAATTCATTACAATGACTGACTGTTTGTAAATGTCCATAACATTTTGCCACAGCAATTAGTCATTCTCGTTTTACTTATCTGAATTCTTACATGACAACCATGAAATTGTAAAACATAACTATTGACAGCATTGATAGTTGACTTAAGCTACTATGTTTTTGAGGGCAGGTTTTAGAAAGATCACAATTTATTAAATACAATGGTAGCTTACCACCCAGGTAAAAAATAATATGCTCACAGAACAAAAATATAAGTGTAGATTTTTTTTCCCCTTTCAGGAAGAAATATGAATTGTAGTCCTTCATGAAACAACAAAGCTTGTTCTTTGAAAGAAAAACAAACAGACTATTTTGTCTGCATGCAATTCAGACATCAACTCAACAGTCACCAAAACACCCCCTCACATGTTGAACTAATTAATTCTTTGCCAGGAGGGTTCACGAGAAACCTGGATCTAAAAGGCTTTTTAAAACGTCATTTGCCTACAAAGCCTGCTGCAGTTGATTTGGTCAGTCAGAAAGCTGATATCTATTCTCTAGTAAATACTAGAGAAGAAGAAAAGCTGTATGTTTCATTACAATATGTGGTCCCCTCTGATTTGTTCCTCCTGCTCATGTTTCCTGTCTCATGTATGTTTGTTTTCAGATGCAAGATGGGTAGCAAAGAAGAACAGGCTTCATGGTATAGAGTGGATGGGTGAAAGGGACACCCTGGGATGTGAAAACCTGCTGGGCTGGGTACAGATCTGCTCCTTCAGGTGTCTCAGACCCTGTGCTCATCTCTCTGAGGAACTCAGGAAACAAAATAAAAAAGCATAGTATGAGTGCTTCAAATAAAACTGATAAACATATTAAGAACTTGTTCCTTGGGACAAGTAATTAGGATTTGTAGGTATTTCTTACATAATTCCCACACTGGGCTAATTTCTTCTGGGGAAAATTTCACAAGAACCTAAGCAAACCATGAGTTCAAGTCCAGTTTTTATATTTGCTTGTAATTGTACACAGAATCTGAAATGCCTAAAGATAATAACATCATTAAAGAAAATTTTGCATTGCAAAAAGAGTCTTACTGGAAAATGGGAAGTTAATGCTTCGCAATACAATTTAATCTTCCTAAGTTTTGAATGTTTGGTGCAAGGACACCGCCAACACCTGCAAGGAGCTGTGCAGCTGGTACCCACGTAGCTGACTCTGGTGGGATGGTTTGCCTTGCTCCCTACTCTGTGCTGCCTCAGAGACAGGGTCCAACACCTCCTCGGTCCTTTTGTGACATCCCACTCACCAGGGCTGCACTGAAGCATGTTGCAAGGATATTTAAGCAATCTTGAAATTACCTGTGCCAACTTGGACAGTGGCCCCCAGTGCACTCCTGCCTCACACCCATTCTCACTGTCCCCCAAGCACACAGATGTCTTAGAGGGAAGATGGCCTCCTGCCTATCTGTTATTGGGATTTTTCTGTCTGTTGCTTGCAGCATGCTGTAACACCTCTCTTCTGGATCAGTTATGGAAACTCTTGTGCAAAACAGGGTAACGAATGCCTGGAATATTTTGTGGAGTAAACAGTTGCACTGAATTTCCAAGGCTTGCAAGGGCATTTAGAGTGCAGCCTAGACACCTGAATGCTTCTTGAGTATTGAGCATCAAGAAGCGACAAATCAGGGTAGTCCAAGCCTACAGTTTTCATATGAAGAAGGAAAATTCAAATGAATTCTTATTAGAATTTTTTATCCATCTTTAGTTACAAGACTAGTAAAACAAAGGCAGACTAAGCTCAAAGAGAAACTGTATCCCCTCATGTAAAGATATCGTCTGATCCCCACATGACTATAACACCTATGATTTAGTTTGGGCCTGTATTTTAAGCTTCACATTTCACTTTTAGGTCAACATTTTCTCACCACATTGGACTCCTAACAATTACCTAGGACTTTTGCAAAAATACACAGAGTACATGCAAAAGTGAAAAATAATGAGTCTGCTCCCAGATGCCTTTTATCAGCCTGTTTTTCCTGACACATTGGATGTGATGCACAGCCAGCTTCTCTAAAAGCGGGCTGAGAGCTCCCACACTTGATAGTGCTTTCACAACTCTTGGACAAAGTCCTAACATGACTAAACTCAGTTCCTTGTTTATTCCCATAAAGCCAAGATTTTACCTTCAGAATATGTTATTTTAGGTCATTTGCAAAACAAAAGCTTTCCTGATGCAACTTACAAATTTAAGGCTCATTATAAATGAAAACTGTATTTACATATCTTATTGCTTCATTATGATAATAAAAATGCAGAGTCCTTAAACACTGTTCATTTTCTCTGTTGCAATCACAAAAGGGCAAAGAGAATTTGCACTTACTTATTTCAGGCTAGATTTTGTGTAGGCTTAAGGACCTTCTAAAGGGGTTGATTGTAGACAATTACCTTGCATTTTATGAGCAGAAGTTAAGATTAAGTTTAAAATAAATAGTGTGTGTCATTTCAGAAGGGCAACTGTTGTGAAGTTGAAGGAAGTGGTCAGTAAAGTCAACTGGACTGAAGTGTTCAGGGGTTTGAATGTGGAGGAGGCTTGAACTCTCCTCTAATCAAAATCACAAAACCTAGAAGGAATTTGCCAAACAAGCAGAGGGAGAAAATTGTAAGAGAAGATTCCCAAAGCTATTTGAGTCAACAACTGCCTGTGAATGATGGTAGGAGTAAGCATATCCAGCAAACAAAAAACATTACAGGCACACATTAGGAAAGAAGTTGATTCATACAGATCAGAAAGGACAGGAAAAAGTAAAACCCACCAAATATTAGGGTGAAATAAGTCTTCTAAAAAAATGTTAAAACATATTTAGAAAGTTTTTTGGCCTTCAAGTGATGGGCTTGAAAAAAATAGTACAGGTGGAGTACATTCAGTATGGGACAGAGGTTCAAGTTGACTAAGATTAGCTCAAATTCAGAAGTATTTTTTTATCCAGAAAAAGAAGGAAAATGGCTCCTAGGAATCAGGGATGTCAGCAGAAGGCATTAGAAGAGAGAGAATATCAGCTGGCAGTAGGAATTTTTTCATAATTCTGAAATATTTCTGAAATAGCACATCTGCTGCTTTAGGCATGGAGGGAGCAGAGCATGTGTATTCCCTGAGCTCCCTGGGATGTCCTAATCGAGCAGCTGGAAACTCAGCCTTGGAACCTTCAGTCTCAGACCCTTTCCCAGACCCTGTAGCATCAAGGAGGAGCTGCCTGTGGAGCTGCTCTGTACTCCTGTTTGCAGCAATAGCAGAAACCCCTGGTCCTGGAAGCAGGTGGGTGAGAGGGAGAGATGGAGTTTGTGCCCTCCCCAGCCCTAGGTGAGGTGGAGGCTCTCGCTGTAGGGCACTGATTTCTGAACATAGGTCAGAGGCCAAGGGCTGAGTGAAGGATGATGGAGCCAAAGCTGACAGAGAGGATGCAATACAAAGACTGGGCACACACCACAGGCAGGAACAAAGAACTTGGCACAGGAGAGCCTTAGAGGATAGTCCTGGAGTTTCTTCTGCTCTCTCAACATACACTGTGATTTCTCTGTGTAAGAGCAGCACATTATAAAAACAAGCACAGGATTTGAAATTTGCCACTAAAAACCAATTTTTTAGTCTCGCTCACTAGAAATTAAGAAAGTAGCAGCGCTGAATTTCCTGTATTTTAACTACGTATATTTCAGGTGTGGCCTACTCAGTGCTATGAGTATAAAAGTACGGCACCACAGATGAATAGCTAGCTTTTCAGGCTAATGGCTCGTTTAGTAGCCTGCCATAAACAAAACTTAAGGAGCATTCAGTAGAGGAAGAAAGGATTTAAAAAAGAAATTATAATGAAAACAGAGGCAAATGGAATAGAGGACAGAATTCAACAAAACCTGCCAAAGAGCGGTTCATGCCACACTAATCCGATATTTAAATATTGATAAGGTTAGTGATTTTCTGGGGAAGTGAAAAATATGTACGAGGTCAAGGAGTGAGATCCAGAATATGTACAGATAACATGATGCTGAAATATTAGACTTGGAATTGAATTAACTTTCAGGTGTCAGGCTTGTAGCCTCCTATTTTGTATTTGTACAGTGAAGTGGCACTATAGACATTTATGATTCATTATACAGTTGTATATCTAAGAAAAAACTGCATAGAAGCCATGATGTTCAGCAGGGGAACACAAAAACCTGATTTGTAGAAGGTACAACAGATGTATTCAAAACACTCTTGCCTCATTTTAGCACATCTGTAAACTGAGCTTCATGGTATAAATCCTTTCTAAAGGCTGACACATCTAACTGTCTCTTGTGGAACCAAGCAAGGGAACAATACTCTTTTAGGTAGTTTTCCTGAAAGGAAACCTCTAGGTCTTGTAGGGAGTGCTGCTTCTTCTCCTCCTCCTCAGTTAGATGGAATGTTTTCTTCCTGATTGTAACACTTCTCTGAAGTTTTCTGATGTCCCATGTCTCAAGGTTTCATACCTAGGCATAGGCTCTTTCTGTTCCTCTTGTTTGCATTCTGTTACAGGACAGGGAAGGGTGAGGCAGCCTGTGGGCAGAAAGAATACTATTGTCTTCTCCCATCCAGGAAGAACTTTCTTGTCCCATTTGCAGTGTGCTGTGGTGTTCTCCTAACTGAGTTTTCAAATTAGACTACTTCTTACAGCAAGTTCTTCTCCCTGGAAAACTGCAGGACTCTCCTAGTCAAACTCCCAGAGGCAGAGAGGTACCAGTCCCTAACGGCTGGGAGGAACAACCATGCCAATTAAGATCTGCTCCTCTGTTTCAACACCTCATGAAAACTCAAAGGAGAAACCAGCATTTACCCAGCCAGTGAAACTAGCAGAGAAACAATCTGTCCCATTGCCTTCCGAAGACTGCTTCATCTCCTGCTCAGTGGCACTCTGCTGGAAAGGGAGTATTTTTTCAGTTTGTCTCTGAAGGCCCTCTGGCTGCTGTGGTCAAAGTTCCTCTTTCAATCTTTTAAATCCATAATTGCTCAGATTAGAGAGAAGCACAGATGACAGAGAGGAGAGACAGGGGAGGACAGTACAGCAAAGATTTAGATAAGCCCTTAGAAACAGGTCAGAGCTCTGGCCAGCTCTTGCAGTCTGTCCTCTATTCTTGTAAAAAAAGAGGAAGGTTCACACCAAAGGACCCACTCATCTACAAATTTGTTAGAAATGCCAGAATATTTTGACCTGGTTCTCTGTGAAAAGGCCCTATGGAGTGCTGGGGCCACATTACTGACCAGAGTCCTTGAGGAACAAGGAAGCACCTCAGAGGAGTGCTAAATAAAGAGCTGTGGCCTTCAGCTCTTGACCCATCCCTTCAGGACTGGGTATCTTGCATGCCTCACCTAGTTTCCCTGCAAGACCATCTCCAAGTTTGGGTGCCAGACAAGTCTGGACATCAGTTACTGTCTCCTCATATTCCCAAGAGGTGACAATATAACAGAACCAGATGTATTGATCTTCCCAACTGTTTTGTGAGTTTAACACCCACAACGGAAGCTCCTCATATGGTAAAACTAACTGCTTCATAAAGTCCATTTCTTTTTTTTTAATTTTCTTCTCTCTGCAACCAGACTTCAATTCTGAAAAGGTTTTTAGCTGTTTTAAAACGGCATGTCTGGTGGCTAAATATTTTGCAGAAAAATTTCCCATACAATCTCTGTAACTGTGAAAGAGTGACTTCCTTCAATGATAGTGTTTCGTTTGCTCTAGGTCAATGTTCTTCTTAAGAAAGCCCATCTGCCACGTTTCCTTCGCCTTCTGCTCTCCTTATCTGTAAAAATTATGCTGTTCATACCAACAAACAAAGAGGCCATCAAAAGAGGCCAGGATACAAGAGTTAAGTGGAGGAAACTATTTGGCATGGGCAATATAGTCGTATATGTCTTTGTCAAATAACATTGTTCCAAAAACGGCATTTTTCGAAGTGGCTCCTGGGTGATTTTTCCTCACCCCAGCTGCTACAGGTTTTCATTCCTTGTCAACATCCCATAATATGTATGTCATGTGGAGGAACTTGAAGAAGGAGATAAGAAGTATCTTTCTGGCTTGATTCAGAGAGTGTGTGCAAAGGGATCAGTGAAGGAAATTCGCCTGAAGCTTTACAGATACACCAGCAAAAAAACGAAATATGCATTCAAGATTGGCAAAACTGGAGTGGGAGAGCCAGAAATTATGTGACAGGAGACATGAGAGATGCAACTATTATGGTAATGCTGTTTTGGTCTGCTACAAGGAAATTTAAAGCTGTACATATTTTTGTAGCCCATTTGCTTTACCTCAACTTTTTCAGCTATGCCTTGATGTAGGGCAGGATGTTCTGCATAGTGATATTGAGAAATTCAGTTTGCCTACAGCTTTCCATAGCTGCTTGTAGATAATTTCTTAATCCATTACCAGGATGGATATTTGACATATTCACTTGCATTAATTAAGCAGATGTAGGAATTGATGGGTTATTTTTCAGCAACCCTTCAGGACTTGTTGAAGAATCTGATGGAACTGTTCCGTATTTTTTTCCTTAGGAAATAAAAGGAAATGAATGTTGCATAGATAATTTGCATATTTAGCTAGTTGTCCATTTAAAAACATTTACTCACAACTTTCTTTCCTCTTATTCCTGCTGATCAAAACATCAGCTGTTCACTGGTAAAAAAATGTCCTTTTGAAGGGGGAAAGTCCCTATTAAAAGCAAATACTTTTATTGTTATGATGAAATTATAATTAATGTACTATTTATCTTTTCTAGTATTTTGCAAATGCTTCATCAAAATTATTTTTTAACATCTTGACAGAAACACTGCGTTTCCTGAAAGTGATTTCTTTATTTAGAAATGAAACCTACCTTTCTTACACATTCTGAAAATAAATTTAGTATATTGAGCACTATTTTCCAAAGCATGCAATGCAAATGATGGTCACACGTCTTTGCTAGAGCCTCAAAATCATGAAAGTGTAGCACTGATCTGATGCCCATGTTAATGCGGATTTGCATACAAATGTGATTAAGGTAGCACAGCTAATTTCCTGAGATGCTCAGGACTCCTTTGATAATGCCTTTGTTTAGAGTGCTACTTACTTCCAGGAGGGCTCCAGGAAGTACAAGGCTTTCTACATGCCCTCCTTTCAGTTGTTCCCAAAGACAACAATTTGTCTTAAAAAATACCCTCCCTTTTGTTTTTATCAGTAACATTTGCTATTTAAAAACTGTTTATCAAACTGTACTGCAAAATACTCTTCTTGTATATGCAAATAAAGCTGGAGCATGACATGTTTCTCAAATGTGACACTGGCTCTGCCTTGAGGAAGTATAAGGTACCTAAGCTCACAATGAACCGTGAAGAAAACAAACCTTGCTCTACTTGTTGAACTTTCTCAGTGGCTTAATTTGAGAACATGTTCACGTTATGATAACTGGAGCAGAACTTCCAGCAGATATCTGCTACAAACACAATCATCTCTTTCTTTCTGTGCTCTAAAAGATTTTTTGATGGTGTCTTTTTTTTCACTGCAGATGCTTTCAAAGAAAGAAAAATCCCCCTGAACTTAAGAATCACAAACTCTCATAGGGCAATATGTACTAAGGAGGAGATTTTTATTAGGTACAGCCAGATTCTAGATTCATGCTACAGGATATGAGCAAAGTTTGATCCTCTGCAGCTTCATAATGTTATTTAGTTAGGCCTCTTGCTTTGATAGATAATTTACTAACATGGGACAGAATACTTTTTTCAGCACTTGGAGCTTTTCAGTGTTTTCCAAGGGCTTGCCCCCTGATTAATGAATACATTTTCAAGTCTGAAGACCTCAAAGTACTTGTTTGAAGAAACCCCTATCACTTTTCCCTATTTTTTTAAGAACAGAAAGGATTTGTAAACAAATTAAGTAAACTCGGTTACTCATCTTGGCCTTATTCTTTTTCGAGATTTTCCCCATATGAGAGTTGGTAAAAATCGGGCAAATATTTTGCAATTTGGTCACTTTACCCTCTGTGAAGGTGAGAGGTCCTCTCCAGGGCCTTGCCAGGGGCTGGGACAGCTCCTTTTCCATGGAGGTACGGTAGGATATATCGACCAACCATTGCAGTAATGTTAGAGGGTGTGCTCTGCATCTTACAGCCGCATTCTATTTTGTTACTAGTGGACGTTTTATTGGATGGGATTGAAGACGCAGATGTAGGAGGACAGTTTGGAGCTCATTTTGGCTTTTAACAGCTGGGCTGCATTTGGGGGACCTCACAGCTGCACTGATGTAAACAGAGCCCTTGGCAGTGTCTGGCTGGAGGAAGGACAGCCTTCCCCACAGCTGCAAAGCGCAGGACAATCCGCACCCTGCTCAACGCAGGAAGCAGCGGCTTCGTTTTCTGTGTGCTGTGACCAGATGGGGTCTGTTGGCTGGCCGAGAGCATCCGAGACCCCAGCCCAAGCTCCTCCTGGCTCCCTCCCTGGCCATGCCTGCACTGCGAAGGTGCCGGGGTGAATCTGCATGGCTCCGGGAGCCAGCTGTGCCCGGCAGGCACGGGTGATGCCTGAGCGAGCCCCGGGAGCTGCGGGAGGAGAAGGCTGTGTGCGCTCCAGGCACACCGCCTCCTGCTCTTCAGCGGCTCTGCAGAGGAAATCCTTTACGTCCTCATCCCTGCTCCCTGCATGCTCGTGCCATGGCCAGAGACAAACAACCTAGCCATTATTGTATTACCCAATGCAGAGAAAAACCACCCCGGCTAATCTTGTTTTGTGTCAAGGGAAAATGAAGTTGTTTTTGTTTTTTTAAAACCCAAATGAAATCATGGTGCTTTATGGATATTTGTGTCATCCTAAGAGAATGATTCCATTAAGATTAAAACAAAGGCTTCTTTTTGCTAATAACCTTTGAAACGAAATTTGTTTTCTCAAGAGTCCTTTTTTTTAAATAGGAGTCTTTCTCTTAACTCCAGGGAAGAAAAACTGGTATTGTTTTTCATAATTATTCAACAGGAATCTGTATTACAGTAAATATGTGGCTATGTTTCTCATAACGAACGATGACTAATGTTACTTACCTAAGAGATACACATTTTAAAGCTAATCAACTCTTTCTCTTTAAAAGCTTAAGAAAAGATTATTATTTAAATTTAGAATTATTATCCTGAATGCACTATAGCTAGGCAGCATCAATGTGTTGAATTCAATGTAATCTTAGACTAAAATGGTAAATTATTTATTTAAGGCAGTGGATAATATAATTCCTATATGAAACAAATGCAATCATAGATGAAATTAAAAATCACAGCTGAAATTTTGAAATTTGCTTACCAGACACTTACTGTGTGTTATAGCCACATAGATGCAGAAAATATAGGAGCTGCATAGATTTTAATTCTCTCTCCTTGTGCTGTTGTCAGTGCGGATGTTTGCAGTGGGAACAACCGCTCCTTGTGGGACTCGATACCACAGATTACTTCCTGGAAAATTTGGCACCGGGTGGTTTAGAAAGAAGTTTGCAGATTTTGGTTTTGCACTGGCAAGTGGGAGAGAAAGAGAAAATAAATTATGTAGTAAGTGAAACAAAGAGAACTTACACATCCATTGCCAGCTTTTAGGGGAATGAAAGCACTTGAGATTTTGCAGTCTTACCGGAATAATTAGAACTACATAATATTTGGAATACTTAAGCCCAAGAAAATCTTGGGAATATTAAAAGGGTGATGTTAAATTCCCTGTCAAGGAAGGAAGAGCCTGGCCAGGCTTTGAAAGGATGCACAAAAGGGATGATCTGTGGCCTGTGCTGGATGTGCTGTCTCATTGCTAACAAATTCCCGCAGATGTGAGAAATACAACATGAATGAAAGCTAAAAGAAGATCCATCTGGAAGAAAAAAAAATGAAGTGATGCATTTGTTTATTTTCCCAGCTTCCCACAGGTCTGACGATGCAGGCTTCCCAGCTTCCACTTTTGTCAAACTGATTTTGTCACCTGGAGCTGTGCAGTGTCAGATAAGGACAGTGTGTTGGCATTTATAGGGGAAGCTGTTTGCAGTGTCCCACCTCTCTGGTCCTGCTGCCAAGGGGTCAGTGGCTGTTTAATGATAGGAACTCTCATTTTGAAAAGCAGTATGACAAGTGTGATGCCAGGCCTGTTTCTGATAGCTTTGTCATATGCTACGAGACTACTCACAAACTCTGCTCGTGCCTTTATGTACTGCACACCATGAATAGCAGCAAAAACTGGACAGCTGGAAAATAGTCAGATCCATGGTAGCAACAGTGTGAGTGACCCCAGTGTCTTAAGCCCTGAGCTCAAAGATGGGGATAGAAAGACTGCTGGCACCGACCCACAGCTCAGGAACAAATGCACGTAAGGAGGATTACATTCAAGATTAGACAGGCATTTTTGTTGCCTTTGATCTTGGTTTCATAGATGACAGCAGGTTCCTAAAATCTTCAAGGCTTAAGAGAACGGAGAGGATATTTCATAAAAGGTGGGAGTTACACCAGTGAAATGCAGAAGGGATGAGTGAGGTTACCACTGGTAGGTTTCAGCTGGCTGGCACTGACCAGCACAGTGAGTCACATGTGGTGAGGGCTGTGCTCAAACTCTGCTCAGATTTCAGCATCTCTCCTTTCTTAGGACTGGATGAAACTGAATACTTCTAGAAAGTTGCACTTTGATCATGAATTAGAGATAGGTGTAATTCCAGCAGGAATTAGGAGGGAAAAAGCTCTGATCTTTTCCTTCATCCAGGATATGCACCTTAATTTATAGAAAAACTGTCTCTCTTCTTACATCAGCTGTTGTCATCAACAGTTGCACAGGTATCAAGTAGAAACCCATGAGCTGCTGATGTCAGACTGACCGTGTGTCTGCAGTCATGGACCAGGCTCTCACCAAGCAGACTCAGACTAAAATTTGCGATCTGAGTAAGATAAAGCAAGGGTAAGTTATCCTGCTTACTACCCTCATATCACTGTAGGGCAGACCCCTCTCTCTGTCTCTTAACTTAGAAACATTCTTTGGACTAAAGTGTCGGTTTTCACAAATTCATATTTTCCAGTAAAGGAACTAGCCAGAAAATTCCTGGCCAGTTCCAATCACAGTGTCAAGTCCTGTTTGCCAACATTTAGCTGAGACTAGAAAATGTTTACTTTAGTCCTAGCAGACTTAGCAAGACTTAAGCAAGGCATCAAAGGTGACAGAAGAAGTGCTCTGATGCCAGTTCTCAGCTGTCATCTTGATTTGCAGGGAAATGGTCTTCAGTGTCATCCTTCTTTCTTTTGAGGAGGGAAGCACACCTATGTTTGGCCCACCAATAATAACTTTGGCATCTCTAAGATACGTTCACACTGACTATCTCGATCTTTTCATGCCAGAACTTTACAGGATCACTGGAAATATGAGCCATGCTTTCCAGTTTAAACAAAGGGAATACTAACTCCTTTTCCTAGTGTCCTAGCTTAGGCCGTAAGATATGAACAATGTCCTTACTGCCCCCACAGAAGCCAGCAAACTTAATTTCCCTCCGTTTCTGCTCCATTGTGTTGCTGGATGCAAACCTTTTCCCATCAAACTGCCCTGCATTGCCCTGACGGTCTATTTCCTTCAGTACAAAAGCTTTTCTGAGAGCTTCTGTGCTTCACCCTGCCAGTGATCAGAACTAGGAGGCATCTATGGCTCTTGCTATCTGTGGGCTTGTGTCTTCTCTGCAACACATGTTGAACATGTGCTGGGTGAGCATTTTCCCTTCTAACATAAGTCACATTCCTGCTACTGCTGCATCAGCAGCATCTGACTGACTGGGAGCAAGGAAGGAAACCGTGGCTGCGTTTGAAAAATCACTGATGGCCAGGCAACTGAAGGACATGGCATATAAACCTTTCAGAAAATGCTTTAAGGGCCAGACATTCACTTAACCCCATCTGGAGCACGTAGCAAGCTGTTTGATTTTGTTCATTCCTCTGGACAATTCTAGTGACGACAAGCACCAGATACTGTTTTTATGAAGAATACCACGTTGTGAGCACCTGCATGAATAATGCTCTCAGCCCACAGCATTTTGTCTTACATGCTCTTTGTAGTCTCAGTTTCTGTGCTGAGTTGCATAGTTTTTCCAGTTTAAAAATGTAGAATTGGTGCTTTCTTCACAGAGTCTGCAGGACACGTAAAACCAGCCAAAATATATCAAAAAATCTGAGAGGTGAGAGCAAATGGATTCTTGAAAAACATCAGATGAAAATTACTCTGATCCTGAAAAATTCATTATGTTGTCCTCATGCAATAGCAAAGGCATGGGAAGGAAGAAGGCTGTGGTGAGGATAGGAAATATTTGTTGTTTGCAATGAGAGAGGTTAAAATGCACTAACCAGTTATCAGGTACACAGAGAGGCTATTGTGCCAGATGCACAGATTGATGGGTTATAAAATGATTTGAAAACTGAAGGTCATATAGATGGCATACTGCAAATTAGACATTTAAGCAGATGGCATGGGTATTCACTAGTCCACCTGGCTGGAAGAGGGAATTTTCCAATGCTGTACAAAAATGTCAGCAGATAAATAATAAAAACCAATTCAGATAAGTGGGCTAAACTGTTCTAATTACTTACTTGTCATCTTCCACATTTCTGATCTTAGTCATTTTTCACATGTAACAGTTTGTTTTTCTGTGTGGTAACAACCAGCCTAGTCCCAGGCAATGCAAGATACCAAAAGCATGGAGGGGGGGAATTCTGAGTGAAATTTCATGTTCAATTAGTATGGTACCTACCTTTAAAATTTTTCCTCTAGGAGTGCAAATGTAATTAGTAAGAAGGAAATGAAATTTAGATAGCCACTCTTGTACCTTGTCACTGTCATAAGCAGCAGAGAGGGGGACATGGAAAAGTGAACAGGAAGGGGAAAATAAGCCCTGTGAGAAGGTCAGGATGAGCAAGAGAAAAAGTAATGAGATAGAAAATGTGGCTCTAACTGTGAGCCCTCACAAAATTCCCTGTGTAGAGACATGATGTGGTTGACTTAGCAAAAAGGCAGCATCATGCCAACCACCTGGAAAGTGGAAATAAATGTAATTTTGGTTTTGATGGAGAGCTAGGAAATTTCTGGCACCTGGTCCTCCCAACAGACCCGTTGGTACCTATTGCTTGTCTATGCCACATATGACCCTCTAGCTGAGAGGAAGCCACGCTCCTTCCACCATCAGTTCTTGAAGCAGATACTGCTGTAATCGAGAGGGAGGGAGCTTTCATTAGCATCACTAAGCAGTGGCCCATGCCCCTTCTGAGATGGGATTCATTGGCATTAAAATTCAATGGCAAAGAGCCACACTTACACAGGAGAGATGCTGGATTGATGGGAATGGTTTATATTCTCCTGCTGTTTTTTTTTTTGTGGATTTGCTTTTCGGTATCAAATAAGAGGCTCAAGAGGAAGTGAATGCTGACGAGAGGCAGTACAGTGTCAGACAGATATGATCCCACCAAGCAACACATTACTGAGGCAAAAACAGAGCCTCTTTCTCTGCTCCTTGAATAGTCTTAGTCAAATCCTGAGAGTGGAAAGGTCAGAATAATTAGACAGAAGCACTCGGCTTCCTATTCAGTGATAAGAGAAGGGAACTTTGAGAGTTTTGTTTTGTGCTAAGGGAGGATGCATTGCTATGTGTTCTTGTTAAACACAGTTCAAAATAAATCTCAGCTACAGAAGTACGTGTCATGGCCTCAAGATTTCTTTTCTTTCTTGAAAGAATATACAGCTATGTTAGAGATGAAGGCATTACCTAGAAAATGAGGGGTCCTGCTACAGGAAGGACATGACAGTCCACAGCACAATGCAACAGAGCAGTTTTCCACCACGCCCTTATGCTTGAGAGAGATGTCTCATTGCAATATTTGCTTTCTTTTTTTCCCCAGCTGACATAGTATTACTTCAAGAAACATTCTCAGAACAGCAATAGAGAAGTATTCTCAGAACACTGACTTGGCAGTGGCCTTATTTTGAAGACAAACATTGACTTCCACCAGAAAAAAAAAGGCTGTATTTTAAGGATTGTGCTAAAGTATTGAAGGAAGAGTAAGACCCTAAATATTTTGAGGTGTTTTTTAAGAAAAGATTTCATGCAAAAATGCATTGACATTCATGAACTTAATTGATTAATTGCTTGCCAGCTTGTATAATGACCTTCTTTCTAGTGAGCAACCTGATTGAATGTACAACAGTCCTACCTGCAGGTAGATGGGATTCACGTGATTCTGAGAGGTTCATTGTTAGCTATCACGGTAAAATTTGTCCTCTGCCTTCCCACCATGTGTGATCTTAAAGGACAAAGGAAAAAAGCTGGGTGTCCTGGGGCAGGGTAACAGTTTGGCTAGTCCAGTGCCCAGTTCTCTAAAGGAATGACAGTGGATACCTTGGAGAGAACATGAAGCAAGGGCCAGGCAATACTTCCCTAGACCTCTCTCCAGCTCCCAGCAGCTTGTGTTTCAGGTGCCCTGAATTAAAAATGGTGTCCTTGCATTTAGTGTCCTTATTGGGTGCTCTGCATGAGAGAAGGGGAAAAATTGCCTCTTTTGGCAGCAACCTGCCTGTGGGTAAGTGGGAGAAAGCAGGAGCAGAAGGGGCATCTCCTCTCAATTGCACAGCCTACAGGAAGCTGATCTTCTGCTGACACACCCCAAACCTGCATGGTTTGACATTCTCCAAGGTCTGTGGGTTTCTTGGAGTGCCATGGACTCCTGGAATGGTGAAGCCAATATCTTCCTGTCTATCCTACAGGACACTTGTGGGGATGGGGGGGTTCAGAAGCACATGAGGAAATGTGTCCATGCATGACTGCCTGCCACATTCCTGGCTCTTGGGGCAAGTCCTTGCCCCAAAACTCTGCAGCTCAGCCCTTCATCCACAGGTTCTGTGCTCATCAGGCACCACAGAGCTTTTCCTCACTAAAAAATGGCATTATATGTGTCTTTCAGCTTTGTGCTTATTTTTAAAAGGAATATCTGCCACCAAGTGGAAAATGTTATCACTTCACCAATATTTATAGATTATTACCAGTAATAATCTTAGCATTCATCTTGCTTATTACTCTAACAGAGTTCAAAACAAGCAGACTGATAGAAAAATGTGGTGCTGAAACAGAGCATCAGTTGTCTTGCTGGTTCCTTTTCACCACGGGCTAGAGACCTTGCTGAGGCACATCCTGCTGCGTGCCTAAACACAGAAAAATGACAGAGGGGCTGTGGTGTGGAGACAGCCTTTCATTCTTCAGCTCTACAGCTGGGTGTCTTGACATCAGAGATAATTCTCCTGAAATACAGGAACAGCAGAAATTCACACTCAAATTTGAAACCTCTGGAGCATTGGTTTCTAATTCTTGTCCCAAGCCTCATCTGTTGCTTTGACTTAAGCAATTTTCAATTAACCCTAGCTACAGCAACAATTAATGTGTTTAGTTGCAGAAATCTAAGGAGGAGTGCCCTGATGTATCAGTGACTGATGAGAACAACTGTTTTGTTTTTTCTTTCCCATCCATTATACTTTCTATAAGAGCTTCAGCAGGGACCAAAGAGATCTCTGAAAAAGAGACCTCTGGGAAACCAAAAAGAAATTAATCCCCTGGCCTGTGGATGTGTTGTCAGCAGTTCCTGGCTGCTCATGGCCAGAACCTCAAATGGCTAAAAGTCAGCTCCCACATTTCTAGCTCTGCTCCAGGCTCTTAAAATATTTCCAGACACAGCAGAAGTGACGTAAAGGAAAAAAACCCCATGACACAATGGCAAAGAAAGGATAGTGTAGAAGAAAAAGAAAAACTAAAAGAAAAAAATAATCAGCAACATTTGGGTTTGATTCTTCAAATAGGGCCAGTACTCCACTGTGTTTGCTGGGATGCCCAGGTACTACAGGAGATGGTCCCAGTACTCCAGCCCAAACTTGAGAACAGGCAAGAGGTGGAGAAGATGGACTTGGGGAAAGTCTGGTGCTGATGGAGACCTGAAACATTACAGAACATGAGGCCAAAAGAAGTCTGTGTAAGGGCTGATTGAGCCTGTATTTAGGAAGCCGCACATGGGTTAAGTCAGTGGGCAGCTGCTGGCATCTTGATCAGATGGACACAACCAGAATGACCAGCTCCCATCGTCCCAGCCTACTGCAGAGCTCCAAAATGGAGTCCTTGGTATTCACCCAGTGCCTCCCCTAAAAGGGTTGGACAGACATCCTGGGAGGCTCTTCCATGACTTGGAAGTAATTTGGTCAAAGCTTCTGTGCTTAAACAAATACAGGATGTTAAAACCAGTTTTATTTGCTACTGGTGAGGCAGGAACAAGGAAGATGCAGTGACATTTTCTTTTCCCACTGGCTGGACCAGCAGCTCCACAAAATGGCTTTCTTCTACTTGGGAAGCCAGGCAAAATGTGTAGGTACTTAATGACCTTTTAAAAATGTCTAGACATGACACATTTTATCCAGCTTTGGGTACTCTAAGATAGGTTAGAGATCTCTGCCCATAGAAAAATGCAATAAAATGCAGAAAAATTTACTAGGTAGTAGGGAATGTTTACAAGATGGCTTTTGTATAAAACAATATCACTTTTCGTGTTTGCTTGTAGACAATGCAGGTCGTGCTCTTATGGGCTCAAGGCTATATAAGTATTTTTGGGAGGAAGGGATGGATTTTTAAAGTAAATTATTTTTCTTTACTTATGTTTTCTTATCTGATCAGCTCTCCAGCATGGAAGGCAGTAAATCACTTTTTAGATAAAGGCTTTACAGGGATGCTGTTGATTCTGGTTCTTTTAGACATTGCTGGCTTGCTTCAAGGAACAAGTTCACACTTGTCAACTTACCTGAGTATGAAGCAACATTTGAATCATACTATAAGCTCATCCGAGAGTGGCAGTGGTGATCCATAGCACAAATGTTTGGGCTTTTGAATGATAAATCCTGGACCAGGTCTCAACTGTGCAATGCAGGAGGCAGAAGATAGGCAAAATGATAATACTGGAAATACTTTATCTCGACTGTACAAAGAGAAATCCAGCCTAGGCTAGTGATGGTCAATTCCATATCAATTGAAATTGAGATGTAGGAAAAATTATATGCACTCTAAATATATATGAATTTTTATTCTGTGTATATACTGGTTGAAATAAAGGTATTCATAACTCATATATTTGAATGTCCTCATGAACTATTGAAATCTGCATGTCTCTGTGATAAGTGCAAAAGCACAAAGTAATTTATGTCTCTACCTGTGCAGTCATCAGAATTACTGGCAGAAACACCTCATGGTGCTCTGTATGGACCATTTTCCAGGAAAACTCAGTACATCTTGTGCTGTCATTAGGTTTACATAGTAGTCTACATGCATCTACATGTAGAACCTTCCCTACATGTTATCAGCTGTAGGGAAGGTTCTAAATAAACTACCTATATTATTCTGTCCCAGCATATCATGTTAGCAAGCTCAATTTCACAGCTTTTGGAGAAAAGGAGTTCCTGATCTTTTACCCAAAACGCTTGCACTTTCACCCCTCGAGGGAGCATGTAGCCTCCCACCTCTTCCCTACCTCCCTCCCCTCTGCTGGTCTCCAAACAGAGACAGGCCAGCTTCAGTTTCTATGCCAGGATCTCCTTTGCCAGAAGTCAGCTGGAACTGACTCCTGCCTTGCTGCTCTGAGTTCTGTGTCCCTCAAATCTTGGATTCTAAGAATGTCCACCTGTGTGAAACACAGTTTTGCAAGCACCTTCCCAGTGTGTCAGTCTCAACAGCGGCAGTGATCTGTCTGCTGCTCCTTGTGGGAAGAGTGGTTTGTCCACCCTGACTACAGGCAGGGCTCTGGCAGCCTGTGCAGAGCTGCTTTGTTGCTGTGAAACTGTCCCCAGATGCTGCTTGTCCTTGCTCTGCCCACTTATTTCTCTGGCACTTGTCAGGGCTGCTCACACATGCAGCTTTAATTGCTTTGCTGCCACCCTGCAGCCTGAGCACTTTCTGCAGGACAGTTTTATTCTGGTTCCTCCTTTTCCATGAGTGCCAGACACATTTAAATCAGAGCCTTAAAATCTTTAAGGATATCTCTAAAATATTTAAGGATAAGAAAGACTGGAGCCAAGTAAAAAAGGAGAAAAATGCAGTTTGACTTAAACTCAGCCAACAGGTACCTTATTGTGTTGTGTACTTAATCCAGTCAAAGCATATCCTGGCTGCCAGATGTCAGCCCTGGTCTCCATTGCCCACAGCAGCAATCTTAGCCCCAGGCAACATCCTCAGACAGCTGGAGTCTGCAGGGACACCATTTTTTGGGCAGTCTTACATGAGGTTCATACACATATCCTGAGGACTGATAGCTCTATCTGGAATGGGACATTAATTGCATGCTTAATAGTGGTAATTTCCTCCTTGCCGGGGTTAGGAGTTACCATGAGGGTTCCACCTGGCTGCGTTTCTGAAGCATTAAAGATATTTTTTTTATTTTTCATATGTTCTACTGAGTGAATGATGTAAGCTGTTGTGTCCATAATGAAGTTACTAGCAGCATTTCTTAGGGTTTATACCAGTAACAGGCTTTACACTGGAGGAAGCCCATGGTCTCTAGTACACTGTTATCTGTATTTGGAGAGCACACGTGGCATCTTACTAACATGTGACAGATCTCCTTAGACATTGCTTTGCTGGTCATTTCTGAAGGAATAAGCTTTTCTTGAACTTTGAACTTGGAGGTCACATCACACCACTCCATCATTCTTCTGGCTACCTTCTCAGCTAGTTCTTAGCTTCAAGATCTGATTCCTCCACACCTTCAGGGGCTTCAGCTGCTGTTGCCATCCACAGCTGTCCTACCTCCCATTCCCTCTCTCCCTGGTTACTTCAGCGTCTTTGTACCTTTCCAACAGTTGCCTTTTGGCCTTCAGCTATCCTCTATCCATCCTGGACACAGGATATATCCTCCAGGGCACTACTCCTCTATTAGTCAAACCCTTACCAATAGCAAACAGCTGTGGTACTTATTCTGCATAAATAGCTGAATAAATTTGGCTGAACAATCTCATTACTTCAGTGATAATTTATAATGCACGCTTCACTTTCTTGGACCTTATAATTGTGACATATTTGATGCAAAATTTCCAAGGAAGTGTTTATGGCTGATCTGCATTGGTAGATCCCTAAAACTCTATGGGTTGCTATACAATAAGCCAAAAAGGACCCATTAAATTGGGTCTTGAAGCTGGGAATATAGCAGTACTTTTAAAAGTTCAAGACGTATATTGTCCTCATCACAAATCTCAGCATTATCAAAGTAGAAAAATCCAGATTTCAGATTGTTAAAAGGATTTCAAAATGTGTTATCTGAGAGGATGCTTAAAACACCCATATAGGTTTAACTCAGTCTGGCCATAGGTACAACCAAAGGAATGCCATTAAGAATTACAGTAAGAGTGAGAAACCTGGAAGAGCTAAAGAAACAGGGAGGGAAGGAGGGAGAAGCAGAAACTAGTGAAACCATTTCAATGTATCCAATATCTAAACTCACAAATTTAGTTTAGCAGATGCACCTAACCTGAGGTGGTTTGGATAACAGCTTATTTTAGTCTGTGAGATGACTGGGATGTTATTATTTTATTCCAAGTGATCTTACAGTAGTTTTACCTTCTTCAGGATGTTGATGAAAATGAAAACTTCCATTTGTCACAGAACAGATGACAACTTAAAGAGCGAGATTTGTTGAGTATGCAGGCAATATTAAAAATTAGAACAATTTGAGTGAGTAAAATACAGGGGATACAAGGTAGATTTATCTGCTTCAGAAAATATTTCAACATAAAATTAAGTTGAGGTAAACTGATTTCAAGGATTTAAATTCAGCTCATCATTCACACACTTATTTAAAATATTGCAAACCAATATTTCATTATTTGCAGCAGAATAATTTGATGTTTCAAAAGGCCTTTTAAAATAACCTATGACATATTTATCAGGAGCTATTCATATATGGGTAGACATTGTTTACAACATATTGCTGCCGAATTTTGTTTTCTCTAAATGTTTAAAAACTTTAGGGAGCTCTATGTTGTTTATAACAATGTGCAGTGGGTAACCTTAAAAATAACACATTTTTTCTTACCGCATTTATGCAGAACTAAAAGTCCATTTATTTAACAAAATTCAACAAATGCTGTTAAAGATTGTATAATAATTCCTATGCTTTCATTAGTAACCCAGAATTGCTGTGCTACATAGTATTGGGAATGATGCAGATCTAGAGGAAAGAAGATAAGAAAGTGTTACCATGCCAACTGCATGTGATTAGTGATGGCAGCCTGCTGTCAAACATCCTTAGCCCTATGGTCTTGCTTAATTTGAGGTAGGTGTATATGGGCATTGTCTCAAAGGCACCCCTATTCTCTCTTCCTTGGGATCAATGTCTTTTAAAATAAAAACCTATAATTTTCTTTATGAGTATTTGCTGTATTGCTTCTCATTATTTTAACATTTGTATTGAAGAGGTGAGCCCTCATTAATGTAGAAACATCCAGTACAGACACTGGAGAAGGTGTTCCAATCATCTTTGTGTGATCCATGCTTCTATAAGGTGTTTGCCAGAGCTGGAGGTTTGAACAAGGTCTCTTATGCCAACAGAGAGTGTGAAGCCTTCAGAAAACACATCCAAGACTGTGGATTTTTTGGGGGACCTTTATGGTTGTTTCTGTTTTTGAAATCCAGCAGAGAAGATTCTAACATTCCTGGGAAAACCATAACGAAGCAGCTGGGTGATTTATTTCTCATTGTTACAGGTTGGCAGCTGAGTGACTTGGAGGCCATCTCAGCCTGACTGGAGAAAAAAAATACTGGCTTTCAGTTAATAATACAGTGATAGGGATTTTCTCTACGTTTCCACAAAATACTTTTTGCTTTCATGTTCAAAAAAAGGAAGAACAAGAAATTAAAACAAGAAATTGTGTTCTGCTGTGGTTTAAAATGTGACAGTGCATGATGATCAAAATATGACTATAAATATAGATATAAATTGCAATGAATTTGTTGTCATTGGCTTTGTAAAAGGCAGTTGTAGCAAAATGAGACGATAAAGGAAGACGATAGAGAGGACTTGTCTTTGCTTTACTGTTAATTGATTTTAATCTTGCTGCCTTCTCCTAGTGATCAATTGATGTCTGAGTTTTGTGTGTCCTTCCAAATGCCAAGTCTGTGCATGACAGAGATAGACAGTATTCACGTTACAGACTTTGATAGCATCTCTGTATTCGTGCCAGCATGAATTCACATTAGTATTCAGTATACAAATAATTCACTTGATATATCATTATTCTTTGTAAAGAGGATTTAGATAAGTTTTTATGGCACTGAAATAATATTATTTAAAGAATACCTTTTTGGGACAAAGAATTTTAGAAAATTGTGTGGAAGAACCTTTCTGTGTGCTTCATACAAAATATTTCTGTTTGCATGTGCCAGCACAGTGTTTACACTTTTTGCAACAATATGAGATTGGTAACTTATGTTCAGCCTTTGACTGTCTATAGGTCTCAGAGTTCAAATTCTGAAGATTTGATGCCAAGTGAATATTTCTACAGAATATTTTTTCAGTTTGCTAAGATCTTTTTGAATTCTTACCCCATTTCCTAATTTACTGTGTCACATGAAAATGTAGTAACCATACCTTCTGCACTGTTTCCAGGCCATTTATAAGGAGTAGTGTGAGCTCAGGATACATCTGTGGTGACTTGCTGATTGACATTGCCTTCCTTTTTGACTATGAACCTTCCTCTGCACATTTGAGCAGCTTTCCTTCACACATTTTGGTAGTTTCACCTGGCCCAAGTTTCTCTAGTTCCTTTGATGTATTAATTGAGACAATGTCAAGAACCTTAAGAAATGAAGACTTTTGACATGTTTACCTCTGTCCACAAAGCCTGTTCCCTGTCAAGGCAGGAAATTGTATGGGTTCAGACTGATATATACTTCACAGACCATCCTGGCCTCCTACTTGCTTCTTTGGAGTCTTAGTTTTGGAAAACAGTTTGTCTAATTTTCTGGCATTTCCTGGGAACTGATGTTAACTGAATTCTCCATTCTCTTATCCACAGCTTTTGAAACAGGTGGCTTGTTTGAACCTTTTCAGTTTTCCAGACAAAACCTTTATGAAGGCAATCACTAATTTCTCTGACACTTACCGTATTTCAGCAGCTAAGGTGAATTCTACTAGGCCAAGCAATTTGGAAAAAATAGAAAAACAGACCCCAAACAAAAGTGCTCAGTAGCTTGTCTCTCCCTTAAGTAACCTAGATTCTTTCTCCTCATGTGTGATAGCTTTTCTTTTCATGTGGAATTTAATGAAGACTGAATCAAAGGAATATTCCAAGCCTTTCAGCCTTTTACTTTCCTCTGTCTTTTTTTCAAACTTTCTGTCTTTGTCTCTGTCTCTGTGTCTCCGTCTCTGTCTCTCTCTCTGTTTAACCTGCTGTAGCAGACTTCTGGATTGTTTTGTCATCCCTGACTTGTTTTGAGTCATATCTCATTTCACACAATGATCTCTCCAACTAGTAATTCTGAGTAGTCAAACTTTATTTCCACTTCTGGTATACCTCTTTGTTGTCTCAGAGATCCTCATGGTTTATCAAACTGCATTCCTGGTACATTTCCTACCCATTTCCTCTCCAACTGACTAGAATATTCCACAATTTTGCTTTTATTATCTCCTTAGTGGCCAACAATTCTGAACTCCTTTTCCCTGTTTCCCACGGGATCTTTTAGATTGAGTTTTCAAAATCCTCTTTGCAGTCCAATATCTGGTCTTTGCTTTTTTTCACTTGTGGAGACTCTTTAACTCTCATTTCCTCAAGTCCCTCCTACTTTTACCTTCCACTCTGACATTTTCAAATACCTTTTCCCTACAGGCTACGCTGAGATTCAGACCTACTCCCCTTCTGGTTGCTTGCACAGTTTTCTGCATCAAAAAATCATCAAACTTCCTCTTTGAGAAGTTTCTGGAGAACCTGCTCTCTTCTTTCCCAAGAGATGCTTGAGCTTTCAAGCTTCTTACTGTGAAGTTTTGTACCTTGGGGGCATTCTGCTAATTTGTCACAAAGTGTCTTCCACTTGACCCCCTTGGTTTGGTGGCTGACATTTTCCAGGATAACACCTTTGCTTTTTCCTCATTATTATCAAGATGCTTCTCTAAAGATCTTTTTACATTCTGCCACTCAGCAGCACCTCTTCCCTGCCTTTCCCTGGCTGAATAAGCTGGTAAGTATTCCAGCCATGTGAGTATTCCCACCAGGTCCCTATTCTAGTTGACTCATAATTTTGTTCTTGTTTAAGGACATCCAGCTCTGCCAGATAGCTCCTCATGCTTTTTGTATTAATACACAGGCATCTGAGATGTTCAGAAATGCAGTCTGTTCTCGGCCTTTTTGTTCTTCCTACGATGTTGTTTTCCTCTGTTCTGTTACTCTTGTCCCTCATCCAAGTCAGCACTGCTTACACTTACTTCTCTCACTTGTTCCCAGCTATCAAGCTTTTGTCCCAAGATGCTGTTTTTCTTTGGAATGAGACAGATCTCTTTTCTTCTCAGGCGTTCTTCTGAGACCCTCTTGACAAAGTCAGCTGTGCATGAAATTATTCTGAGGATGTCTCTGTCTATGTAGCTATTAAAAAAACCAAAGAAAATGTTATTAACCTTTTGATATAAAATGGAGGTTTTGGCAATGCTGCTGAAAGTATGTTTTTGTATTGTATCACTTCCCACTGCTGCTTACAGTGCCTCTTCCATTGTTATTATTTCAGATATTTCCTGGGAATGTTTTAGTATCTTGGAATGAAGACCTATTCTGATTGCATATCTGGAAGAGAGAGATAACTACTACTAACTGTTCTTTGGAGTATATATCATCACAACAGATCACTCACTCACCTGCTCGCAGGGCTTTTTGTCCCTAGGCTTACTTTGCAATGATGCATCACGATTTTATTATCTTTATCCATTTTCTTCTTCTCATAGCTCTTTGCACTCCCACCTTGTCCCTGGAAATTTTTCTGATACAATTTTGATGTCTCCTATGCTGACATAATTTCATACCTACCTAGGATGGTTAGATGTTCTGGGTTTTTTCTCCATTTTGGGTTTATGTAGAGTCATGGGGAAGAGATCTCTACATTTTTTT
>WAAE01019856.1:0-94702 GCA_013400495.1 Nicator chloris
GAGGGGAAGGAGTGGGGGGGGGGAGTCAGGTTTGGGGGGGAGAGGCACGGGGTAGAAAGTGGCAGAAAGAAGAGGAATACAGGGAGGAGGGCTTGGTGGAGGATAGGAGGGGAGGGTTTGGGAGGAAGGGGGCCAAGAGGCAGGAAGAAGAGGAATACGGGGAGAAGGAAGCGTTTAGGTGGGAGAGGACGGGAAGTTTTTGAGGGCAGAGAGGGCAGAGGGAAGGGTGAGAAGGGGGAAGAAAGAAGAAGAATACGGGGAGAAGGAAGAAGGGGAAGAGGAAGGTAGAGTTGGGGAAGCCGAAGCCCCCACGCCTCACCCGGGGAGCCCGTACAAGGAGCTCCCACTCTCACCGTGCTCAGAGTGAGCAAATGGCCGCCAGGCGATTTCCGGGGGTTAAATCACCTCGGCCCCGCCCCGCGCAGCCGCCCTGGGGCCCCGCACACCTGAGCCGGGCCCGCCCCGCACACCTGTGTCGGGCCCGGGGCCCGCCCCTGAAGCCACGCCCCCGGTACCGGCCGGCCACGCCCCCGGTGTACCGCTTGGCCCCGCCCGGGACCCGCCCCCGGTACCAGCCGGGACCCGCCACCGGCACCGCACGGGCGCTGCCCCCTGGGACGCTTGGGACCCGCTCCGGTCCAGACGAGACCGTGCCCGAGAGCCACGGGCCCATCCCGACCTCCGCCCCGGGCCGGCACTACCGAGGACGAGCGAGACCGGGGGCAGGGCCGGGAGGCATCAGGGGCGGGGCCAGGCAGTACACCGGGGGCGGGGCCGGTAGGTACACCCGCCGCAGGACCAGGCAGCTAAAGGGGCGGGGCCATGCCCTGTACCGGGGGCCGGGCGGACGCACAGGGGGCGGTACCGCCCAGGCCCCGCCCCGGTACCAGCCAGGCCCTCCCCCCCCGGTTCCGCCCAGGCCCCGCCCTCGGGACCCGCCCCCCGCCCCGGGCCCGCACGACCGAGGGACCGGGACCGGCATCAGCCGAGTCAGGCGCTGCCCTTGTTATGTCGGCTGCGGCTCCGCAGGGGCGCCGGGCGCGGTCCCGCACCCCCCAAATGCCACCGGTTCCAGCAGACCTGGGGGAATTTTTAGTCCAGCGTCGGCAGAGAATTCTCATGGGGAAACCCCAAAAATAATGGAGCTGGGGTCTGAGGGGTCTTTTAATTTTCTGCTGTAAATTAAAAACTGCTTGGGAAAAAGAAAGCTGTGGAATATTTCACAGCTTTATTTTTTCATTTCATTTCCATTTTTATTTCACAGCAGCTAATTTCCTCAGTATTTGTAGTTCATGGAGTGAGCCTTGCCTCCGTGCTACAATCACCAGTCACGGTTTGGGGGGAACTGTGGGCTTGGCTGTGGGGCTAAGGAGCAGCTGTCAGAAGCTGGTAAGCTAACCAGTCTAGATTTAATTTTAGGAAGAAAGAAAAAGAAACCAACCAACAAGAACTTCCCTTCCAGTCAGATGGCACTGTGTAATTCTAGGGCGCTGAGAAGGCTTTGATGTAGGCATTAGTGAACCTGTTCTAGGAGAGGGGAAGGACAGAGCACACCAGGAGCAACAGTGGCTTGTTAAACATAACCTGCCTCAGCTGCTGCAGGCCCAGCAGTCCCTACGTTCTGATGGATGCATCAGACTTCACCAAAAATCCTCCAGGAGAAGACAAAGAAACCAAATTTTGTTATATGACACGTCTCTCAAAGCATTCCATGCTAGAATCAGCTGTGCTCAGTGTACAGGTCAGTGGGAATACCTGGATTTATCTATCCCCGGAGCCAAGCAGTCCGTCCAGCATTCCTGTCTACTCTGATGCCAGCCACTGTCTTGCGTTCCAGCTGGCTCCTCAGATGGAAAAGGTCAGGCAGGAATGTCAGGAGGCATATTTAATAGAGAAGGAATCTTGAACTGCATTGAAGTACTACCCTAATCTTCCCCAGGCCTGGGACCATAACTGCTTCATGTTACTGGCAGCTGGGTGATCCTGTATCCCAGGCTCCGCAGTGTGGCTGGATGCAGGCTGGACACACAGCTCAGGCTAGGGCTCAAACACTGCTGGCAGTGGGGTGGAAGTTTGTACTGTCAAGTGGTGGCACCTTGCTTGGATGCTGGGCAACAGGCCGGGGCAGAGCTGCAGGTCAGTGGAACCAGCCCTGCTCCAGCAGTGCTGTCACCATGTCACTGCACTGGGGCAAGCACAAATCCGTCACCTTTAATCCGCCACAAAACAGACGCAACTCAGACATTATCGATTAGGCATGCAACATGTCATAGGTAACAAAATGGATTAGATAGCAGTGTATATTAAATAAATCTTTGTAAGTAAAAAAGAAATCACAGAAACAATTGCTGAGGAACATGTCTGCAGGCTCAGGTCTAGAGCTGGTTGGGTTTTCTCTTACACAGCAGCAGCCAAATTCACATGGACAGATCTTGCACCAGAAGGACACGTGCAGCGGGAAGGAGTAAAATCCCATTAATGTTTATGCTCCAACCAGGTCTGCCTTCCCGGTGGTACAGAAAGTGCCTTCAGAGGCGGTGCTGTTAGAAATGAACAACCCCAGTGTCACTTAGGTTCATAAGCAAGTGCACACAAACAGGAGCCGGAACAGAGCTGTGTTCCAGAGTGCCAGATTTCATTCGGAACGCCTCCATTGCAAACAGGAATGAGGAAAGGATGGAAAACGAATCACTGTATGGAGAGAATGACAGGGTTCAGCATGTTCTCCTGAAAGGCTTCATGCCAACCCCAGCCCAGATGCTTTGTAGCACATGTACAGCTTGGCAGTAACGAGGCAGTTTCAGTAGAACAGAGATCTAGACATGCCGTGTCAGGGCTCTGCTGTGCCTTGACACTCTTCTAGTACTTACACAAAAATGCAACATCCAGCCCATACTTCTGGATACAGAACGATAGTGATGTGCTTAATGAAGAGAGTTGCTTTTGAGAGACAGCCTGTGGAGAGAAAGCTTCCCACAGAGCTTTCTCCTACTCTCCTAATGATTTAGGAACACAAGGCTCAACGTGCTTTGAAAAAGAAGTCTGGTATGAAATTAAGAAAAATGCTCATTTTTCCAAGTATATGATATTTAATTGTAATGAAATAAAATCTGAAAATGTCTAAATCAATTAGGAAGTAAACATGAGTTGTAATACTATACCTGTAAAATGATTAATTCCATTCATTGTCATTAGAAATTGTGTAAAATATTTATTAAGGGCTTTGCCTACAGAGGCACAACATAAATAGAGTAAGTCCTGCTGAAATGTGATCAGTTCGCCTGCTGCAGGAACAGCAGCAAGGCCAGCCCAGGTGCCAGCGGCAGCCTCGGGGCTCGGCCCCGCGCTGCCGGGGTTTGCTCCGGAGCCAGCGCCCGGCAGCTGCCACGCCTCAGTCCCTCGGAGGCCCTCGGGCAGGTGCCAAAGCCAGCAGAACGTGCTTGCAGAGGGAATGGGTGCTGCAAAGTTAATCCACCCCTTCAAACCCTTGGGCATTCTCCACGGCCATGAGCAGCTTCTCCCGCAGGTCCTCGAAAGATTCGTACAGAGGTAAGTCTAGGCGGTTAAAGCTGCAAGGGACAAGGAAAGAGTCACTTAACAACCATGGAAAAACAGAGTTTTAAAGAACTAGAAAAGATGAAATGATTAGGGCTCTGGATTAAGAATGCAGCTTGTGGTCCAGAGTTCACTGCACACCTCACACCTGCCCAAGGTGAGCTCTCCAGTAACTATGTGCTGTCTTCCTTTGGAAAGCTAGAAGCAGGAATTTGGTAGGATCACTCATGAGAGGAAAAAAGCCAACAGAAAGCCCCTCACACTGTTTAGATGATGGAAAACAATCTTTGTCAAAAGACTGATTTCTTGAGGCTCAGCAAAGATATTCTGGATTTAGAGGACAGCTCTTTTGCTCTCTGGGGGGAAAAAGGATTAAACATCCAAGAGAAAATCTTCCAAAGGTAAAAGCTAGCAGAGAATTGGAATGAAAAGAGGATGGGTTGATTTTGGAGTGCATTCAGGGCAGTATTGTTATTTGTATTTGGTAGGGTTTGTGCTTTGGTTTCAGGTTTCTTTTTTTTAATTCAAGCTCATATTCTATAGAATGATTAGTTTTATGGGAAGATCCTCAGTCTGTACTGATAGTCTATAAAAAAGTTTTCCAATTCAGCACAATTTTACTTAAAAAAGCTACATTCCTAAAATGTAACAGACCAAGACATATATGTACATATGTTCACAAAATCTATAAACAAATATATAAATATAAATAAACAGTTTAATTTTAAACAATTTATAAACATTATTTAAAATTATTAATTTTAAATAATTTTATTTATATTTATAAATAAACACAATATATTTATAAATATAAATAAATAAACCAGGGGTAAATTATCTCACCACCTTACATTTGTTTTGAATTCTCCCATTATTTATGGGCTTTCTGTGGCTGTTTGGTGATGTCTGACTTGCTGTAGTTCATTACATCCACTTACTAGATGTGGGAAGTAAAATAACATCCTTCAGTTTGTCAGTCTGTGAAGGCACTGGGGACCCACAGGATGCAATGCTGTTGGCAGAACTGGGCACGGGCAGCAGTGTGGCCCCCTGGCAGGGGCAGCTCTGGAATTTCTGCCTCGGTGACTTACCAGGTGTGAGCTCGGGGCAGCTTGTCGGGACTTCCCCACTGCTCTATTGTAAACAGCTGAGGACCATTTGAACCTGGGTGAAAATGAAAAGCGGGTGAAACAGAAACTGCTGGACACTACAGAGACTGCCTAAACACCACGTTTAACATGAAACGTTGGCATCAGTTGTGGGCTGAATTTTTCACCTGTGACAGGCTCATTAAAGCCACACGAATGTGGCTCTGTCTTTGCAAGGCCAGGGAGTTGGTTTCAGAGCTGGCATAATGCCAAGGAAGTGAGCTCAGACAGGAGCATTGAACACTCAGTGCCACGTGGGGCTCAGAGGGCGGCTGGGTTCCCACGGTGCCACCAGCAGCTCACCATAAAGTTCAGCAAATCCGTTCATAGGCACACGAGACGTCCCGGTGACAAACTGCAGCAGGCGGATCCGCTTCTCGGCATCCATCAGCAGAACAGCCTGCGGGCACACGGACACCTCGGCCTCAGCCTCCCACCCCGGCCTGGAAGGGCAGGGCTGGAGAGCAGCCCCAAGCCAGCAGCAAGCCCCTTCTGTTTGAGCCAACCCTTGGGACACATCGGATTGTCTGCTCCAGGTCCCCTGTCTGGGCTGCTCCGACAGGAGCTACGCCTGCCCTCACCTGAGTGCGGTGGCAGAAGGTCCTGCCCCCAGCACAACACCCCCCATTCTCAGCAGTTTTCATGAAGAAAAATGACTGCAAAAAAGAGCAGTAACTTTCACTTAGAGGAGCACTCCGAAGTGGTGCCCAGTCTTACCTTCCAGAACCACTGGATAACGGGATGATTTGGGCAGTAACCGTTCTTGTAGATGGTGTGTTGTCTCCAGTCGTTGACATCGACGTCACCAAGGCCACACATGAGTAACTGCGGGGGGGCACAAGGGCAGGATGTTTCCCTGCACCCACAGGGTAACAAGGTGTCCCTGCCCCACAGGGCTGTGACCTTCAGTCATTTATGCACACACAGGGGAGAGCTGGAGCTTCTTCCTGGGGTATTCCAGTCACTGGAGAATGGCTGCACACTGCCAGAGTGTCACAGCAGCCTCCCTGTGTTCGTTTGGCTCAAATGTGACTGGCAGAGGCATGGTGGCACTGATCCACTAAGCTACTTCCAGGCTTTCAGAGGCACATCCCACACCACCTCCCTGTGCAGTTCTTTGCATGTCATGAATAGATCTATTAATTAGGAAGAAACATCTAATCTCCAACTCGGAGCAAGGCAGCTGTGTCTGCACATTCCCTTAGGGAGAGGGATGGATGACTGAAAAGCCCAGAACACGGCACATCTGTCAGAGAACTGTCAGCTTGGGGCACCAAATTGACTCACCTCCAGTTCATTTTCATCAAAAATTTTAATCAGATCAATAGGAAGTAGTTCTGTGAACCCCTGAAAAGGAGAAGAGCAAAGTTAAAACTCTTATTCCACATAAATCCTAATTAAAAACATAAATGACCAAATTACTTCAAGCTCAAATAATTAAACTTGAAAGAGAATGACCTTATTCCCATAAGGGAAAGATGATATATTCTTATACAAGATAAAACTGTAAAATTTTAAGTATTCTATTTGCATTCCATCCTGAGTTCCCCGCTCCCTTTACACAGACACCAGTGGGTAAGAAATGTGTTAGAAAAAAATCCCTGTTTTTGTGAAAGAAAGGAGCTGAAGAGCCTCACCTCCAGAAAGGCATTCATTTGTTTCTGCACTCTGTTGACAAACCGCCACTGGATGACCAGGCTGCAGAAAGGAACAAAACTCCATCAGAAAAACCAACTCATTAGCACGTCTCAGCCAAGTGTTCAGAGGTTTCAGCAACCAAGTGCTTTCAGTTTGTCGTTGACAACTTCAGCAAGTTCAGGTAACTAAGCAGCTTTCACCAGTCGTTCCAATTGATTGGCTGGAATTTTGAAGAAGCAAACCAAAAACCCCACTGGCCATGACCAAATCACTGTGGGAATATTTTCACTCCTGTAGGTACCTACGTGAGCAGACATTTTATTCTTCCAGAGCACTGAGTAATTAAAAATTCCCAGCAAAGTCTGCAAGCTCTGAGGAGAGCTGTCAGGACACAGCACCTCGCCTATAAATAAAGAAATAAAGTGCACCATCAAAGGGACACCTTGCTTTCAGTACCAGCCACCCACGGCACAAACACCTCATAGGTGCAGGCATAAAAATATCAGGTCCAGGCATGGACTTGGTCCAGGTCCAGGCACCGGAAATGAATTCCCAGTTTGCATGAATGTAGCAATTTTAATGTCTTTCACCTTGGAAAGGCCCTGATTTCAAATGCCAGCAGGTATAAGTGAATTTAGCATTTTACAGCCTGGTAGGCGGAAAAACTGAGAAAGCTGAAAATGAAACCCAAGCTCAGATTTGGCCAATTTTTGGTAGGAACGCTGACACTGGAATCCTGGCTCTGGTCTGTCACTGGCAGAGGAGGACAATGGGATGAGGGCCAGGCTGGAGAGCACCTTCTGTCTCATCTGAACCTGAGCCAGATGTCGGAGAAGCACGTTTCCATGGGGAGGAATTTCAGGAGAACAAAGCACATCATTTAATTTACTCTTTGTTCTTGTATCTGACTGGATATAACCAATGTTAACAGTAAGATTTTTTTTTCCAACGATCCCTGATGCTCTTGTGCAGTACAAACTCCAGGAATTGCAGCAGGGTCAAGTCCAACTGCTCTTTCTTACCCCCAGGCCCATTCCATAATGATACTTACTCTATGTATTCCCGCTTGTTCTCATTTGTTACCATGATTTCCGACCCATTGGGCTTCAGGTCCACTTGATATGTCTGAATTTCAGAAGACCAAAAACCTGTTATTTGGGGACATCTTTCTCCCACCCTCCCTGAGCAGCATTTTACAAGCAGTATCAGGAAATAATCAGTAAATTGATTTACACTTTTGAACAAACTTGTGCTGACAGAAGGGAAAACTGGCAGAGAGAGGCTGGCTATTTAATTTTTATTTAAATTACAATTTGTAATAATAAAATGGTATACTTCTATCAAATATAACTGTGAAATATATACTTTATATATACAAATTTATATTAGTTATTATTTATAATAAAAGAAGCCAAATCACATACTGAAACTGCCCAAAGCCAACCAGTGTATTACAGAACCTCTCTATTCTGTGGCTTCAATACTCTCCCTAGCTCTCCATGTAATCCATAACCTTATGCTGCTTCAGGGAAAAGGCAGTAATCACTTGGAAAGTGGATCAGAATTTTTGACAGGACACTGAGAGCATGGTTTGAAATGCTGAAGTCAGTTGTTACAAAAGGCCCCATAGTCCCCAGGTCCAGCTGTACCTGGAGCCAGGATCTAGGTCTCAGAAGAAAACAAAGGAAAGATGCTAAAAAAGGTCATAAAAGCCTCTAAGCAAATTAATTTAATGTCTACAACATTTTCATTTTTAATGGAGAAAGTTACCCACAGACAGTGACCCTTTTAAAGCTGGCAGCTTCCCCCCATTGTGCCAGCTGCCTCTGTGCCAGGCACTACAGAGAAGACCTCCCTGGCGTCATTCTGCTGCTGTGTCCTGAGAACACCTTCAGCCTCAGAAACCCCAAGAGTCCCTGGGCTCAGAGCATGTCCAGGGGGACTGTGGGACACCTTTATTGCTCCTGGTTGCAAGTATTTGACTCAGCTGCATTCCTGCTGGTCCCAGAGCTGTCGCGGCTCCCTGACAGGGATGTGGCACTCCCAGTCCCAGGGGGATCACAGCCAGCTGAAGGCTCAACAGTGCATTCCCCACCACCAGACCCTGCTCACTAGTGAAAGAGTTGTTGGCAAGAACCAGTCCTAAGGTGTAAATAACCTTTACATACCTGTCCAAAGTTTTCCTCATCTATGCAGAACATGAGATCCAGCTCCGTGGGGTCATTTTCCAGGATCCACTTCAGAGAGTTGTAGTATTCGCTATCCTAGGGCAGATCACAATTAGGCAGGTTGAAAATGGGCAATTAGTGCAGAGCTGCAGAACCCCACGGGCCTGTGAGCACTGGCAGGGTTCAATGGGGTCTTACCACTGACTCCATGTCCTTCAGCGTTATGGGCTTCCCCAGCATCATCTTGTAGAAAGGTCTGATGAAGAAGCCTGCGAGAGAGAGGAGAGCGTCACCTGCCCTGCTCCGCACCTGCACATTCCACAAAGGCACAGCTGCCTGAGGGCACCACCCCTGGCCTTTCCTGTTACCTCCTGACTGTAACAGTCCTGCAACTGCAACAGCATCATAGCAGCTCACCTTCATTTCGGCACAGAAAGTCCCATTTTTCAGTTTCAACACTTATCCACTAACTACCATACTCCGCTGACCACCCTAACAGTAAGAGCAGAGAGCACCAAAAGCTGGGGAACTGGGCTCAGGGCACTCCATTCCATTTAAAATCACTACTCCTCTCTCCAAGGAGTTGCCTGAAAACCAGGCTGGTGAGCTTCCTGTGCTCAGGACTCCTCTGCTTCCTCTGCTGCACCAGGGCTCAGGAAAATCTGGTCAGTAACGTCTGCCTGGTGTGAGATTTCAAAATGCAGCAGAAATTGTAATTATACCGTTCAGCAATGATTTTAGGTATCAAAATATGCTGCAGTTGACCCCCCTAGTTCGGCTGCAGGTTTGCATGGAAATGACTGATACAAATTCCACGCTTTTCCCCTAGGGACAGTGCTCATGCTGGTTCTGGAGTTTTAACCCGAGTGGAGAAAGGAGCAGAACTTGGTGTGAAACCCCCTCGGTGAGCAGGACACGGCAGTCTGGGAATCACCATTCAAGTTTGCACAGTGCCAGTCCCAGACTGGCCCAGCCCCCGGGGCCCAGGCAGGGGCATTTCCTGGCCCCAAGGGCAGGGCAGCAGCAGAGCAGAGCAGCACTCACCGTCCAGCAGCTTCCCGTGGTACACGGCCAGGCCGGCCACCCGGCCGATGAACGTGAAGTACGACAGGTGGTCTTCGTTACAGAGACCTGAATTAGGATTAATCTGAAGTGTATAGTTGTCCCTTTTTTGGGGAAAGAAAAAAAACAGCTAAAGGACCACGTCTTTAAATAAGCAGACACTCAGATATGCTAATAATAACTTGTGCTTAGGGGCATCTCCCTTCAACAGCGCCCAAGTCCTTTCCAGGCTGTCCCACCACAGAGCCACCGAGGCAAACCAAAGCCACTGTGAGCAAGAGATGGCCTCTCTCCCTTGAACTAATGGATTGCTCCAGGATTTTAAAGGGCAGCCCCCAGTTTAAAGTTCTGGGAGGCCACTGCTGGGAAACTCCTGCAGTGTGAAGGAGCAGCTGCCTTCCGAGCTCGCTCTACAGCAGAGCTGGAACTCTGGGCAGCACAGGAGAGGCTTTTCTGTGACACTGGTCCCTTCACCAGTACTGGCCTCAAAACCAGCAGTTCTGCTGCCCTGGATATTGTCTGAGCAATGGAAATGTTTCTGGGTTCTCTGAAGGGCAGCAGGAAGAGGGCAGTGGGGCTGCCCAGGGCACTCTGGGAAGGAGGAGCTACTTCTGCCCAGAGCAACTGTGCCTCTTATGCCAAATGTAATCTATGTCCCTTGAGAATACAAAGATTATATGGACACTTACGTTGCTGAGTATTCAAAGAGACCATAGTAGGGATTAAACATCTCCTTGGACAAGAGAAAAAACCATTCTCTGGCCACACCTCCATAGTCAAGTCCTTTTTCTGACTCAAATTCAATCCAGAGCCTGGCTTTTAGTACATCAGGTCTCTTCACAGACATGATTCTTCTGTAGGACTCCTCAAAAATGTTATTTCTGTGTAATTTCATCTCAAATCTGTTGGGTATGTCAGCCTGTGTCAAAGAAGATTAGATTATCCTTGTTAGTCTCAGGAAGTCAGTCTTTGGACAAATTACTGACTGGTAACAGCTCAGTGACAGATCAGACACCTGGTGTTCCGTTCCCCATGTTTTTATTTCCCAGAGCTCTCTGTCAGCAGACTGAGAGCATGGGGCCAACTGGGCCAGTTCCAGAACAGTCCTGCAGACTTCTACGGTAAATATTTGATGCAAATGACAAGAGAGGTATCAAACAAACAAACCAAAAAAAGGAGAGAGCTTGTCTGTGCTCTACTTTAAGGGCATTTGCATTTATCTACAAAAATGTGAGTCTTAAAGACTTAGAAGAGCTTTTTGTGGAGAAAGCCATCCAGCTCTTTGCTCCGTGCTGTTGAGGAGCAGCACAGTGCAGGAAGGTGGGGCTGTGCCCTCCCAGCTGTACTCACAGGTTTCTTTAGCTTCTTGCGGAAGTAGTCGTACTTCTGCTTGAACTCCCGCGAGTAGGGCACGGCCTGTGGGGCAGAGCAGGATGTGTCACTGCAGCACTCACCCCTGGGTGTCCCACGGCTTCCCAAGGACTGCCCTGCTACCCACACCCTGCCCTGGGCTCCCCTAAGCCCACCCAGGAGGGACAGCAGCCAGGAGAGATTTAAACCTCCCACAAAACGGATCGAAACATGACTTTACTACAGCCATTGAATAATCTCTCTACATGTTTCCTTTATTTAAACACCACGTGAAATGCAATTTAAGCCATTCTGTTTGTCATGACACCAGGACTATTATTACTGAAAGCATTCAGATGCATCCTTGGTGCTCCTGTGAAATGGATCAGCTCCTGCTTTCCCTTGCAAACCAACAAACCAAGCACTGCCAGTCACTCGAGGGGACCGTGATCATTTCATTGCCTTCAAACAAACTTTCTCAAACAGCCTCTCTCATTCATGCCCAGCATTCCTGGGGAGAGGCCTATTAGCAATTTGCACAGTGCTGTGCAGGAGGATCTCCAGCTTTAAATGCCTGATAAATTGGTAAATCCCTCCAAAAGCACCTATGGTCAAACAATGGCCTATTATTGATACACTGCTAAGCAACTGGAATTACACTGTGCAGCAGGCTCATCTGCTGTGTCCTGAAACTCTTAAAGATCCCAAGGATTTATCCAGAATAAAAATGAACTCTCGACACCGGGAAACATCTTGGGATTGGAGGTCTGATCGCTCAGAATACCATAAAATGGCATAAACTGGCATAACTCAGCATAAAACCAGCACAAAAGGTCAAAGAATCACTCTCTGATGTTTCCAAAATCTGATACTGAAGTAAAATGCTGTGTTTATTTTTTTCTAAGGCTGATATTCTGAAACCTTTGTTTACCTGCAGGAAGTCTTAGGTCTCCTTAAACTGACTGACCTATTTTTTGGGGTTTTTTTCACACTTTGAATCCACATAGGCCCACCTCTCCTCCCAAGTGTAAACAGCTTTTTATTGTCCACAGATCCCAAAATGAATAGAACGATGTGTCAGCTCAGTGAAATCCTCGTGTCACTAACAACCCAGTTAATGGGTAAAGAGGAGCACTCCTCCACAGGCACCCCCAAACCCTCAACAATCTGGGAGCTGCCCAGAATTGGTGTGACATTCCCAGCTTCTCCTGACTCAGAGCAGCAGAGCTGCTGCTCCCCAGGCTGCCCACCCCTGCTGTGGGGAGCAGGCAGGGCCTGCTGCTGCTCCAGCTGCACTCGGGTCAGGGCATTCCATGAGGGATCCCACAGCAATACTTACTGGGCCTGTGATGGCTGGGTTCTGCAGCCTGGGGTCTTCCCACTGGGTAATTTTGTTATCTGCAAATAACAAAAGAAATGATCCCATGGCTTCTCTGGTACCACGCTGTGAATTCCTGTTGGTTTTTTCTCCCTAGCACTGCTCAGTTCTGTCAGGGTTAGCAAAGGCTTGTGTGTCCCCACCCTTCCCAGCCCCAACACACTGTTTAGTTGGAAACACTCACTCAAAAACACAGAAGTACCCCAGAAGGCAGGGAATTTGCACTGCTTTGATGGCAACGTCTGCAGGAGTGAGTGACCATGTTCACTTGAACGTGGGCTGGGATGGGAGATACACGGCCCGACGGGTCAAGGAACCCAAAACTTTTGGCAGTGGCACCCTAGGTTGCTGTGTGGAAATCTTACACAGACAGCTGAAGTATCATACTTCTAAATTCAGAGGGAATAACATTTCTCCTAGACTCTGATTTGATGAGAAGGTAAAGGGAGGCAGAATTGTCCTGTTTTGGTGCAAGAGAATCTCCCAGTTCTGACCAACGGAGATGCTGGCAGTGGCACAACACAGCCCAGTTCTTTCCATCTACAGCTTTGAAGAGCACCAGGAGGATGACAGGAAAGGTTCTACAGGACCATGGTGGGACTCCCCTTCCCTGCCTCCAGACAGCTGCTCCTCCCAAGATTCTGAACACGACGGAATCACAACAAAACAATGGTGTTGCAACAATAAGACAATGCTCCAAAGCCCAGCCCAGGTGCCACCTGCAGTGGCAAGGTGTTGGTCAGTCGTGGCCTGCCACCCCTCTGTTTGTTCCAGACACTGCTCTGGGTTAGGAACTGGCTATCAGGAATCAACATTGCATTTTCCATGTTTCTAGAACTGGAAAAGCCCTGTAAGTTCTGAGCATCCCAAGCTGGTTTAAGAGGGGCTGGATCTGAAAGGTGTCATTCAGCAAATGCTAACTCGAGAAAGTTCTAAAGGATTGCAAGCACATTTCAAGACAATTGATCTATTAGTTAATTGAATAGTAAAATACTATTTTATTTCTCTTCACACATTAAAGCTATTTATCACTTCTGGGAACACTGGAGGCTGCCAGCCTGAGCTCCAGAGACCCCAGGGCTGCATGGAGCAGAGCTGCTGCCAAGGCAGGACACCCAGCCCTTTCCATTTTCAAGCCCTACACTGCAATTCCCTTCTACAAAGTTCTCTGGTCACCTTCCTGACAGCAGCAGCCACAAACCACAGTGCTAGTTTTCAGTTTTCTGTGAAATCAGAGGTAACACAGAGGAAATGACTGACAGTGTGCCAGCTCTTTGCTCTCTGTGCTTCAGTGTGTGCAATGACAGCAACAAATCTCAGCCTAAGTTCCTTCTCAGAGTTTCACAGGGACTTCAGATCAAAAATGATGTTCCAAGGCTACAAGGGTCTGGCATGAACCACTCCACCTGGAACTGCAGCTCAGGATTCTTTGTCTTATCCCAAGTGGACATGGGTAACAAACTCATTATTCCTGAAGAACATTTTCAACAATTTCAAGAATTTGAGTCTTCCCACCAATACAATTCTCTGTCATAAACCAGGCTCTCAGGCCTTTGAGGATTCCCTCTTCTCCCTGCCTTTCCAAGGGGCCCACTATTTCCCTGAAGTTGGGGACCCCCTGCCAGATACAGAATTCTCACAGCCAGACATTCCCAGTGCCAATGGCATCAGAAGGGGTACTCCAGGTTGGATTTAGGCACTCCTGTCAATACAGCACAGGGTGAGATCACTCATGAGCAGGTGACGGTATTTTTCATGCCTTTTTCAACCAAGATTCTGCTAATTATTTCCATCCTGAGTAACACTTTGCAGTTCTCCTTACACAGCCTCTTCCAGCACACTGCAATGGCCACTTGCCAGACTCACTGTGACTTCCATCCCACTCCAGTGAGTCCCTCTCCCCTCTCCTGCCCTGCTGAGCTAAGGAGTGCTTGCCCCTATTCCCTGTAAATCACTGATCATATTGTGAATATCACCATGTGCTGGTGGATGTGGACAGACTTTGTGGGGCACCCATTCACTGCATCCATCCCCCTTGTCCATGAATCACTGGAAACTGTTCAGAAAATGGCTGCAGAATTTGCTTTCCCTTCTGCTCCCTACCAACAGGGAGGCTCCCAGCAATGGTAGCAGTGTGTGTGTGCTGCAGGGAACAGGGAACACTGCTGTGTCCCTGGAAGGTGAAGTGCCTGGGGCAGCTGAGGGCCCAGAGAGGCAGGGAAAGGGGCTCACTGTCACACACAGCCCCTGGGACCACTGACACCTGTGTGCTGCATCAGTGCTCTGTGTTTCTGGTCCCTGTGTCACAGCAGAGGGGCTGTGCTGGCTGCAGGGGACTTGTGCAGTTTCTCCCAAGGATGAGCAAAACATTTCCCAGATGGGACAACCAGCACTGGAGAACTGTGCAGCAGTTACAAAATGGAGCAGGGAAGCAGGACATGACAGCAGCTGGCAGACTTGTCCTGCTGGGTTTGTGTCCTGGCAGTGGCACAGCCCCTGGCCCTCCAGGCCCCCAGCCCGGCCACCACGGCAGTGCTCAGGCACCAGGCTGGCACCAAAGGGACATTTGCTGCAAACAGGCAGCGTCACCAACAGCTCCCCTCAACTTTTGTGAAAAATGCCATATAAGCAGCCAAATCCACCCAGATCAAAAGAGACTAGAGGGAGAATTCAGATGCACATTCAGGTGCTTCCTAACAGTTACAAATTCTTTGAGGAAGTCTAATTAATGTATGATTTTAACATTCCATTTTAGGGACTAACACATGCTCAAATTGCTTTAGGAGACTGAAAACTGAAAGAGTTGTAAGGGAGATTGGGAGGCTCAGCAGTTACACAGGTGTTTTAAATGGGACAGTTTTATCCTGTGACTCCTTAGTGGCAGCAGTTTAGAACCCTTGGTCACAGTTACATTTCCAGATCTCTGTTGGGAAAAACAATTACAGAAGGGATAAAGGATAATAAGTCTGCACTGAAGTTTGGAAGAGGTTCAGCGGGTGCTTGACAAGTGTATTACTTCTTATGCTTAGTTAACAGCATTCATACCATTTCAAAACTGGTATTACTTTAAAGGCAGTCTTTTAATAATGACTTAATGCTGTCATCTCTATGGATGAGCGTGGGAGCCAGTGATACTGAGGGACAAACCTAATTCTGTCAAACTTGGGTAAGGTTAGGTTTTAACTCTCTGTGCACCCTCCTCTGATGGTTATGGGAGTTAGCCATGGCTGTGAAGAAATGTCTCATTATAAGTCTTAAAATCTTGGAAAAAAACAACCAAAAAAAAAAAAAAAAAAGTAAGAAGACCCAGCCTTTGTGGGCTGCTTTGTTTCCAAACACCAACAAAACTCACACAGCAGTTCTGAGATGCTCTAGGAAGACAAATCTACAATGAAACATCACTTACACTAAAACTCCACTAACAGAACTGGAGAATATTAATGGGCTGGTGCAGTTTCACATGCTCTAAATAGGAAATAAGATCAGAATCAGCACTGCCACAGACCTGAAAGCAGAGGAAAGTACTTCTCAGTGCTAATTGCTCCACTGCCTATATGCGGAGCTGTGGCTACAGGATCTTTTCTCATCTTATTTTCTATTCCTAGTGTATATTTTAATTTATTAAGTGCAAATAAGCCATGGGATCATCAACAACAACAACAACAACTCCAAAATATCAACAAGAACAAAAGAAACCACAGAGAGGAAATGTTAATGCTTCACAAGTCAGAGAGGGACAAAGCTTGATGAGCCAATTAAAGCAAGCTTCCAGTGAATGTACAGTACCGTAGGAGGGCACTAAGTCTCTGGTATCAATGTCTCCACATATCAACACCTGGCTTCCTAAATGAAGAGTAAAATCACAAAGCTTTCACTTCAATACTTAGCACCTCCCTTTGTCTATTTGCTCTAGTACCTGAGTGCTTACTTACTATGGTCTATATAAAACGTTCTTCCATCCAGGTGTATTCTTTCCTCCCAGCCAGGCTGGAAATGGCAAACAGAAACAAAGAGAAGAGAGAGTAAGTGAAATAGTACCAGCCTCACACAGCCTGAAGCCCTGCCCACACCTACTGCACTTGTCTCAAAGATGCTTATGAGGAGGACACCCAAGGGACCAGATGCATAATGGCAAGGCCAGAAATCCAGGCAGACTCAGACCTAGATCTTATGTAGGTGACTGCATCTCGTGCAGGGAATATTTTTTAAAGCTTGGCAGTGGAAACCTCTTGCCTCAGGATTCCCACCCATTTCCTGCTGGGAGCAAAGAATCACAGAGAACAGACAGTCCATCGTGGCTTCCTTTGCAAGTTTCTGCTCCTACTTCTGAAAGCCATGTGGGTTACTGACTGTAAATGTGTAACCCAGGCTCCCTGTACAGTGGGACAAGAATGTCCTAACCTAGGCCTCAGTGCTTCCTTCTCATCCCTTCCCTTTGCTCATGTCCCAGGCGCCTGCAGTGCAGAAAGGAGAGCAGATGGCAGTGGGCACAGGCAAGGCTGGCCAGCCTGGGCTGCCACAAAATACAGAGGAGAAATTATTTCACTTCCATCTTGTTGGAGAAACTCGTGTTAAATTCTGTGGTCATCCCAACCTCACTCCAAACCAGGAGGCTGAACTGAGGTGAAATCTCTTACTAACAATCTGCTGCTAGTGACAAGTCAGGCTACCCTGGTTTCACTGCAGGTCTCACCCCCTGCAGGTAACAGAACTAATTGTAATTGGCCCTTCAGTGCCTCCAAGGTTAACACACACCCCATGTACCTGGACAGCTGCAAAAGCACAGCTGTTTCCTAAAGCCAAAGAATATTCCTGCTGCTGTGACCAGGAGTGTGTCAGCTTTCACACATTACTCTCTGCTTTTAAGGTCTGGGAGTATTTTAAAAACAAAGCAAAGCTCTGCATTTGACAGGTCTGTAAATCCCCATTACCCTTTGATTACAAGTATGACAAAACTTCTGACATTAAACTGATGATTTGCTCTGCAAAATATAGAGGTTTCATTGAAAAATCAAAATTTATTCTGATGTCGAAATGCTAGAATATGCTGATGCACTGCTAGAGCTTGCTTGGCACAATCTGCTCTGTTTTTCCTAAGCAGTAAATGATTGTCTAAAAGCACAGTCAGAGGCACAGCCCAGGTGTGTGCAAAGCTCAGCAGTAGCACAGGAAAAGGCCATCACTTAGAGGCTCCTGGGCTGGCTGTGGAGGGCCTGAGCAAGCCCCAGCACACAGCAGAGCCTCTAAGGAGGGCTGCAGCAGCCTGTGCCCAGAGCAGAGCAGAGCCCTGGCACAGCAGTGTAGGAGAGAACACATGCATCACTTACAGGAAGAGGGCCCAAGTCATTTGGGTTCAGAGACGCTTTGGATCTCAAATGCACCGGAAACTTCAGCCGTGGATCCTCCTGGAATACAGGTATGCAACTGTAAATCCAACAGATCAAGGCAGATTTACCAAGTCAAGCAGACTTCCCTAGAAATCCTCCTACGTTACAGTTACTCTTTCCTTTTCGGAGAGTAAGACAAAACACGCCTTGTTAGGATTCCTACAGGGCAATGCATTTTCCAGTGCTAAGTGACTTAGGGTGATGTAAGACCCGACTCCATTAAAGGTGTGCTACGTCCAGGGAGATGCTTCTACAAGCACAGGGCTGTCCTTAGGCTGCCTGCACTCCACCAGGGCACACTGTGGCCCCGAAGAGCACAGCCACAAGGCTGGCAGGGGACGGAGGGGCCCCGGCCCCGCTGCAGAGCCCTTACCCACGTGGTGGTCTTGGTGTTGTGGTCGATGAAGAAGGGGCGGCCGTTGGGGGCGATGCGCATCTCCCAGCCCGGGGGCAGGAAGCTCTGGGCCCCCTTGTGCTGGGGCTTGGGGGAGTTGTAGGGGGACGGCTGTGGGGACTGAGGGTTGGAGAGGGTGTCCTTCACCGCCCTGCGCACCGGCGAGTCCTTCATGCCCTGCGGAGCACAAACAGCACCACCGCTCACAACCGAGCCCACCCGGCTTCACTGCAAACAGCTTCTCATTCCACATGCAATTAATACTGGAATTAAATGCTGGGACTGATTTACTAGAACTTCATTAGCTCTACCTGTGCCTTCTAACGTGCCCAGTCCTTTGCTGTGAAGGACATGGTGTTCTGTGCCTACCTCTGCAATGGGTATCTACACCTGACTGTACCTTCCCCTGCCCTGGACGTGTCCAGATTTCATTTTACCAAGGAAAAGACAAAAGCAGTGTTTTGTCCTTCAGGGCCAATGTATCTCATTTTCACGAAAGCCTATCAGTGCAAGGCTGTGTGAGCCACAGCTCTTCAAACTCTTAAGCGTGAAGAGGAAATCTGAAGAACTGGCTCTCTTCATCTTCAGCACAGCCACGAGCAGCTGAGGCAAGAGCTGGACTCACACCTCAGGAGTCAAACACACACAGGCTTTGACTGTGTGAGGAGCCACATCAGCTGTTCCTTGGCCACGTCCCAGTGCACATCAGTCCCCAGCATGTGGAATCCCTCCAAAAGAGACTCAAAGGCCCCGCAGGCCCCGTGTGAAGGCCAGGGGCTGCGGGTGCTGCGTGGGAGGGCTCACCTCGAGCGGGGCTGACAGGGTCACCGTGGGCGAACTGAGGCTGCGGGGCCGCCGGATCTGCGGCTCGCTCAGGTGGTTGCTGCTGCTCGTGCCCGGCCCCACCATCCCGTCCTCGGCGAGCTGTGCCAGAGCAAAGGCAGGTCACACACGTCACCAACGCTGCCTGTGCCCAGGGTGTGTTGTTCCTCTCAACCCTGTTTCCCTAAAGCCCAGCTATGTCATGTAATTCCACTGCAAGGGCCCAGAGCGTATGGTTCTATTAATGGCCTGAGCCAACTTTCAAATTCAGTCCCAAGAACACAGCTACCTCCTCTTAAGAGCTCTTCTGCACCTCTGGAAATTGCTTCCCTTGCAGCAATCCCCTTAACCTGTGCCTTGACACAATGAAAAGAAGTAACCCAAACCATCCCAAGTGGTTGCAGCTTTTTATGATTCATCCCCATTGTCACGCCAATGCTATGGGTTCCTCCTTTCCCCCTCAGTGCCGAGCCCCCGAGCGCACAGCAGGTACCTGCATGATGGGCCGTGTCCACGTGGTGGTGCGGTTGTTGTGGTTCACGTAGTAGGTGCGGCCCTTGGCGTCCTTGCGCTCCTCCCAGCCCGAGGGTAAGCCAGGCGTGGTGTGCACGTAAGCCACAGAAGGCTGCTCAGGCAAGAAATCACTCAATTCTTATTTTATAATAGCTAAAAAACATTTCGAAGTCTGCTGTTTGTAAAAAAAGGCTACTTGTTAACTGACACTTCTTAATCACAACAACCATATGGGAAAATCCAGTTGCTGATTTAATTTCATTCAAGCTCTTTGTCATGTGCCTTTGAATGAAATAATTTTTTTCTCCCAAGAGATCTTCTGGCTCCGTTTGACACAGATTCAGCAAACAGACCAGTTTAGATGCCCTCAAACATTCTACATTGTTACACATACTGACAAAAAATAACTCTAAGTTTTAATGAGTTTTCCTTAAAATGCTGGGGTTTCTTCCTTTTATCAGGATGGATAAGTAAGAATTAAATAACCATGCAGTCAAGCTCTCCCAAGTCCTGTTTTATTCTTTACCCCAGGGCGACTTGGACCAGTTGCCAGAAACTACTGTGGGTTTGGGAAGTTAATTGTAACCATTTTGCTCTGTCACAAATGCTGCACTCAGGGCTCCGTGTCCCGACGACACAAGATAACCCCAAACTGGAGGCTCGACTTCAGCATGACAAAAACTTCCAGGAAAAGCTCCAGGAGTCAGACCCTGTTCTAAGAGAAGCACACAGGTAACACAGGGGTCACGTCCTGCTGCCCACAGGAGCTGTGTCCCTGTGTGCGGCTGACGTTCTCTCCTGCCCTTCCTGTCCCCAAAACACCCAAGCACGAGTTCATGCAATGACCTAGGAACTGGAACCAAGTGGGATGAAGGACCTGCATAATTCAGAGGGTGATGCACTACAAGCTCTGAGGTTTTGCCATGAAACAGTACAGGCCTCTGAAGGCTCCTGCTGAAATCCAGGACATATTCTATTCCTACCCCCTCTATATTCCTTGCTCCAGCAAGATAATGAACTTAATCCTTGTTCTTACTTTGTCTCCATCAGACCTTTCCCAGAGCCACTGCCCAAGGCAATGCAGGTGCTGCTCAAGAGCAGAGCACAGCTGACACAAGGAACTGGAGAACTGCAGGGATAACCAGGAAAGGAAAGGAGAAAAGATACTGGATGGGTCAGGAAGCTGACATACTCCACCAGGGAAGAGAAAACAGAGGGAAACAGATGAAGAATCCAAGTACAGACTCTCAGGCTCATTCCTTTCTCTCCTGAAGAGCCAAGGGCTGTTTTCCCCATGCTGGTCCACAGAGCTGGCAGGCAATGAGAACACCTTGCCCAGGCTGTGCCAGTGGCTGCCAGTCTATCAGGCAGGGCTGGGGAAGGCCAGCAAGGGCTGCAAACACTCCACAGGGTCTCAGTTACAGCTCACACGTGGGGAGAAGGACACTGCTCTGGGCCCCAGCCTGTGGGGCCTGCTCCAAGGGGGTTTGGAGGGATTCTGAAGGCAAAACCAAGGTGAGCAGAGGCTTTTACTGCTGACAGGTTGTTCCTCTGCAAGCCTCAGGGGCCCACAGACCCAAGAGAATGCAGCCTCTGAAGACAAAGGATTTAGACCACGAATCCTGTGCAAGTCCCAATTCCTCCACAGACCTGGGCCTCTGGGTGTAAATGCTGAACAAAGACAAGGGGGATGAGTGACTGCAGCAGGGGGAGGTGGAACATCTTGGTACAGCTGCTCTAATGATGAGTCACTGATGTTTGAACTCAGTTATTTGCAGGAAAATATTAATATTTTGCTCTAAAAAGTCTAACCAAGACAAGATGCTCTGCCAAGAGAGTACCACTGCAGTGCAGGTTCATCTAGCACAATTAACTGAATACTGAGTCAGGCATTTTATTTAGACTTTGCTATTTGCAAGTATGACCCTCTGGTTCTAAAATTATAAAACTGTGAATATAGACAGTATGACAGAATGATGCATCAACACCCAAAGTAAGATTGATTTATTTCCCAGATGAGATAGCAATTTATACCAAGTACAAATTAAATTTCTTTCTCTGAAATAAATGCTCTAGGAGGACATAAATTCATAAAAGCCATTTATGATAGTTACTGTAAATGATTTCCATGAAATAACTCACTTCAGACTGGCAGTTAATTAGATTAAAGGGTCAATATATATAATTTGGTTAAAGTTCAATATAGATTAAACCCCCTTTCCTTGTATCACGCTTTCAGCAAAGCACATCAAGAATTTTATGGGATGATCAAACTACAGTCTTGGACTGCTGAGGAAGTGCTGGAAAATGAAACTGGCATTCAGTAAGACCATTAAGAGCTCTGTGCTCTATCACTGTAGCCCCAAGGCTCTCAAATTAAGACCAACTTGAAGAATTCAAATTAGTTAGTCTAATGGAGAGTAAGGGAAGACACATACAAGCTGCAAACACAGCGACATGTACAATGATCTGATGTCTCTAATCACTGCTGCTTCCAGTGCCCCTTTTTAAAGAATTAGCTGTTGTAGCTTTCATTTTGCAGGAGCTCATGGCATTTCCTTAGTGCACAGCTTTGTCATAATTCAAATGGCACATCCATGTACCCAAACCATGCCAGTATTTGAGTGCAATTGCAGCGTTTTGACAAATTCTGAGACAATTTGAGACAAAAATATCTAAGTTTTCATTCAATAGCTGTATTTCATGTAACACATGGCTGCTTTGTGGCAAAAACAAGTTCCTCATTGTACAAGACCTAAATGCCCCCCCATTTTATTCAGAGACAGTGCTTGATAAAGAGTTGTATTACCGTTGGCTCCTCTCCCCCTGTGACAGTTGAAGAACGAGCTCTCCTAGAGGGACCATTCTGCTGTTGAATGATAATTCATGTTACACACATTTACTGAGGGAAGTCACAGGTTACTGGCACATCTTTAGGAGCAAGGCATCAGACACATTTCCCAAGAGGGAGCAGTTAGATGGATAACAGCAAATCTGAAAGTCACCAGTTGCTGGTAACCAAGCCAGAATCCCAGAGGAGTGCTGGATTTAGGAAGAACATGTACTGAGTTGTCAGAAGAGAAATGATCATTAGCTCAGGAAGGATGAAATGTGGTTAAGAACAGGTAAGATGATGTTTTGGAGCAATGCTCTCAGTGCTGCTGATTTGAGCATGTGCTCAGGAAATGAGTGTCCCTCAAGAAGCAGGAGCCCCAGCTGCAGCAGTGCTAAACACAGCAAAAAAGCAGCACAGCAGCCCTTGTTCCCCCTGCAGTCAGGCACCACTGCCCTGGGCCCAGCCCACTGCTCACCCCCAGAGCCAGGGAAATGCTTCAGCTACACCAAACAACTGCTACAGCACGGGAAAAATCCAGCCAAGAGAAATCCTCTGTGGTTTCTGGAAATGTTCACCCAAGAGCAGCAGAGAGAACAAGCACAGCAGCGTTGGTAACAAACGTCTTGGTATGCACAGGTTTTCTATTTGCACATTCACATGGGACATATTTATCATTTTTAAAAAATGAAGAAAAAACTCGTGGAAGAAGAGCATAATCTTTTGAGAGATTCTTTTGCAATCTGACCGGTTTTATTCGAAAGCACACCTTGCACACTCCTATTTGAAGTGGTATCTCTGTGTGCATGGTTCTGATGGGAGAGAGCAGCTTTGTTTAAAAACATCTTTGCATCTTTTCCTGTTTGAACAATCTCTTTAAATAAACCTGTAGAAGTTGCTTCCTTTTCATTACAACCAGGCAAAACACCAATCCTTTGGGATTATTTATGGCCTTCTGTGGCCCATAAATCAGCTTATGGGCCACAGAAAGATGTCTGCTGTGAGAGTCCTGTGGCTGCTCCAGTTCCAGGAGGAGCTGGTTCTCCTGCCCTCTCCTCCCCCAGCTGGGAACACTCCTTGGAGGAGTTTCTCCACTGACTGCACACAGGAGTGCAGTAACCTAAATTTCCATGGTAAACAACTGAGGAGAGGGTGACTTGCTCAGTCTCCACACACTCTCCTGTCTGAGGAATGTCCTCCTTTTTTAGCTGACATGAATTTGGTCTCCATGGCTGTTTGTGACCATCAGGGGCCCACCCTGGTCCCTGCTCTGTGCCTGACTAGAGCTGGCCCAAGGCAAGGTGTTACTCAGAACCAGAGAACCCGCACCCAAAAAGGAAGGACTGGAAGGGAGCTCTGACTTACCAGGGATAACTGGGACTGTTCAGCGACTGCATCTGTCACACTGCAGGACCTCAGTCGTGAGGAAGGCTCTCTTTGCTGCAAGGAAAAGAAAAGAAACAGGTGTCTCCAAGTTAGGGTGTCTTCAAACATGATGGTGATTCAGCAAATTCAGCAATTACAGGTACTAACCTCTTTGTAGCAAATCTCCTGTAAACTACCTACTTCTGTTTTACCAGAGTGCTATATCCCATTTCTCTACTTCCTATATACTGCAAAAAAAAAGGGCCCATCCATTTTCCTAAAGGAGAAATGTCAACATGAACGAACTCATGAATTATTGAAAAAAATAAAGCATTAAGAAATATACCCAAAATCAAATACTATGAATGAGAGCTCAAAACCTAAAAAATTCATTTACTTAAAAAATTATGGTATTTCTTAAAAAAAAAATAAATTCAGTTTCGATGTTCCTCTTTGCTACTAACTTCTGATTTCGTTGTGTCTTTTCCCCAGACACATCCTTCATGATTGTGAACTGGAAACAAAACCCCCTAAGAAAGCAGACACTCATCATGTCTGATTGACACTACAGTGTAATTCCTCCCCACCAGTCCAGCTGGGCACCCCAGGGCTGAGCAGTGTTTGGGAAAACACAGCACTGACACAGCTGCAGTGAAACCAGTGGGGGGCTAACTAAAATTGCAGTTCTCAGCACAAGGCCAAGTGCCTCTGCATGCAGATCCAGCAGAGCATCAGAGCTGTCACCTGCTGACCAACCTCCAGGTGACATTGCCATCGGTCAGAGACCAACTGCACTGGCTCTTTGGGAAAAATGCACCTAATCAAGATTCTGTTTGATGAGAACTGCAGAGGTACCTTGGTAGCATCACACTAAGAATAAAAAATAAATAAGAGCATGATGTTCTGTTTAATATTTACAGTGATTTTTGTAATCAAAGTAAAACATTCCCTCGCTTGTACGTGTATTATCCTGATTTTTTTGTGGTATCTGACTAATGGATAACACAAATACAGAGACCATTTTTTGTTGTTGTCCCTTTCCTTTGGAAATTCCTAGCTTGATACCCTCTACTCTCATGGACTTAGTTTCACTAAAGGTCTAACAGTAGCAGAGTCTGAAGTTAAACTCACACAGAAGAACTCTCGAAATCTGAACTGAGGAATTCTGTTGTCTGAGGCAGTTTGCTTGCTGGTGAAGCTGTGCTGCATTTTTTGGAAGGGAATTTTAACTGCATGCTCAGGTTTTCCTGAGGCCAGCAATGGCTCCCAAGGCATGAAGTGATTGAGGTTATGCCAGAGAATTGCACATTTCTGCACTGGAGGTTTCCAGCTTACACGCTACGTACAATCAAAGAGCCGAGCTGTTCCCCATTGGAATCAGGAGTGACCTGGAGTCTTCTGCTCAGCTCCTCAGACAGCTCCTGAGGACTGGTCCGGGACACTGGAGATGCAGGAGGAGGTGGCAGTGACAAGCTCAAGGAATCCCCACTGGCACTTGCCTCCTCTGAAATGGTTTCCCAAGGCTAATGAAAGAGAAGAAACTAAGTTCAGGTTTCATACAGACCGAGTCTTTGCCTTCTGTGTGATCATCTTGCTGTGCCCAACACACAAACAGCTTCTCTTCACCCCAAAGCAAGGCACAACAGAAAACTGAAGCACAGGGCAGTTCCAGCCAGTCCACTTCCCTTCTTTTTATCATTTATCCCACTGCTGTTCAGAGCAGAATACGAAAGTGTTTCTATCAATGCATACATGACAAGCAATTTGGAATGATGAATGTTTCTCCCAGCATTGACACAGGACTCAGGGCTGTCCATGACCCTCCAGGCAGCTGCAGCTGCACGGGACCCTGGCAGTGAGGCTCTGGCTGCATTGTAAGCAGCTCACAGGAGAGAAGCACAGCAGCTCACAGCTCAGTCAGCCCCAGAAGCCCAAGGCCTGGGCATACCTCAGGAATGTCTCCACTCTCCATGGGCTCTGGCTCCAAATCCTCGCTGATGTGGCGCCGCGAGCGGAAGCGCCTGTGAGCTGCCTCTTGGTTTATCTGCCTGATGTTGTTATCTGACTCGGAGCCCACATCGCTGCAGGGGGGCCAGCAGGGCAAAGGGGAAAGAAAAGGAAAACAACCCAAGTTAAACTAAGCCCCCATTCTGGCTATTGCCTTCAAAACCTCACTCATGCTTTTGATTATAAAAATCGTTATTCATGCATGTATCAAGCTTCATAATTAGGAGACTGTTTAACCCCTCAGATGAAAGAAATTAAAACTGGAAGCACTTCACAAATATCACAGAACACCAGGTTGGGAAGGACCTCAGGGGTCATCTGGTTCAAGCTCTCCTGGCAGGGAAACCACGGCCTAGACAAGATGGCCCAGCACTGTGGAGCCCAACCTTGAACGTGCCCAGTGCTGGGGCATCCAGCACTTCCGTGGACATGGTTTAGTGGTGGCCTTGGCAGTGCTGGGTTAAATACAGGATCCCATGTAACTCTTAGCACTGTCAGGTATCCACACTCTGCACAACGTAACCCTGCCACAGCTTTCTAAATCTAATCTTGGGAAGAAATGCCCAGGGCTTGTGGACCTCCCTGACTGCACACCCTGGGAATGAAGCCTATCCACAGAATAATAACCAGCATCTCCTCCAAGTTAATCTCTCCAACTTCATTAATAGAGTTGACTTTTCCCTGACCTCTTCAACAGTCTCTATAAACAAAGTAACCTCTTCCTGCTGAATTACTTACTGAAAAGTCCCTTCTTGTCTCCCAATATGCTAAGGTGTGTTGTTACTGCACTGCCTGCCCTGGCACCCCCCAGAACGCTGTGTGTGTGACCCGCGGGGGGTCAGCAAGTCTCCTTCAGGCATGAACAGAGCTGGCTTCCCTTTCTGCCCGGAGCCCCAGGCTGGCTGCCCAGCCCGGGGCTGCTTACATGAGGCTGGGGCGGTGCCACTGGGTGCTCCTGTTGTTGTGATTCACGTAGTAGGTGCGGCCCAGGTTGTCCACCTTCTCTTCCCAGCCGGGAGGCAGCGCAGGCGGCGGCAGCTCCTCCTGGCGTTGGGACGCCGCATCGCTGGCATCCACCACGTCCCAGCCGTGCTTAGGAATGAAGGAGAAACACTGGTTACAGTGGGCACCTCATTCCAGTGAGAAAAGAGCTAAATCCCCAGCAGTCCAGGAGAAAGAGATTTCCCAAGGTGGCTGGGTGTTCTCCTGGTGGCTTGGTGCCAAAGAGAGCCAACTGCCAACCGTTTCCAGGGCTTCATCCTTCAAGTGCAGCTGACTCTACAACTTTTCTTGAATCCTTCCATGAGGATTCAGCCTTACCTCCGAGTCATCCCTCTGATCACTGTTTTCTTCCTCTTGGCCACCATTTTTGGGCATGTATGCCATCTTCAGTCTCAAGAAACCCTTCACGCGAGATTTGTGGCTACAAGACAAGGAGGTACATTGCATTTAACAACTCTTGAATAACTGCAAATGAAAAAACCACGAAGTAAGAAATATTTTAAAGGTCCTTCCTCTCACCTTCTTGGTCTGAGGAGGAAATCCTTAAATGTGTATGGCCTCTCCATGGTTGGGTCTTCAGTCTGTAAGCAGTGGAGAAAATGGCAAATTAAAGGGCTTGACAAACAAATCAGCAGGATGAGAAAGCTGATTATTAATTTGTTAATGAACACATCCCAATGGCTCCTATCAAGGTAGAAGGATGACTGTAGATGCAGGGTGCTTCCCTGAGCCAGTGTGCACACACCCCTTCCCAAGAGGTAACCCTCTCCCTGGAACGGGGCAGGAGCAGGCAGGGAAGTGCCTGGGAAGGTCCTGCAAGGTCACAGCTACTGAGGGAAGGACTGCTCTGAGACACAGCAGCTTTGCCATGGCAAATGTCTGAGGGGAAAGGACTCTTCCCACTGTTCCACCAGGGCTGTTCAGATCTGTGCACAAGGACAGATAAATGGAGATATCCACACGGGCCCAGAGCAAGCAATCCTGCACAGCACAGCTGGGATGACAAGAGCTCCCAGGAGAAGGGAACAATACATTTGTCACCACGGAGTGTTCCTGATCCTCCCTTGTGGCTTTCCACTGTTCCAGTTTATAACCCAACACACCGTGTGCAGACTGCAGATCAACCATAACTGATACATCTAAACAAGCAGCACTGTGCCAGTCATTACAAAGCCATTTTTCTCCTGCAATAACATCCATCAATAGCAAGAAGTCAAAATCAGACACAAAAAGCCAGTTATGCCAAATTGACACCTTATTTTGATGTAAACACTGCAATAACTTCACCCATTCACACATAAAAAGCCCTGCAAGGTCATAGATGTTAAGATTAACATGCACAACATTTAAAAAATATTAACTACCTTCAGCCAGTGTTAGTTATCCAAAACAGTATATAACACCAGAAATGTTTGTACCAAGGCTAAAGCAATCACTGTATGTACATACACATCTATATTTATTCCTATTCATAAATCTATAAATAGAAATTGCACTTAATTTAGCACCTAATTCTGCAGCCCAGGCAGAAGCCTGCCTGCTGGGGGGAAACCAGACATCTGGACTTCACAGAATTACAGAAGCAGCTTTACACGGAATTCCTCCATTAATTAAGAAACAGAAACAAGCATTACCACCCTCAAAATAAACACCTCAACTGTCTGTTGACAATAAAATTATTCAAACCCTGTGTCAATTACTTTCAATTGATTGCTATTGAACTCTTACTGCTGGCAGAGATTCAATTTCTGTTAAAAGAATGAACAGATGACATCGTTCTGGCAGCCTTTTGGTTTTTCATGCACTTGCTGAAGCAAATGTGCTCTGGTGAAGCTTTTTTTTGCACAGATGGTGTATCCATGCAGAGCTGATGCATCTCCCTGGCCCTGTGCAGGTGAGGCCTGGTTGTCCACCACAGTCTCCTTTAAGCTCTGCTGGGAGCACTTGCTCTGGGAGGATGTCAGTGGTGTGTGCAATCAGCTGTGCACAGCCCCAGGGGCTTTCAGAGCTCTGTGCTTACCGGGAGGTGACTGAGTGGCACATCCACCTGGCCCAGGAAGTCGTCTCTGGTCTGCCAGACAGAAAGCAAAGAAATAATAAATGTCAATCTAGTCACAATGAGGCAAAAATACAGATGGTTGAGTACCATTCTGTTAGGAATCACTGGTTTCTACCCCCTTATTGTTGCCCATGATTTGTTACTGCAGTTAGCTCCTCTCAGCACAGGATTTCCCCTGACACCCCAAACAGGCTCCTGAGCCCAGGGCACACGTGGTGCTGCTGACACAATTCTGCCTGGGGGGAAGCACCAAAGCCAACCCAGAGCCCCCCCAGGCACTGAGAAGCCCAGGGGGTTTCCTCTTGGTGGGGGACAGATCCTCCATGGACTGACAGTGCTGCACCTACCCCCGTGGGAGCAGCTCACCCTCCAGGGCCAGTTCCAGCTCTGGGGTCCCTGGGGATGCCACCCACGCCAGGCAAAGCAGGGAATGCTGGCAAGTTGCAAACAGTGCCAAGGCAGCCAGTTCTTGCCGGGTGTTTGCTGGGGGACCTGGGCCTGTGCTCCAGGGACACTTGGGATTCACTCAGGCAGCAACTCTCAGAGCAAAGGCAGCCGTGGAGCAGGGAAGGCACTTTCTGCCAGATCCTGTCAGTGACACCAGAGAGCAGCCCCAGTGATTCCCAAACAACCTGCTGCCTATTTATAACCACGCCGTGCACGGAATTCCAGGAAGTGCACGCTGCTGCTGCACAGCCAAGTTTACATATTTCTCATAGCAGAGCATTAAGTTTAATATTAAAATTCATATTTTATATGACAACATCGTAACAATTCTGTTCCTACTACAAAGATAGGATGACGTTTTGTGATCCCCACAGAATGGACACATCCTGCTGTGCTGGATGTTATGGAACAACACAAAAAACACCAAGGACACCATGGTTTCTCCAATTTTAAGTAAAAACAGTAAGTAGATTTTTCATTACAGAATTTTGACTATTAATCTTCTTCCTAGCAAATATAGAAAAACCTGGTAGCATGCCTTGTTTTTAGGGAACTAACATGTTTTCTCCTTAATAAAAATCCCAAGTACTCCCCACCTCCTGCTTCCGTGCAGTCACTCCAATAACAGCTGCTCTGAGGAAAATACACACCTATTGCTACATCTCTTCTTGCAGCTTTTAGCTCAAGAAAAACACAGCTCACAGACACTGAAAATGTTCAGGCAGGTTAGAAGCAGCCTTAAAGAAGCTGAACCAACAAAACATGTTTGTAGCTTACAGTGGAACTGGAAACCCCTCAGTCCCAGCCAGTTCTGTAAGCACAATTAATTCCTCATCTAATTCTGCATGGATATGGTCACCTTTGCCAGACCTAGGGCTCTTGTAAAACTCAGTCTTTATGCTACACTAGACTATCACATACACCTGTTAGAAAAGGGGGAGAGGCTAGTAAATTAATATTAATATTTAGTACTTTTGTTCTGTGGAAAGAATTTTCTCTTGCAAGCATCCACACTCCTAAAACTTTCTCACTTTGGGGCTTCCTGCTTCCAGCAAAGGCACCTCCTGGGCCACAGGAGCCTTTTCCATTGCCTTCTTTTTCCCATTCCTCATTATAATGATGCCATTTGGGGTTTGCCTTTCTTTTTCTTCTCTATGTTCTCACGTATATTTGTAACTCTGTCACCTATTGGATTAGTGACTAGTTTTCCCAGTATTTCTCCGTGGCCTTTCCCTTAGCAGAAAGGCAAAACAAACTGCAGAGCTCCAAGCCCCAGGAGGTACAAGGCCCCTCACCTATCTTGGTTCTTCCTGGGAACAACTCTGAGATACATTCTCATGGACAAAGTACAGCTGGTGCTGAAGGGGGGCTCCAGAGAAGGGGCTTGACCTGGGGGGGAATTGCATCACCACTTGTCCTAACTGCTGCTTTTTATCAATTATTCTAATTTCCTAACACCTGTAAAAATGTACTCACCCCTGGGGGGGTGGGTTTTGTGGACATCTTTCCATAACTGCTCCTGGAGGCCTTCAAAAACAGATCCCCTTTTCTACCACCTCCTTACTAAAATGATCTCGAGTTTCATTTCTAGGCTGGGAAAAAGGCAACAATAACGAGGTCTGTTTGGAGAAATTCTGTGTCCCTAAAACCCACAGTGACCCAGGGCAGCAGCGTGTTCAGCTGTGGATGCCAGCACCACACTGCTCACTGCTGCTCAGCCTGAGCCCCCAGGCAGTGTCACCCCTTCTCCACAGCAAGGGCACAGGGTGCACCCAGGCAGGAGTGACCCCTCAAACGCCACTGCTCCTGTCCCACCCGGAATTCCGTGTGGGCAGCAGGACAAGCAGGTGCAGGCAGGGGAGGGGCAGGCTCAGATGCTTGGTTACAGTTTTACTGCAAAGCCCAAGTGTAACAGAGCTATCCCCAAACTTCCTAATTAGCTTTAACACTGCAGAGTAATTGTACAAAGTGTCGGCAGCCCTGTTCCACCTCGGGTCGGTTTAGCACATTTACTGTGGAAGAGGAGAAAGTCAGACACTGTCCTGTTTTCCAAGCAGCTCTCCTGAAATGAAAGGGAATCACTTCAGTGCTTTGGCAGAGACATAAATACCCCCTGAGTGTTCAGGAAACCCAAATCTGCCCAACCACCTGGCTCATTCATGCACTGATCCTGTGGGAAACCAGCACCAGGCTCACATCCAGCAGGCACGGAAGGTGTTCTGTGTGTGAGTTTTCCTGAGCGTGTGAGGAACCCCTCACACCTGCACAGACACTGCAACAAAACCTGGTCACCACTGAATCCCAGGAACAGCCAAGATCTCAGCTGTCCAGTGAAAGACAACAGAAAAAACCTAACACTTCATTAAGTGTAATCAGCAGTCAGGGACTGAAAAAGCTTTAAAACCAACAGAACTACTCGGAAATTCTAACTTGTGCCAAACACCTCAGAATGTGAAACAACTAAGTGTTCATGGTAGGAGATTAAGACGACAAGGTGACACTCCCAAGCCAAACACCTGTAAAAACTGGGCTGTAATTTGGTGCCTCTCCAAGCTGCAAGCCAGGAAGAAAAGCCTGGGATAAAGTTGCAGCGCCCTAAATGCCCTTAGTGTCCAAAACAGCAGAGAAAGGAAAAGCATCCCTTGACACCTCAGTACAAACCAGAACGTTTAGCTGAGCCTCAGGATTGTACACGGAACCACACAAAAGTATGAGATGTTTATTTCAAACACTGAAGCTTGTTGTTCTCCAGAAGGGGAAGTGTCAATAGTTAACAGTTCAGCTGGGAGAGACTTGCTCATTTCAGATCTGGAATAAAAGGTGATATTACCTCAGATCTGCACCCTTTCTTTAGCTGACCTCTAGGAGGGGTGAAATGTTCCATTCACCTTAAGGTAAAACAGACATTACAGCTGGGTAACAGCTGAGCACACGAGCAACTACAGCAGGCAACTCAACTGCACTTAGCTTTACTGCAGCCTGAATGGAAATGAGACTTCCAAAACAGCAGAGGGACAACAGCTCAGTCAGGACATGGACTACAAGGTCCCACAAGCGTGAAGGATCTGCAGGAGCGGGCAGGTCTCACAGGGGTTAAGATGTTTCGCTATGTGCAAACTCCTGTTTAGCCCCCCCAAACGTGAGCACAAGCTGACACCCCCAACACGTGCAGCTCTCCCAAGGAAAGGCTCTACTGCAGCCACGCAGCACCAGGCCAAGCTGCAATCCTGTTTATCTGCAGGCTCCTAAGAGCAAAGCATCAGGACACAGCTCTGCCAGCAGCCCTGCCCCTGGACCAATACACCACACTGTTACGACAGATCACCAAGAGTGCAGAACAGACTCCTGAAAGTGCCTGAGCATTTCCTATGGTTGGGAATGATCCCAAAGGGGTTCCCATGAACTGCCCTGTCTGAAAACGTGATCACCTTGGCCAGGGAAGCAGCAACAGCCAAAACCCCAGAGCCATGGCTCACCCTGACTGAAGCACTGGACAGAGACAGGGACAAGATGTGAACAGAACAGGCTAAAAGGCCCCCAGGACCTGCCCTGCTGCCAGCTGGGGTGTGCAGCTGAGCCTGGAGCTCTCACAGGTTCCCTGGCCAGACACCAGGCTGGGTAATAACACTCCATCCACCTTGGCATTTTGAGATGATCAGGAAGTTCCCAGCTTCCTGACCTGAACATTGTTGTGTACTATTTCTGGGCACTGTTTGAAGAGATGCTGCATTCCAACCCAGATATTGCTTATTTCAGAGCAGGCAGACATGATCCCTATGGTAAATTGAACTGGTTTTTCAATGCCTTAATGTAAAGCAGAGTTCACACCTTTCTCAGACCACAACCACCCTGTGCCATGCTTCAGCACAGTTATATGCCTAAATTATTATCCAGGTGGAGACAGCCTGCTGAGGTTCAGGGCCCATCTTCTCTTGCCATTTATTCTAAACGTGTTTCGGCCACGTTATTTCCAAGCTTTTCAAATCACTGCATCCCTGGTGGGTAGCACGGAATGTGATGAGTGGCTGTGAAGGATGCTCACATGAGGCACGTGTGCCAGCAGTGGTTTGGTGGGAGAGAGGACAGAGGGACAGGGAACCCAGCCCTTGGAGACACGGCAGCTGGCTTCCATCTGCTGATCCTGACAGCCAAGGGCCCCGTGCAAGGTGGGATGAACCCACCTGCAAAGCCAAATCCCAGGCTCCCAGGAGGGCATTCTCACCTCTGCTGAGCACTCACAGCCACCCTGGCAGAACAAAAGTGAAAAACTAAGCATGAATTAAGCCAGTTTTCCTGATGTAGTACTTAAACCCTGCACTTGAGATGTGATGTGCCATCTCTGCCACTTCTGGAAAACTGCTCCAGACTGTCTGGCTCAGACAGCACCACATTTCCCAGCACAAACACAACAGGGCTGCACACATCAACAGGAAAAATACAAGAGCAGACAACACTGCTGCCTTCCCAGAGAGCTACAAGAAATCACGTCTCACCTAGAGAGAAAACTCTTCTGAACTGTACTTTTCCCAAAGGCTTTAAAAATGAAAAGGACTCCAAAAAACCAAAGAGGGTTTGTGCTCATGGAAGTATTGTTAATTATTAAAAAACCCCCCAAAACTAGCAGCAAAACACAATTTTATTAACTGAAACAAAGGACATTCAACTGCTTCTGACTAAAACCTGAAAGCATTAATTAGCCACCACAGATGTCTCTCTCCACCTCAGGCTTATCAACTCCCTGATCTCATTCTCATGAATAAAGCTACAATGATACGTTTATGATAATCCTCTATCATTTAATGACATGATTACTAAAATCCTTAGCTGGCAAGTTTCAGCAATCTTTCTTTCTTTCCTTCTGAACTGCAGTAAAACTACCTTCATTCATATAAACTTTCAAAAATCCTGCCACTTGCCACTGTCACCACTTCTTTCTTAAGCAAAGTATTTTCAGCAGCACTTCCCAAGCATAACTAAAATTCCATTTTTCATTTGCTAATAATGGCAACTGACACTGGATCCGTTTTGCAGTGGATCTCTGCAGCCTGGCTATGATATTGTCACTGATAATTTCGTAATCAAAAATATCGCACTGTGACCACAGAAAAAAACCCTCATTGATGTGTGTGAGGGAGGTGGTTTTCCTATCCCACACCTGGAAGGGCAGGCAGAACAAACTAGAGGTGGGTGATTCCTCAAAAGTGATCTCCCATTACTCCTTCCCAGCAGAGTAAACCAACGGTGACTGCTCCTCCGGGCAGCTCAGTACGGCAGCGTCAGGTGACAGTTCCCTGACACCTCCCCTCTCAGCTTTCATTTCAGCAGCCAGGTACTGCCTGCCGGGGTGGCAGTGCCACCGCCGGGGGGCCGGTGCCATCGCTGGAGTGGCAGTGCCACCTCCGGGGGGTCGGTGCCATTGCCGGGGTGGCAGTGCCGCCGCCGGGGGGTCGGTGCCACGCACGGAGCACAGGGCAGGACAAGGCTCTACACGAGGCTCCAGTGTCACACCCCCCTGCTCTGCAGCCTGGGACACCACAGAACCAGGGGACACGCAGGCCACCCCACTCCTGGCCGCCAAAGCACAACTGAGGTTTATCAATGACGGCCTGAGCTGCAAGTTCCCAGGTGAGGCAGTGGTGCTCCAGATCCATCACAGCTGAGGGAGACATGTCTCCTTCCTGGCACACGTGGGCAGCCACAACTGGATCAGTTCGTAAACGGATGAAGCAAATAGCAGGACACAAGCATCAGTTATTTCAATTCTGAATTATTCTCTTGCACTGCCACTGCTTATTTAAACGTAACAAAAACCACCGGGCACCTCTGCCAAGATCTGACACGCTCCTGAAACACAGTAACAGCCAAGACTCTGGACGATGTCAGGGAAAAAACAAGCAGCTGAGACTTATTCAGTTCATTACTGAGCTGCCCATTGTAATTAAAGGTGTGACACAGGACGGCTGCAAACAGGAGGCTGCTCCTCCCTCTACCTGTCAGGGACAGAGCCAATACCTGCTATTATTACCACTGCTACAGTACCAACAGCCTCTGGAAAGATGGGAACCCATTCCTCTTAGACACTGAACAAACCAAATGTGGACGAAGTGAAGGAAGGAGATACTTAAAACAGGCCTGAGCTGTGAGAGGATGTGGAAAATAGGAACAGGATCAATGTACAGAAGTGAAAGAACAGATAGAAAGTGTAGGACAAAGCAAATGTATTAGGACAACTTCTGTCCCATGTTCTGTAAGAAATGAAGGAGTTTTTGGAAAAAAACCTCTCAGAACTAAAATTAAACAATCTACTTCTGAAGTTTCATTGTAACTCCCCAGGAGAGAACAGTGAGGCACAACGGAAGGGGCTCAAGTTCCCAATGCAAGAGTCAGTGCACACCACGAAGTTCTAACACTGTGCACAACAGTCTGTTCTGTGCAGTACCAGACAACCTGCCCTCTGCAACCCAGGGAAGGGCAGCCTGTGACAGCCAGGCAGCACTCCCACAGGAGCCCCAGAGCTGCAGCATGGGCAGGAGCACAGAGCTCTGTGGCCAGAGCAGCTCATGTCTCTGAAGCCACAAGTGAGCAGGTGGCACCTTGGCACTCGTGCACAGAGCTCTGGCCAGCAGGAGCCAACCTCCCCTGGCTGCTCCACGCACACTGCCACGGGAGGAGAGGGGCACTGTGCCAGGAACAGCTTTCCACTGAACTCTGGCTCAAACTCTTTGCTCAGAGCCCTCAAGCCACCCTCCTTACCCTAGTTACAGAGCCAGAAAATAATGGCAGAAAGTCAGTCTCATACCAAGTTTGGGAAGTGTTGCTCTTCCAAAGAGCAAAGAAACGTGTTTGATGAAGCAGCAGCAAAGTACACGGAGCACCTGCAGAGCTGTGGCACACGGTGGGTAACACAAACTCCTGCATCCTTCCAGAGCTGAGGAGTCACAAGGTACACAGTTTCAAAAACAATGGCGTTCCAAGTTCAGAAACTGCAGATGTGAGGCCAGCATGGCCAAGGCAGCAAGCGAAATGAAGGCAGGTTTACAGCAGGAGAATTGCACCAGGGAAGGGGGGGCTCTGCTGGCTCTTCAAAGCACAAACAGCCGCATTTTACCGCTTGGAACTTGCACGGAGGGCCCCAAAATCTTTATGTGCTCAGCCTCCTCCTTGGCACTGCCCCAGCCTGGGGAGGGTGCCCAGAGCACCCAGCACTCCCAGCTCCTGCAGGGCAGAGCGGCTGCCCCGCCGCGCCCCCGACAGCCAGGGACTGCCGGGACAGCATTCCCCGAGGGGCACTGCAGTGGCACTGCTCAGAGGGAGCAATGGAGCTGGCACTGGCCAGAGGAGGCACTGCAGTGGCCCTGCCCAGAGGAGGCACTGCAGTGGCCCTGCCCAGAGGAGGCACTGCAGTGGCCCTGCCCAGAGGAGGCACTGCAGTGGCCCTGCCCAGAGGAGGCACTGCAGTGGCCCTGCCCAGAGGAGGCACTGCAGTGGCCCTGCCCAGAGGAGGCACTGCAGTGGCCCTGCCCAGAGGAGGCACTGCAGTGGCCCTGCCCAGAGGAGGCACTGCAGTGGCCCTGCCCAGAGGAGGCACTGCAGTGGCCCTGCCCAGAGGAGGCACTGCAGTGGCCCTGCCCAGAGGAGGCACTGCAGTGGCCCTGCCCAGAGGAGGCACTGCAGTGGCCCTGCCCAGAGGAGGCACTGCAGTGGCCCTGCCCAGAGGAGGCACTGCAGTGGCCCTGCCCAGAGGAGGCACTGCAGTGGCCCTGCCCAGAGGAGGCACTGCAGTGGCCCTGCCCAGAGGAGGCACTGCAGTGGCCCTGCCCAGAGGAGGCACTGCAGTGGCCCTGCCCAGAGGAGGCACTGCAGTGGCCCTGCCCAGAGGAGGCACTGCAGTGGCCCTGCCCAGAGGAGGCACTGCAGTGGCCCTGCCCAGAGGAGGCACTGCAGTGGCCCTGCCCAGAGGAGGCACTGCAGTGGCCCTGCCCAGAGGAGGCACTGCAGTGGCCCTGCCCAGAGGAGGCACTGCAGTGGCCCTGCCCAGAGGAGGCACTGCAGTGGCCCTGCCCAGAGGAGGCACTGCAGTGGCCCTGCCCAGAGGAGGCACTGCAGTGGCCCTGCCCAGAGGAGGCACTGCAGTGGCACTGCCCAGAGGGGACAACGGAATGGCACTGCCCACAGGAGGCACTGCAGTGGCACCGTCCAGAGGGGGCAATGGAGCTGGCACTGCCCAGAGGGGACACTGCAGTGGCACTGCCCAGAGGGGGCAATGGAGCTGGCACTGCCCAGAGGGGACAATGGAGTGGCACTGACCAGAGGAGGCACTGCAGTGGCACTGCTCCTGCAGATCCTGGCAGGCAGGCCAGGGAGGGTGGGGAAGCTCAGCGTGCTGCACAGCACTGAGCAGAACAAAGAGAGTATAATTAGCTGGCAAATTGTTCATTAATGTTGTCTTGCTGCAGACACAGGAACCATTCAAACAACAGAACTCTTATTGTCTCCACTATCATTTCTTCTCCTCTCCTCTGCACTAATCTACTTATCCACTTCTCCTACCTTTTCCTTCTGCTCAAAGAAATGCCCTACTTTCTCTGTTTCTTTTTCTCACCAACTGCAGTTCATATTTTTGGATATATTCAGACTTTTGGATTCCACTATGTATCTGTCATGACCAATTTTTCTGTGAAAGTGCTTTCTTGGCAGAAAGCAGTTAAAGAATACAACCCTCAGAAACACCAAGTACTGTAAGAGTGGAAATGCTCTCCTGTGCTAGGAGGATTTTTATTCCCCCTAAAGCTATCCCAGTGCTTCTAGTATGTCCTGGAGAACTGCAGCAACTGAGATCTGAAGGACTTGAGATGCCCATGTATGCAGCTCTTGCAAGCGTGCTGGAAGAGGAGCAGCAGGATAGCTGGTTTCAACAGGAAGGTTAAAAATGGTCATCACCTTTTAAAACACTTTCACCTCCTCCTGCCACTTGAAGAAGGCAGCTGAGAAAGAAGAAAAGTGATCAGACTGTGACTTCTGTGAGAATTGAAGAGAGACAAAACAGAAGGAATCCACAGATTCTCTCTCAAAATCGGTCAAAAACGGAATTGCTATTTTAATAAATAGCTTGGAAAATAGAGGGGTTAGGGCTGCATCACTTCCAGAGGCAGAAGATGTATGTATTCTGCACAGACACGCTGAGCAAACAAAACCGTGCACTTTGGAAATTTTCTAACTAATGATTCTTCTCCCTGCAGCTCTTCCATGATTCTGACCAAATTTACTGTCATTCTTCAAACAAATTAGAATAATTCTCAACTCAAGAACTCTGCAGCAAAGGACTGCTCTTTGAACAATGAAACTTTAGTCACCCATCACAGTGACGTAACATCCCTCCTTACTAAGCACTATTCCTGAATTTGCTCTCCTTGATATGCCCACTGCTCACGGCAAAGCAATAAAATAATAGAAAATGACTCATGGCCAAGTGAAGTCCCCACTTTTCCATTCAGCAGGGACACTCACTGCTGCCATTCCAGCCTCTCCTTCCCCACACCATGCACTGGGGCATCAGCCAGCCCAGCAGCTCGGAGCAGCTTCAAATGCTGCACCAATCCCCACTATAACTCGAGCATGACAACCCCAGCTCCTGGGACGAGCTGGAACCAAACGTTTCTGTGAGCCCCACTGAACCCTTGTGGCACAGCAGCTCACATGGACACAGCTGGGATGGCCATGTCAGCCTGGAACCAAACGTTTCTGTGAGCCCCAATGCCCTTGTGGCACAGCAGCTCACATGGACACAGCTGGGATGGCCATGCCAGCCTGGAACCAAACGTTTCTGTGAGCCCCAATGCCCTTGTGGCACAGCAGCTGACATGGACACAGCTGGGATGGCCATGCCACCGTGGGGGTTGTGTGCAGTCAGTCACAGCTCCCTGTGTGCCCAGCTCAACTCCCTCTCCCTGGGGAAGGGTAGGGTGCACATCTTTAGCAGCAGCAGTGCAGCACCCTGCAGTCTGAGCTCACCTCAGTAACAATGCAGGATCAGGCCCTGGTTCACAAATGACATGCTCAGACTGCAGCAGTGCTGGGAGAGCTCTGTTGTCCCAGCAGTGCCAGGGATGAGCAGGAGCAGCAGCCCCAGGCAGCACCTTTGCCAAGTGCCCAGCTCTGTTACATCAGGAGCATCAGCACGCTTTTCTGGCTCATGATGCAGTGCTCGAGGTACGTGGGCTGAGCTCAAACAACACAGCAGTGGTGGCAGGAAATCAGAGTCGTGAAAGGCTCTGCAGGCAGGGAAATGAGATTGCTGCAATGGAATCAGGGAAGGCATGCTGACATTTATTCAGCCTGAATTTTCCAAAGGTACTAAGTACGTTCTTTCAACTGCCTGATCCCAGCAGCACTTACGCTCAAGAAGGCATCAGGGCTGGCAATCATATTTTTGCTTTAATGATTTTCCTAACTTCAAGGAAAAATGCAAGATTCACTGTAAGAGTTCTAAAGGCTGCTTTTCTGTGACCCCAGACTGAGTTCAAACAATCAGAATCCTGAGGGGAAACGTGGCTGTGCACTGACCAGAGGGAACAGTAAGGCACTTCATGCTTAGGCCCCAGACATGCTAATTAGTGGACATTAACTACTCCTAACTTGTGTAAATGAATTATCATTTACACCTACACACGTTCAAGCACTTCTTCCTTGCTGAGACCAAGAACCCTCACACCTGCTCAATTTTCAAGGTTAGAAACAACACATTTGTTTGTGACAGAAAGGAGAGCCAAGATTATATTGACCAGTTCATGGGGATCAGTCACTAATATTTACTGCCAGATGTTTCATGGTGGGTAATTTAAACTGGAGTCGGTTGAAAATCCAGTGGGTAACTGGTAATATGAACTCCCTGGGCAAAAAATCAAGAACCCAGGAAAAAAAGCTTGAGAAGTTTGTTACACACATTTTTTAAATTTTGTTTTGTTTGTACTCTGGAATTCAGCACAATGATTTGATTAGAGCAAAAACCAGGAAAACCAGAACTCCAGCGCTGTCAGCTGCAAACGCCTGGTCAGACCTGCCCATCCCCATCACGTTTAGGAGCAGAACAGAAGGCAAGGAAGAGTTCTGGCCGGCTCCAGGCTCCCAGGAAGGCTGGGCAGGAGCCTGCCCGTGCTGGGAAGGGAGCACAGCCTGCCAGCTCCCACATCAGCTCCGTGGAGAATGGAGAATGGAGCTGGCGCTGCCCAGCAGCCGCTCCGCATTCCTTCCTCCCCCTCTTGCCGCATCTGCTCCAGCTGCACCTGGCACAAGGAACCCAAGGGACGTCACCTGCCCGAGCAGGCCCTCTGCAACTCCCTGCTGGAGACACAAACACTGCCCAGCACAGCCAGCTGGGCACCTGGGGCACAAGGAAGCCTCCTGAGCAGTGCCAGGCAGCGTGACTGAGACATCTCAGACAGGTCAGGCCCCACAGGGGGTGAAGATGCGTCTCTTCAATGGGAAAGGAAAGGATTTCACATCCTTCCCTACAGCCTGCTGACAGTTGGGCAGTTGGTTAAATACACTGAATTCACAGGATTGACAGGCTCAGACAGCCAAGCAACCAAAGTTTCTACAGAAACCCTTCTCTCCCTCCTCTTCTGAACAGAACCTTAGTTAAGGGACAACAAAACACCCAAACCCCAGCAAAGTGCAGTGTTAATTCCCTCAGGAGAAAACACACCGAGGCTTACTGGGGGGATGGCAAGAGCAAGAGGAGATGGATTTCAGTTCTCTCACTAAATATGAAGCAGGTAAGGTTTGCTTTCCTTTAAGACATTTGCACTGGGGTGCTGCTGCAAGGCCAAAAAGATATTAAAAACAGTGACATCAGACCAAAACAAATCTCTTAAGACCAGTTCCCACAGAGCAATGGTTCCTGGAAGGTTTTCCCCACTCAGCCAGCGTGCCATTCCCCACATTTGCAAACAACAAAAAAAGTTGTATTTCACTTGCTCAGTTAAGATCAGGTGTTTTTACACAGTAAATTACAACATGTAACAGACCTCAGATAACATCACCACCAATTAACTGATTACTGAAAACCTCTTTTTCATACTTGATGTGTTACTAAACCCTTTCAGAAATTGCTGGTATCCAGCCTCACATCAGAGACAAGGCAACCGCTCAAAAATGGAAATCTAATTTATTTCATGATGCAATTTTTATGCACAGAGCTGACTCACAAAAGGATATTTAGGCCCTGGATAACATCCAAGCTCATAATTAATTATGTTTCAACTACTTGAGTGTAATTCCTAATAGTTCTCATTTTACCTGTGCTTTTTCAGGGCTGTAGGTGTGAGTGCACATGACTGACTGGTGAGCAGCAGGGGCAGAAACAAGGAGAGACACTGACTGTTGGACAGACACACGGTAAGAGACAGAAGCAATCACAGAGTCAGCATCACATTTGTTTTCTAAAATTAATGCTCAGAAGATTAGTCTTCAAGTACAACATCTTTGGGGTGCTTGCTGAACAACAATCCCACAGCACTGTTCATCCTGGAATCGGGGCAAATCCTCAGCATAGTTCCAAGTACAATTCCATGGAGTAAGCAGACATTCAGCACATCCCCCTGGCCCTGCCACAGAGGCAGCAAAGCCTGCCTTTGCCAAGGGGCAGCAGCCCCAGGACGAGCAGGAAAAGGCAGATGGAGCTGGGTTTTCCTTCCCCTGTGCCTGCCACGCAAATAGCAGCAACCTTTTGGGAGCACAGACTGTCCTTCCAGATGCACAACTGTCCTGAGCACATCCCCTTCCTCTGGCAGCACTCCTGCACAACTCTCCCACACAGAGCTCAGTTTACAGCTCACAGGGGTTTGGGCCTTCCTTTCCCCTTTTTCCACAGGGATCAACGACAGCACTCGAGACCAGCTGACGGTCGTGTCAGGCCGTGGACTTTCAGAGCTGAGTCTCTCTCCACTGAACATAAAACTTCCACCTTAGAACACAGTTGTAAAAATTATTGTCTGTAATCCATAAAATACGGCCTGCAAGTTGTTGTTTCCAACCCAGGCTGAAAGTGAAGCTGCAGCTTTCCACCAAAGCACTGACAGCTCTGGACTCACACCACAGCATACCGTGTAATTCTTATTTTATTTGAACAACTCATCTCATTCCTTTGCCTTCAGCTCTGGAAGCTTCTCCCACACACCCTTTTAATTTTTTCATTCCTTTTGGAGACAAAAACCCAGCTGGTCATCATGGTGGTTTAATTAACTTATTTTTCTGTACATAACTGCTGACTTTTGGAAGCTCCCAATGCCATCCTGGTAGATGAAAAGATGGATAAAAGCATGGGACTTCAGATGAAGAGATGCAGTAATATATTTTACAATGAGATTTAATCTAGAAACTAACTTAACAGGGTGGATTTGGCTTTGGAATAGCTGCTGAACTAAAAACTTCAGTTCATGTGCAGAACTTCTGTTTAGGTGTACAAAACATGCACATGCTGCAACTCATCATTACTTGCCAGCTTTTGTCAAAGAGAAAAGCAGCAGAAGAGCACAAAAAGCAATCAACACTCTCTGGTTTCTTAGCTGTAATTTTCTGTGGCTAGATCTGCACCAAGGCAGCTCTGGCTGGCACCTGCAGCATTAAACCCGTGTCAGCATTTCCATTATAAATTCTCCACTTTTGAGATTGCTGTGTACCCAAACTCACATACAGATTTTCCATGCAGGAGCAAAGTGTTTCTTACTGCTATTTAACAAAGTGATACTATTTCCATCTCTGCTGCTCTAAGTTTTATTCTGGCTTCTTCACAGAGAAATACCAAGAGATACAGTTTTCAGGGAGAAAAAGAAAAATGCCTGACACAAAATTCAGAATCCCAGGAGCTCTGGGAATGTGGAGGGATGAGGTAAAAAGACAGCACTGCCAACTCTTGACTCTGAAAACCTGACTAAAAATTACAGATGGGTTTCTTAATTCTGCAAGCTAGTTGACACTACTTGCCATGAATTATTTGTCCTCCACCCACAGGGGGAGAAGAAAAAAAGCAAAATTTATTCAGGTCCTCAGGTCCATTTCCTGCCTTGAAAAGCAGCTCCTGCTCTGCCCAGGTTTAAGCGTGCCCCCCCAAGAGCCAGAGTGCTTCAGAACAGACCTGCAAGCTGATGGACACCAGAATTAAAAAGGGGGGCAGGTGATTTCTTGTTGAGGACAGAACTGATTTTGTCCTTCCCAGAAAAGTTAGAGACCCAAGGGATGGAATTCATCATCCTCTACCTGCAGCTGTCAACAAAGTCCTTATCTGCAGAGAGCAGAGGCTTTCCAGATGGCCCTGGGCACTCCTTGCAGAGCCAGTGGAGAGCCAGGAAATTCACAGCACTATTCACTGGAACCATTTCAACCTCCACAGGAATTCTTTTCTAGCAATGCCTGCTAGACTCCAGGTAGCCACCCCTGAAGTCGGACAGCAAACTCAGACATGTGCAATCCAGAAGGAAAAGCCCTGGAGCTGCATCAGCCCTGTGCAGCTCTGAGGAGAAAGCAGTGGGAAGTGCCCAGCACCTGCCCCCCAAGAATGCCAGAGTGCAGGTGAGCTGCACCAGGGCAGCTGGCCTGAAAGGGACACGCTGACAGAAGGAAGACCTGGAGTATTACCTCCAGGTTAGGGTTCTCAGCCAAACAAAGATGGGCACCTGTTGGAGGGGGTCCAGAGGAGGCCATGGAGCTGCTCCCAGGGCTGGAGCCCCTCTGCTCTGCAGCCAGGCTGGGAGGGCTGGGGGTGCTCACCTGGAAAGGAGAAGGCAGAGCTCAGAGCCTCTGCCTAAAGAGGGCCTACAAAAAGGTGGGGAAGCAACTTTTTGCAGAGGTACACAGTGACAGGGCAAGGGGGGACGGTTTTAAACTAAAAGGGGAGAGATCTGGATCGGATATTAGGAAGAAATTCTCTACTCAGAGGGTGGTGAGACTGGCACAGGGTGCCCAGAGAAGCTGTAGCTGCCCCACCCCTGGAAGTGTCCCAGGCCAGGTTGGACAGGGCTTGGAGCTACCTGGACAGTGGAAGGTGTCCCTGCCCATGGCACGATGAACTTTAAAGTCCCTTCCAACCCCAGCCATCCTGATTCTGTGCAAGTCTCCAATGGCCAGTCTGCTTTCATTCTGCATGTCAGATCCTCATGGAGTAACTGCTGCTTCCACTCTCATCCATGTGGAACCAGGCCAGGCAGGTAAGTTAGATACGAGCTCCTTAGGAACAGGATTTGTCCATCTATTCCTTGGACTTGGCAGACATTTAGACTTGGGGTTCAGGAACTATATGGGAACCCATACCAACTCAACTCCTAAAAGTGTACCAGCGTGGGGCCAGTGTCTCTGGACATCAGGAGATGAAGGATTGAAATGAAGAGCTGAACACTGTTGGAGACTGAGCACAGGAGTGGCACAGGCAAGAAGGGCAATGCTAGAGAAGAAAACCAAGATCCTTCCCTGAACTGCATTAACCACCAAATAAAAGTCACCTCTGTCATGGTGATTTGAAGGGGCAAAAATCCCTTTTTGTTTTATTGAATCAATGAAGATTCCCATCAGCTTTCCTTGTGCTGATCAGCAACACACAAAGCATTTGGTGCCTTGTAACAACTCAGGAAAGAGCCAGAGCTTACTCTGAATCATCGACTATTACTTATTTTTAATCACACTGTTCACTTTATGGACTCAAGTAGAAAAACAGAATATTAACCTGGAACTGGATTTCATACCAACCGAAACGTATCTCTCCTTTTGCAAATGACACTGGTGAAAAACTTGAACAACGTTGTTCCTCCACTGCCCTTTCAGTTGTCCCCAGAGGCAGCAGGTGAAAAATGAGGGCTGAGCACAGGCCCAGCACAGCCATGTGCTGCCTCCTCACTCCAGCTGGACGAGCCACGGGCTGGAACTGCTTGTTAAGGAATTCTTCTTTTCTAACCCACTGGATCTGAGACAGACAGGAGGTTGGAAACACACGGATAGGGACAGAGAATGCTCCCCCAAGGCTATGAGCATCTTGGAGTACAGCAGTCAGAAGTCTTTGACCCAAAGCAGGCTAACAGTAAACACCAACGTGTGGTGTAAACAACAGTAAACAACCACCAAGGGTGAGGTTTTGGGTATGCTTTCCCCTTTATTTGCTACCAGGTGGTACAGTATGTCACCATCACATCCCTTTCCTGACAGTTCCCAACTAGACACACAACTGATGGGTCAGCTAGATAGCCTCTCCTGCAGGAAATCACTCTGTCTGCATTCCTGAATAGAACTTCCTGTAGAGCTGATGGCAATCACAGTCCAACCCAGGCAGAAACCCTGCAGGAGGCTCTCCCTGTGCAAGAAAGGTCTACAGAAGTGCTGAGTTCTTTAGACAGGTGTTTCTAATCCTGCATAGAGCAGAAACATGCATCTTTAAAATGGATGACTTCACATCAGCTATCCTGTGTAACACAGTATACTGGACACCAGAAAACTGGCCCCAGCAGCTCCTCTGAAGCCCATCAGCAAACCCACTGACCTACTTTCTCTTAGGTCAAACTCACAAACAAACCAACCCCACTATGAATAAACTGATTCCACCCACAGGTCTCACAATGAGATACAAAAGAGGATGGTTCCAGGTTTTCAACTTGCCTTGTAGTAGTGATTTTCTGCATGGATTGCTATCTATTCTTTCCGAAGTTTTGCCCTGGTAGAAATCTTTTCCAAACCACGGGATATCACAAAGGTACAAAGGGGTTACCAGCAACCTTTTTGTGCTGATGGGGTGTCACTGAAACCAAGAAAAATGGGGAGTGGAATGAGAAGACTAAGGAAGCATCCATCCCCTCTAGAAAAATAAACTGTCTGAATCCACTGTGCATTAGAATACATGATAGGACTGAAAAAGAGTACATGTTTTTCCTCACTCCATTGCAGTCATGGGATTGTCAGTGGCTATGTACCAATTTTAGAGAAGGACTCCAGCAAACACAGCCTTTCCTGCCCAGCTTTGTTAACAGCAGTTGGCTCTGCTACGGGTGATAAAAATGACCACCACTGCCACATCCCAAGTCAAGCAAGGCATGTCTGGGGATGTCACAGCCCTTGGGAGTGGCAGAGCCTGGGAGCAGCACTTGCAGTATCCTAATTCCACTGAGTTCCACGTTCCTCAGGTGAATTTTTAAACCACTTCCACGGAGTCTGTGTGAAAGCCATCATGTGCATTGCACGTGTTCACCCAAGCCAGCTTCCACTTGGATAGAAAGGAAGTGTTTCCAGAGCAGTGTTCTGGCCAGAGTTCAGTCACTCAGTCCCGGGTTTGCCATGCGGCAGGCGCCTTTGGTGCCCCCATGCCCGTGTGCCAGGCACCCTGCCATGCAGCACTCTGGCCTTCGTGGCTGCTGAACTGCCTGTATCAGAGGATCCCAGGATGGGGTGGCTTGCAAGGGATCATCTTGTTCCACCCCTCTGCCATGGGCAGGGAAACCTTCCACTAGAGCAAGACTTCCCTCCCCTTATCAGAGCTTGCTCTTTTTAGTTTATGCATCCCAATCCCAGCTGGTATCTTTGGAGCATAAAGAGATTCTCTGTACTTTCGTAACAATATTTATTCTAAAATGAGTTCTAAGAAAGGAGAGGAAGAGCTGAGCTGTGAGAAATGCAGGCTTACAGAACCCAGAGGTGCCACTTCTGTTTGTTTACTAAATGTAATTCAGTCCCACTCCTGCAACACTCTGTTAGGGCACGTTGTATTTTGCTCACAAAGATGCCTTTGTCAGCTCTCTCCAACAGTTGTCCAGTACATTTTTGAAGTGTTTCCCACAAATCCAGCTCCACACTCACAGCCCCCAATGATAAACAACAGCAGTATGTGGGATATGCACAGTGCCCAGACATTCTATTGCGTGGCATATAAAATATCAGAGCAGGCAAAAGAATTTACAACAAGGCTGCCAAATAAAATTTTTCACGGTTTGACATCAGCTCAGCCTTTACTTCATATTCCACTCTGTCTGGTAATGAAAGACATCCTGCCTGCCCCAAAGCACTTGTCTAAAAGAGCAGATATTTGAAAGGTCACAAGCACTCGGAGCAGCAGGACTGCAGACGCCCGCTCGGATGTTTGCTCTGAGATAAATCAGGCTGCAGCAGCTGCTGCTCCCAGCCCCGGCCCAGGCCCTATATCAATCACATCCACATCAACTTCTTGCACTGGGACACACTACCATTATTGTTTTTCACACTATCAACTATAAACCATGGCAACCTCTCCCCTCCGCTTCGGAGATCAGACAATTTCAGGCACTCCCTTACTCACATCATGGATCTTTCAAACACAACTTCCGTGGGCCACATTAAAACCGGCACCTTAACAAGGAATGTTCTGTGGTCAAAAAACGCAACAAAACTTGCCCCAAAACGCTTCTATTCCCCACACTTCCCATGGCATCCTGCCCAGTCCGTCATCTCCACCCACAGTATTTCCAGATTTACTACAAAGATGACAAACATCACAAAAAAGGTTTAAGTTTCAAGTAGTTCTTTTCCTTTGAGAGTTTCTGCCCCGCAGGATGCAGTGCCAAGTGGGCTGAGCGCCTCTGTGCCTGCCATGCTGCACAGCTGCCTCAATCCATTCCTCACAGTCACTCAAACCAAGAGCACGGAGGAACAAACTTCCCCATTCCCCTCTGGGAACACTGAAGCACATCTTTGGGATAGGAATTGTTACTACAGGGGGATGACAGCAGGGACTTGGAGGGGGAGATCCTTTAGGGAAATGAGAACTGCTGCACAGACCCCAGGGCACCTCTCTGCAAACCTGTGCTGCCCCTGTGCTAGCTCTGACATCCCACAGCTGGTTACAGAACTGGCTGTGGTGGGTCTCCAGGAACAGCTGATCTTGGAAAGGAGCAAGGGAAAAATAGAGAGGAAAGAGAAAATCACACATAGTCCTTTCTGCTCCCTTACGTGCCCCGGAACCAAACCTGTACAGCAAGGGATTTCTTTTTATTTGACTCTTTGAAGAGCTCCAAAGAAGGCTGGAAGAACACGGAGCCCGAAAGCTTTTCCACGGGAAAGCTGCAGAGCCATCCCAGCCCTGCTGCAGGGCACAGCTGTCCCTGTGCTGCATTTCAGTGCCTGAGAGCACAGGAGCCATGGAGCCTGAAAGCTCCACAGCTGGAGCCAGAGCTCACACTGCTAAATACAGCATCCTTGAGCTGGGAACTCGAGTGGGCCGTGTTGGATTGCACAGCAAAGCAGTTTAAGCAAATGACTAATCTAAACCCTTCAGTTTCGTTCCTACTTTGGGCTTTGAAAAAGTGCCTGAAAAACATCAACCGTCAGCCCTCATCTGCTGTAACAAAGCAAACCCAGAAGATGAATTTTGCCATCCTAACACCAAACCAAGGCAAATCCAAACAACAAGACAGTTTACTGAGCTGTGCCGAGCCACTCGCACTTGGATCAGGACTTGTAGCATACAAAAAGCATGACAGAAAGAGGAAGGAAAAATTACTGTAACAAAGATCATTTTTTCCCCAGACTTCTTGGTACCTTAACTAAGTCAGTATTTAGATTGAAATTACTCCAAGATTCCCACAGACTTAACAACTATTTCATTACAATACACATTTTAAAAGTGTGTAGAGGTACACATGTGTCCGTTACACTTAGAAAGTGCCAAAGTATTTGTTTTTAAAACCAGTGCATGAAGAGTTCTTCATGCAGCAAGGTCTCAGCCAACTAAACTAACAGGAATATTTAATTAGCTGTTTGAATGCTCTGATTTTAAAATCTTTCCAGCTGACACAACAGTGAACTAAGAAACACGTGTCAGTAAGATCCGAAAGCATTACACTGGATGTAATCGTAACTGAGAGCAAAGCTACATTCGATTAGAAATGAAGATGATTGGTGGCTTGCTCCACAGAAAGGCAGAACATTCCAGCACGAAGAATGGAGGTGCTGCAGCTGGCTCCAGCCTGCAGCCTTTGTAAGGCAGTCTGTGTTACCAGCACACGCACTAGAGCAGCACAGCACACCCAGCATCATACTTACTGCGGTGCCGGCTGCCGGAGGAGCAGGGCTGCCACGACCCTCCTTACCACCAGCCTGACTTTGTTCTTCAGGCCCACGCCTGACAAGAATCCTGAAGTGCTGCTGCCTCATGTTTTGATCTGGTCTGATTTTAAACAAGCAGCCCTGCCCTTGAGGCATCCGCTCTACTGAATTGCTTCTCGGTATTTCTGCCCCGTTCCTGCTGTTTCCAGGCAGTTCCGAATTCAGGCCGTCACCTGTGGGGCTAACTCCTTCTGCTGGTGGCTGGACAGGGTAGGAAGTACTCCTTTCCAGTCGTATCCGAGGGTACCTGACCAATCTGTCCCCTTTTGTTCCAGTAAAGCCAAAGTTACCTCCACCTCCTGCGCCTGCACCGCTTGTCTGCGGCTGCTGTAACTGGAGAACAAAGAACTTTTTCCCTGAATTTGCTGACGGATCTGGCACATGCTGCAAGGACCAGCGCCGGGGTTCGGGGGTGGGAGCATTCTTTGGAGCCTCGGGACCAGAGGGAAGTAGAGTAACTTGAGGCACATCTGCACTCGAGGCCCGATGCTGAATCCTCACGCCACTGATATTTAAACCCGAAGCCGCTTCGCTTGATTCTTCCCGTGGGGCGGTCAGCGGAGCCTCCTCACTCTGGCTACTGGCAGGAACAGTACAAAATACCCTACGGTTACTGCAGAGAGTTCCATCTGTCTGCTGCCCCGGCTCCTCTGTCAACCCGGGGGAGGAAGGCTCCGGAGCCGCCTGCGGAGCGCCGGGAGAGGAGCGCTTTTCAGCAGGGCACGCGTGCCGCTCCCTGCGGTCAGCGAGGGCGCAGGGAGGCGTCTCCTCCGCGGGCTGCAGGGCCGCGCTCTCGGCGGCTTTGCGCTGCAGCGAGATCTGCACGGACGAGCTGCGGGTGGGGCGCGCGTCGAGGCCGTTCAGCAGCTGCGGGATGAACATGGACGTGCTCCTCTTCAAGGAGCCCACCTCGTGCAGATCGCCGTCCCCGCCACAATCCGCTCCGTGCCGCGAGAAGGCGTGAGGGCTGCTTCTTCTGGGCAAGGTGTGGAATGCCATGAAAAAGTCATCCTCCCTCTCCCGGCCGAGGATCTCCGATTCGGGGGCCGTGTTGCTTCTCCCAGAGCCAAAATGAAACCGCAGCCGATGGGCCATGGTTTTACAGAGAGGAGAAAAGGAGGGGGAGAACAGCAACAATTCAGGCACTGCCAGAAGTTAAAAACCAAAGACATAAACTCCGAGAAAAAGTGTCCCATCTGCCAAACGGTTAGCACTGCAGCCCTGGGAGCGACAGATTGCAGAAATAGCCCAAGTGGCAAGCAGCATTCCAGGCATGATTGGGCAGGAGCAGTCAGCGCTCCTACACACATGGTGACATAGGGTAGGATGGTGGGAGTCACGTGGCCTGGTTCCCCCTCTCCAATGTACGTGTGTGAGGAGTTTGTTTTTTCCTTTTTTTTTTTTTAATGCCAGCAAGAGCCTGAAACAGCACCTTCCCAGCTGCTCCTTTTCCATCAGGGAGGAGTGGCCTCAGCGGGAGAGCTCTTGCAGCTGACTGAGGCAGCGAATACACTCAGCACTGCTAGAAATCTAAACCACATCAGATTCACAGGCCACACTTGGAGAAAGCACTTGCAGAAAAATCGAACTACGACAAAAACACTTCCGTTTTGTGTTAAAAGTTTAAGTCAACACCACATGCAAATGAGGAAAATTCTTTCAAGCATAATATTTTGGTGTGTTACAGCTCTGGGCTGTCATAGCAGAACAGGAATAAATACAACATGGTTATGCTTTCCATTTTAACCGTGCTCATAACACAATTAAGCAACAAACTTTTGCCTTTAAAAAGCCCCAAGAGCAAGATAACCTGCACTCCCCTCTGAGTAACTACAAATTACAAACAAAGCAATCGTACGTGTGCCAAAGATGTCTCACACAGTCAAACCAGCAGAAACGTGCAGGCCAGCCAGGCACAAAGCTCCTTTTCCAGCTTTACCAGGCAGTACAGGTGAGGGGAGAGCGGAGCTGGGTGTTGCATGTCCGTTTGCACTGATTTGTCTCAGAGCCTGCCCAGAACTGCCTGCTCCTGGCCGGCCTCCAGGACTCAGCAATGCCAGCATGCGTGGCACTGCCAGCACGGAGTACAGTTACACTCCCTGAGAGCCAGCAGAGCTCCGGAGGAGGACAGGCACACAGGATACACCAGAATGTGAACCAAGCACCCTAAATCAGCTCTGCTACAACACAGACACTCAGTGCCCTGAGGGCACTCACACGTGTGGGGTGTGCACACTTCTCAGCACACACCAGAAAGGAAACTCCGGTTAACCAGAAGCACAGCTCCATCTCAGGGCCTGGACAGCTGCTCCCTGGGAGAACTGGAAAGCCTCAATCCTGTCAACATCTCTGCAAACCTGTATGTGGCGGGTCAGTCCTCTGCCTAGAGTGAACTCTGCTTGCAAGCAGCTTGCTTTCGAAAGCCAGAAAATTCCTAATCCCAAGAGCAATGGCAGCTCAAAGTGATCAAACTGCCAGCAGCCAGCACAATCCCACATTGTTTTATGGGGATTATGAGACACAACAGAAACGTGAAGAGCTTCCACACAGCAATGGTCCTGGAGATTGCCTTGTAGAAGCACAGGTGTTGGTATTATTTCATCTCATTTTTCAGCTAAAACATATTACTCAAGAACACAATCCCTGCCCCCCAAATGAAGCTGCATCACGTTCACTCCACTGAGACTGGGGAATAGAAAGGCAAGGGCACCTGCACAGAGAGAGCATGTTTTGGTAATTTGGGAACAAGAAGGAGGAACAAAGTCCTCCCAAGAAAAGCCATTTAAGTATTGACAATAAGTATATGAGAGCAAAGCCAAAATAATCAGTTCAGTGTCTCATTCTATAAACACAAACCAATGGAAACCTGCTGCTCCAAACCCCCAAAAGTAGTCACCTTGCCTACACCTCCTGCAGGGAAAGCCATGGCTCCTAACCCTGGGTGCCGCCTTGGCCAGGAAGTTCCAAGCCCAAGACTCACTTTGGAGGTAGGACCAGAAGGAGAACACACACAAATTGGTTCAACAATAAGAAGTGCTGAAACTGTCTAGGTAAGGCCAGTACTGCACACACAAACTTGAAAATCCAAAGCAATGTGTCTGAAATGAGTATCCCAAACCCATCACTTCTCAGCTGTCACTGCATACGAGTTTTTCCTCTAACCCACCTCCCTGCTCCTGTGGCACTTTTGCATTCCAATGGCACATGGCAGTTTGAATAGTGAAAGTGGTCATTATGATCATTATATGCAAATAAATATGCTCCAGGTCAGCCCACTGTAGAGGCATAGTGCCACTGGTTCACCAATTTACTTCCTCCTGAGGAACGTTCAGTCATTTGACTGCCAAGTCCTCTTTCTCCCCAGATTACAGTTGTGTGGTTTCCTTTGCTCGTTGTTTATTAGGAAGAAAGAAGGAAAGAACCTCTTTGTTGAAGACAGATGCTTCCACACTGTCTTTTTTGAATGAAAGTATCTTCGCAGCTCTGATCCTAATTCTCAGAAAGTAAACAAGTTTAGCAAAGGTTATACTGCCCCCAGCCCAGAAAATGTTAATTCCTGATCTCATGAACAGAGAGCTGGTGTTACAATGTTCCACCAGCACACCGCACTGGCACATTTAACCCAGATGTACAGAGGGACAGTCACTTTTCCATGGATCATAACTATAACAGAAGCTAGCAGCACTCAGGGACGGTCACTTTTCCATGGATCATAACTAGAACAGAAGCTAGCAGCACTCAGGGACGGTCACTTTTCCATGGATCATAACTAGAACAGAAGCTAGCAGCACTCAGATGGCGAAAGCCTCCTCCAGAAGAGTTCCTGCATCAGCCAAATGCAGGCCAAGACTAAAGCCACTACCAGCACATGAGCACTGTGAGGCAGAGAACTGAAACCCAACCGAGCATCATTCTGTCATGAGCTCAACCCTTCACCCCTGCATCGTGCCCACAAGGTGCAGCTCTGATAAGCACCTCCCAAAACAAGATGCAGAAGCATGAAGGGACTGGAAAGGGACACTGAAATGATCAGGGACTGAAGCAGCTGCTTTATTAGCGACTGAAAAAGTCAGGACTTTTGGTTTGAAGTGCAGAGGCTGAGAGAAGGACAGAGGGAGGGTTCTGCTGCTCTGTCACAGGGCTGGGGGAGGAGGACCATTTTGGTCTGACACTACTTTAGTGCCCTTTTGGTCCCAAACTCAAATGGCTTTTACACAGGTATTTGTGTTTCTTGGCACATCACTGAAACAACAGACTAAAGCCACCTTTAGCTGTGTTCATCTCCCTCAGTTGTGGCACAGGGAGCCTTGTGGTTAGTGTAACACGACCAAGACAAGCACTCACCAGCCTGTTTTCATCAAACACCTCGAACAGGAGCCGATGGTTGGTTGGGTTTACCTGGGAGAAAATCCAAATGTCACTGGAAATTCAGTAGCTGGACAATAACAACATCTGGGTGCTAGCTCAGGCAGCAATCAAACCAAGGTAAAGAGGACAGGACTAACAGGTCTGATGTCAATCTTTTACTTGAAAGGGAACACCAGAACCTTACAGCAACGGGGAAGAGCCTGGCAGGTGACATGAAAGCTTTCATTTGCTGTGCTCAGCTACTGCACTTCCCCGGCAGAGGAGCCCAGTCCCAGGCTGGCCAGACTATCAGGGCTCCCTGACTGACTGATTTATGAGCAGCAAGAGTTTTGCTGCATTTCCTTCTGAATCTCACATTCAGCTATGTCTCTGACTGTCCACCACTCACCATCTCCAGCCCACTGAGCACACACCCCCTTGGAACACCCAACAGAGGTGTCCCCAACACCTCAGAACAACAAAAATACCTCTAGAAAATTATTTACTTCAATTGAAGCAGAAAGACTGCCAACATTTAAAAGGACAAAAACAAACATAAAAAGAACTCTGTCAGGAAGACAAACAGCTGCTATTAACAAGTTTTATAGTGTTTGATCTAGTTGATATATTTTTTCAGAAAAGCTTTGCAAGCCAGGTAACTATGACCAGCACATTTAATTAAGAAAGTTTAGAAATAATATACCACAATGCACTGATACTTCTGTGGGCTGGAGATGGACTTCCAGTTTTGAGAAAATCAGAGAACTGGGACACACAAAATAGGGTCTAAATTACTTTATAGGTCTCATTATTTCTGAGGACTTTCAGGATGTTTGAAGACAGCATCTGTGAACTGCAGCAGAGGTTTTGCAGCAGTGTTGTGCATTCCCTTCACCTGGGATTTGAGATGTGTATTACTCAGCTGCAAAGCCCAGAAAAGCTGTTTGGTGCACTGAACATCCCAGTGGTGGCAGTGCTCTCCCAGAGACACAACTCCCCCCCAGTCTGCCACATCTGCCCTCAGGCACTGCTCCAGGTGAACTCTGAAACCCCTGAAATGCTACCTGACCTGCTTTTGTGGGAGCTACAGCTACCCTACAGGTCAAGAATTGTTCTTCGGGAAAATATTGTCTGCAACTGAGCAGCAAAGTTACTGCCCTTCACATTTATATAAGGGCAGTTGGGAAACAGTTTCTGAATAACCCAGAGCCAATTCCTGCTGAGCATTCCACCCCCACAGAAACACAACAGCAAGTACCTCAGGGCAAGCAGGCCCTTGAAGTAAACATATAAACAACAAATAGAAAATAAGATTAGCTGTGCATGTTCTAATAATGACCACAAAGAAAGAGCAACTTACTCTAAAGTAAAACTCTTCATTCCATTTAGGGTTCAGTGTCTGTAAAAGAAATAATATTTACATACTAATGTTTCTTTAAGTTTTCTGCTGTGCAGTCATAAAAACATACATGCAAGTCACAGTTTTCTACGGAATAAAAGCGAAAGAAAAGCATGTAATAAAAGAAATTGAAAAATATATTGCCATGTAGAAATTCTCTATTGAGTAAATCAAATGTGGGAGGATATTTGAGTCAAGATGATCCTAAAATAGATGTTAAATATAAATAGAATTTGATGATTAAAAGACAAATCATTGAGAACCTATAGAAATAAAATCTGAAGGCATTTCAGTCGCAAGATTCATTTAAACCCAGATGAAAAAAAGAGTATTTTTTTAAACACAAAGGTAACTTTGGGGCTACAAAAATATGCTCAGATTTATACTGTGAAATAAACAAAAAAATAATAATTTAAAAATCCAACCCAAAATAAAAGGTTATTCCTTGGAATAGGTAAGATACTCTTCCAATCTCATCCCAGCCTAAGGATTTTCATTTTAACAACCTAAAATGCACAGAATAAACGTGCATATAGTTTGCAAGCTGAAGTGAGCTCAAGGATGACATAACAAATTGATAAAAAAGAGATGAGAACTACAAACAGTAATTGGGGGAATTCAAGCTTGGGTAAGTATAAAAACAATTGGACAATATGTCCCATGTTTTTGTGCTCATGCCAAATCATTCCCTCACGCTCTCTCACAGCAGAGATTTACAGGCAGAGCTGACAGGAGAACTTGGCTTTACACCCACGACAATTCTGTTCTAGTGGAGAAGGGGAATCTTGGCTGTTTATCTTATTCCTTGCTAGAGCTCCAACAGATTCCTCATGGGCAGGACATGGGGGCTGACTACACTGCACCCCTCTACAAACTGGGCATACAGGGCCTCACGGCAGAGCAGGAAATCCTTCCCCAAAGAAAAGACCATTGTAAAGGGCAGGGGAATCAAGGAGGGATGGGCTTGTGGGCACAGAGAAACTTGCAGCTTTTTTCCCTGAAGGAGCACAATGTATTCAGTAAAAAATAAATTGAAATGAAGCACTAAGGAAAACAATGTGACATTTTAAACACTTGTATTCATCAGATGCTACTGGTGTTGGCAACAGAGGTACGTGTACCAAAGCACTGGCTTAACACTGGTTCTGAGGGCACTACTGCCCATTGATAATCCATTCATTCCAAATGCTGCTTAACCACAGAGGTCAGGGAAATCTGATGGACGAGGCAGCAGAGCCTTGGGTAAACGTCTGGTAACTCAGAGAAACTCTTTCCACCTTTACAGGTCCCACTCTTAGTGGGCCAAGCGAGAAAGGGCAAACATCTGAGTGCCAGCAAAGGAGAAGGAATTGCAGCAAGAGCTCCATACAGGACAGGAGCAGGGAAACATTCACAAAAACTCAACCTCAGGAAGAGCTACATCCTAAAAAGGGCAAGTGCTGCACACATAAAGGACTGCCAGGAGTCAAGCTGAGCTGGACCTTCCTCAGGTATTCAAAAAGGGTTTTCAACCCCACACAGAAAAGGAGGACATGGAGAGAAATGATGCTCCTGAACTGGAGCTCGATGGGGAGATGGGGCATTCTCAGAGATGGAAAACTATTTTTAACATTCCATAGGGGAAATGTAGAAGTCTTTGGAGCTCAGCGCAGTCAAGGTGAAGAAATTGAAGAAACTGGATAATCTTCAGCTGAACTTTTAAATTCCAGCAGGAATTTAAAGAACACACTGACCACGTTACAGGATTGGAAGCCAGCAAACAGCAAACCCAGCCTTCCCTACTCCAGAGAGAGCCTTTCCAGCAGGGCATTCCAAACACAGCTCCAAAACAAAGTACAAAAGATTATTCAAATCTTACAGCTGGATTAACTATGGAGGGAGATAAACTGAAACAAAAAGCCTCAGAAACTGAGCCCAGGTAGGTCATGCCACATGAAGCTGACATTCTTCTGGTAACTGTTTTTCTCAGAGGAAGCAAACAATGTGCATTTAACCCCTTTGTCTGTCATGAAGCACTTCCAGAGGCACAGTCCAGCTGTGCACCAGGATACAGACCAGACAATGGCACAGGTCATGGAAAAGGAGAACAGAAAGGGGACACTGCAGTTCCTTCTGCTTCCCCAAAAGCACACCTGCAAGGCAGTGCTGCAGAGTTACCCATTCAACTGAGGAACACAGAAATGAGGAGAAAAATGAGCAACTTGGGAAGGCTTAGACACAGTTACAGGGCTGAAGGAGGTAACTGCCAGTCAGTCATTCCTCGGATCGACTGGACTTGATATTTTTTTATTCGTGACTTTAACTCACAACTGAGATATGCTAATGATGTTTGATTTACAAAATACAGAGAACTGCAACTTGCAAGGGAGAACTCTGCCTTGAGATGAAATTTAACAGTTCAAAGCAGAAATTACCAACTAGAACTTTCCAACATATCAGTTAATACCACTAATACAGAAATGTCTGGGCTTGAATTGACACTGAGAAGAAACAGTGAAAAAAGGCAGAGGCACTCCTGGGAATGAAACAAGCACCAACATCTAAGCAGGAAGTCTTTGAAAGATTCCTTTTCCACATCAAACATGCCCTGGTTCTGGGATAAGTTCTGCTTGGATCTTTCACATCTCCAGGATTCCACACTGGCTTTCTCGTGACAGCCAATGTCCTGATTTTAGAACCACATCATTCCAGTTTGTGTTTTCAATAACAAAATTCTCCTCACCATTCTGTTTTGCAGCAATGATTTCAACTGAACCCCTGTTGATTCTACATACCTCCATGAAAAATGACAACTCATTATTTCCCCTTCCTTTTCATACAGCTTATGACTACTTTCCTCTGCGCCACCAATTCCAGCAAAATAAAAAAATATATATCCTTACAAAATCTTAGGGTCTTGATAATGACCAACATCTCCTAGTGGAATTTTGTTTGTGTGAACTAAAATTGAGAAATTAATTAAAACCTAATTTTTGTTTTAATTAAAAATGTAAGAAATCCCAGGCTTTTCTTACAGCATATCTTCTGTCATCTGGTTGTTTTAGATTTCCACAGTAGGAAAACATTTTGAAAATGGAGATTTTGAACAGAACGATCATTTTTGCTAGAAGTCAGGTAAGTGATAATTAAAGCAGAATTTCACAGTCCTTTATTTCAGCCATGTCTTTCAAGGAAATATGAATTTGAAAAAAGAACCTGTGAATGGTGCAGTGGGATTTAACAAGCCAAGCTTTAGGGAATAATATACAACATGTTAGGTGCTGTCTCCAGGCCACACACATGGAGGTGCAGGCACTTGTTCTGTGATTTTGGTTTGGAGAAAACCACATGATCCAGCTGCTAGACACGCATGTAAGGATTTTAATTAGTGCTGCATTATGTTATACAATTACGTCCCAGTGTTCTTAATCCTTCCAAAGCCATGGAATTAAAAAGACTATACATACCTTTTTGATAGTTTTTGTCTGCACAAGAGCAAGTTCTCTGTTCTCATCTGCTACATACAAGGAAAGTTTCACGTACGGGTCACTGCAAAAGAAGACATCAGATTTAATGGCCTGCAGTTGTACAGCCAAAGAGCATTGCAGAAGGAATTTGTCATTTAACTGGGTAACAACAGCATCTGCAAACACTTCTAGTGGAACTGTCTCCAGTGAAGCTCAGAACTCTGGTAAGCTCCTGACACACTGACCATGAGTGTTTGAATGTGCAGCTAAAGCCTGCCTGTAACAGCAGAGATCATTCCCTGCAGCTCTGTCCCTGCTGGGGGCAGAACTGCCTGCTCCCACACAGCTCCTGCCCACAAGCATGCCCTGTGGCACTCCAGTAAAACCACTCAGAGAAAAATGGGAGCCCTGGGGTCTGGCAGAGACTGGCTGCTCCCAGCCCCTGGAGGCTGACAGAAGTGCCACAGGAAACGTTTTGAAGCCGTGGTTATAATTGTTTTGACTGATAAACCCAAGCTGCACAGTGTCAGCAGTGACTCAGTCAGACAGGGCAGAGAGCGACCTGCTCTAGAGGAAGCTGCTCCTGCCCACGGCAGAGGGTGCAACTGGATGGTCTTTAAGGCCCCTTCCAATGCAAACCATTCCATGGTTCTGTGCTCTAAACCGGGAGAAAGAGCATCCTGCAGGAACAGGTGAACTTCACGCAGGTACCATGTCAGGAGGAGGAACTGGAGCAGGGCCTCTGCTTCAAGGGAAGAAATGGGTGCCTGAGGAAAACCAGGACCCTGACCTGCTCTGGTGCTTCCCTCTCACGGCTGTAGCACACTCAGCTGGATGATGATGCAAGGCTTTTTGAAAGCATCAACAGGAGACACAATACCACCAGACACTCCGATTTTCCAACCAAGCCATTCAAATGCTGATACTACTTGAATTCAAGGAACTATTTGTGACAGTATCACAACAGAACGATCATCATTATACTGGATGCTCCATGTATTGCATATAAAATGCCACAAAGGTGGAAACAGCAACAGACATCTTGTTGGACTGATTATTCCTATCCATAGATGCACATAAATGCAGGTACTTAAACTGCAATTAAGTTCAGCATTAAGCACCAAGGTTTAAAAGAAAGCAAAGCACCATTGTGATTCTAAAGAAATGCTGATGTTGCTTTGAATTGCTTGATGTACTGTGCTCATATTTACAGGTATCCTCCCAGATTTAGGTTATCAATCCATACATGGGCAATGTTGTTTTCAGGAACCCTTAGAAATACTACAATTTTTTAGTGCTAAAATACCCTGGATGAATCTTCTGCCTACAGAAAATGAAAACTGTGAAAGTGGCACAGATTATTTTTCAAAACTATTTCTATTTTTAAAAACTAGAGAATAATTAAGTTGATAACGAATTTCAGTAAGGAAATTTTGCCTTTCCTGAACGGACTACTGACATCTCTGCCTGCTCTAAAAGCAGGACAGAGCGAACCAGACTGAGCTGTGCAGCCAAGCTCTTGCTCCTGAAGGTGAAGCTGGAGTTTACCCAAACGACTGGATATTTGAGACTGTTTACTTCCATGCATTAGTTTACTTCAAACAAACAAGTCTCTGGACGGAGACTGGAGGGCAAGGAAAGCTGACACTGTGCTGGTGGAGCTGTGTCACACAGCCTTGCACTGCGGCCCCTTGCTCTGCCCCATGGGTTGCCCACCCCCATGCACGGGAACGCAGCACAGAAGGGCTGGAGGCAAAGGGCCACGAGGAACAGAGGAACCTTCCCAGCCCCACAGGCCATGGGGAGCCCAGAGATCATCCATACACTCAGACAGCTCTTCACACTGCACTTACAGGAGCTCTTAGGAACTGGAATGCACCCGATTAATATTAAAATACTTATGTTTGGAAGTCAATAAGTAAAAAGCATTGTACAGCTTTTAAGAAACTTATTGCTTGGCATCAGGCTCAGATTCCAACAACCAAAGCAGCAGTCTGATCTGCAAGTGGCACTACGTGAGCAGCTCCAGGTGAAATCCAGGGGTGTGCACAGCTCCAGCCGTTTGGATCCTGCTCTGCTGCCTGCTCCACAGGTAACACAGCCAGCACTCCTGGGATCCATACAGCTCCAGGGAAAACGAAACAGCCTACAGAGGAAAATCACACACACCACCCCAGACTTCCTGGGGAGCAAACTGAGGAAGGAATCAGAGAAAGGGCAAAGAATGGAAGAAGGCAGAACCCCAATGAAGAACATAACTACAGCAGCAAAACAAATTAACTGGGATCCCAGAGAACAGACATTACATGTCAAAGCAGCAGTAGAAACACTGAGGGAACTTTACAGTGCTAATTGCACCCTGAAAACCCAGCTGGTATTCCAGATAAACGTGGCATCTTTGCAAGGGAAAATCAGCACCAACATGGAAGATCTACTAGGCAAAACCACGAAAATCAGTAAAATTGAGGAAAACTTGCAAAAGAATGAAATACCACATCTGGTCTGTTAAAAGTCACTGGAAAACCTATCCACAGATTGGAATGAAATAAATGCAAAGGCGAGCAGTAAAATACCAGATTCCTGTCTCACAGCAGTGTCTGCAGATGTGTTAAAGGAAGGAAATCCTGATGATTCAGACGACAGAAGACAATAATAAATGAGACACCTGCTGAGAGCACAAAAAACCCCAACAGATCAATCAGGCAAGTTTGGACAATGCTCCCAGGCACATGGTGAGGTTCTTGGGATGGTCTTTGGAGGGCCAGGAGCTGGGACTCGATGACCCTGATGGGTCCATTCCAACTCAACAGATTCTATGCTTCCATGATTCTAACTTTTAAAGCAGACTCGAATCAGTCTGGAGTTGTACCTGCCAGATAGTCTAACCCTGGAACTGACTGATTAAAAGCAGGGGAGATGGGGATTAAAACGGAGTAGTGCTTTCCTGACTTGTCCTCAGGCAGACTCACTCATTCCTCAAGAAAGCCCTACAAACCCTCTTGCAGCACTTCTGGAAAGCACCATTCCAAGTGCTGCATGAACACTTCCATTGTCCTTTAAAAACGAGTGGAAAACAAAGCAGCTCATCCCACAGCTCCTTGTGAACACCAGTCTCAGCCCTGAACTGCAGATTTGCATCAGGATTTAAAAGGGCGTGCTGGAAAAGCTCAGGAGTGTGACCCTGGATGAGCAGAACAAGGCCCTTCCACTCACATGGATAACATCAAGGATCTGACATCCAGAGCTATCAGTTTTGCACCTTGCCAGGAAAACTCGCTGCAGAGGTCACTTTGAGGAAAAGTACTGGCTCTGCCTGGGGAAGAGCATAAAGGACTGAACGTGGAAATGTCGCAAAACAGAAAACTACAAGTAGAAAACTTCCTCTACATCAATTCTCACACTAGTACCAGTGCTAAAATGTCATCTTAATGGAACCTGCAGCACAACAAATTGACAGTCATGGACTGCTAGGAAGCTGTTCATGTAGGTAATAAACAAGTGCAGTTGATTTGTCAACACCTATCTAAAATGCTCGTCGCTACAAAATCAAAAATGATAAAAGCACTAAAACTCATCTATCCGAACATGGATCGGCCAAAACCTAAAGAGAACAACAGCGCCTGCCAAGATCAGGAGAACCTTGAAGCTGATAACAGTTCTCTGGAGAATAAAAGGGAACCCTAAGAAAATGATGCTAATGATGAAAGTTATGTTAGTCATAATCACAAGTTAGTACAAAGAGAGTTTGGCAGAACAACAGCCATCAAAACAACCTGAGGTCTTAAGAAATCCTTTCCCTGACCTCTGGAATCCCTCAGACATCCAGAATTCGCTATTTGCCATGGTTTTGCCAACTTACAGTATTTGGCATTTTCTTAAAGCTCAAGCAACTGTAGATATATAATTATCATTTTTCATTTGAATCTCAGCATGAGAAGGCAACCCTCCAGCTCTTCTTCTGGAGGACAACAAAAGCACTGATGACTTAAAAACTCCAGCAAAAAATCTCAAGGAAGATCAGCCTCCTTTAAAAATCACATTATTTTGGAACAGTGTGAAACTGGGGCCCATGAACAGTGTCCCATTTGTTCATTTGAGTCTGGAATGCCATTTGCTCCATACTTTTGAAACAGTTTTGAAATCAAGTCTCAAACCAGCTTCTGCCAGTGACATGATGTATTATTTACTTATTTTAAGCTCTAAAAGAAGGGGGTGGAGAGCAGAGGCATACATGAAAGAACAATGGAACTACGAAGGCCTACATGGCTCTATTTTTATTTTAAAAGCTGAAACCGCCTCCCCACATATAAAATTTAGTAACACTTGTTATGCAAGTGCGCGAAGGCCAGGCTTGTCACATGCAGGCCAACTTTGCATTTCAAAACAGCCCGGCTGCTTTCCTTTGGAACAGTCTTGCACAAGACAATTTTGCTTCTGTGAGAAACACAGAACCATTCCCTTTGTGCTGCCCCTTTTCTGCCTCACATATGTGAAAGAACTGATCAACAGCTCCTGTAATTCTGGCCACAGAAACAGCGGCACGCTCCAACATGAAGGCAGAGAAGCCCTCTTCCTCAAAGCCACATCCCGAGCTGATTCTTTCCCTGGTCTTGAGGGGACCACTATCTGGCTGTTGGTTCCTCCATCCTCTTTTCCCACCCCCTCAGCCCACCCAACCCACCTGCAGTCTCCTCAGTGCAGGTATACATAGAACCACCTCCTTGTGGAGCCTTTCAGGCATGTGCCTCCCTGTACTCCCGAGTCAGAGAAGCTGAATTTCAAGAATCCCTGAAATGACCACCTGCAGATTTCTGTCAAGAACAGCAGAAGATCTCAGGCTACCTCCCCGCACAGGCCTGGGGAGGCTGAGGGCTGTGGCTCTGCCTGCTTTGGGGACCCTCCAGCTGTGGGCAGGTGCAGAGGCAGAGGTGCCCAGGTACTCAGTGCTGCAGGAACCGACCTGCTCCGCGCAGACACTCTGCTAAATCTGCACACTGTACTAGTGGAAACGTGCTGTTACGGACAACACGCCTTCAAGCCTACCACCTACAAACTCAGATCAGTAACAAACACCATCTGCAAAAACAGTCATCTCAAGGAGTCTCCACAAAATTATGGGGGCCCCTCGGATAGCAGGTAACATCAGGATTGAAAAGCAGGTTATGCTTGGCAAGAGGAAATTCCGTGAACCCAAAAATGTTTTTCGGAATCATTTAAACACTCTTAGAGAAACTCTGTCTGTGCATGCACTTAGTGGAGCTTAAAAAGCTGCAAGAACTTTTAAAAATTCCAACATTTTGCTTAGTCACTTTTAGATTCAAAGAGATGAGGGAAACAAACACTCCAAATATGCATCATTAAAGAAGATTAGAATTATGATGACAGCCTTGTAAGCAAGTTTTATGGAAAGCAGTAAAAACAATGCTCTAAGGCAGAACCTCTTACAGGCACTATCATTTTATCCCAAGAACCATCCCCTGTGACTTTTCCATCCCTGCACAGTAAGAAGGGAGAAGTACAATAAGAATACACAGCAATTAACTACAAGGAATGCTCCAGAGCACACTGGCTGTGTTTGCTCCCTGGTTTTATTTCAGCACGAGCCTTCTGGGTTTCATCTTTCTGCCTGTACTCAATAAGATCCACTAAGAGTTTTGCTCAAAGAGAAGGAAGATTTTGACCTCACTGTCATACAAGTCCTGCGTCCTGTGACTAAAGCAAAGCACCGTGTCCAATCACACAAAGATAAAGGAACATCAGCTTCTGAAAAGAAAGCAAAACCTTACCTTATCCTTCACCGCAAAGCCAAACTTGCAATCCATTGTGCCTAAGCATCCCAGAATTTCACTCCTCCATAGCAAATCCTAGAGTCATTTTACAGACCTCCCATTTCCCTTCTAGTGTTTTATTTCGCAGAGAAAGGCTCACACTTCTTCTGACTCCAAAAGAAATGTAGCAAGGCTTTACCAAAGAGCTGCTAGAGATAATGACTCACATCACAGACAGCTGAGAAGTGCCCGTGGGTGAAAAAAGGAGTTAAAAATTATACCTCAAACCCCACCTCCAGTGTCTCCACCTTCCTTTACCATGTTATGTTCTAATAAAGGGTAACGAGATGGATTCCTTTTGTATTCTTGCTCTCTTGGAAGTCTCCCAGAGCATAAAGAGTATTTTAATCTTCCAAAACAGATGGAAGTGTAAATATGGGTTTTTTTCCTCCCTGAGGCCATTTCTTTTGCCAAGGTTAAATGAATGCTCTAACAGAATATGCATGCATCAGCCCCTGGAGCTGAGGGGCTGATGCATGCAGAGATCTTCCTATGCCATTTCACACTCCCAAAATATCTTAACAAGTTCCAAAATCCAGCGGGGGTGGAGAAGGAGAGAGAGAACTCCATGGCACCTGGCTTTTGGAAGAGAAAAGCTCAGCACAGTAGTTCTGCCTTAAATATTTAAGACCAAAGGGTTTTCCTTAGATGATTTTATTGACATGCCTCCTTTTGCTTTTAAAGATACCAGATTCAGGTAAGCTCACAGATCACAGTAGATGGCAGGCAGGTAGGAAAGTTGAGAAGCTGAACACAGAAGCTTCCTTTCTTCAAGTAACAAGAAGCATTTTATGCTTCTGTATTTGTACAAAGAAATTTTTCCACTGAGCAATTATCTGCTGAGAATTATTTTTTACTATGACATTATAACTGTCAGCAATTATTACCAAGTCCTCTTGTTAAGTAGCAAGACCACATCCTCGAATAAACAGCATTTCTCCATTTACAGCTCCTGAAATATACACCCAGTGCATCCTAAAGAACATAACATGAAGAAATGGGTAAAAAGCTGCTAATTTTGGTGAAAAACCTGAAAGCCTGATTTGCTGGGAAGCCATCAGGTGCCGGTTCGCGGCGGAAGCTGCGGAAACTCTCTGGTGCCCTCTGCTGCCAGGCACAGCCCGGGCGAGATACCAATGTAATGGCTACACCGATAGCCTGTGCCCACACCCGGCAGCCCAATATTCACTTCACACACCTGTACGAGCAGCAACATGAAGGCTTCACAAAGAAAACTGTTAGTGATTATCGATTATGCAGCATTTCTGCTGAGCAGCCTTCCATCTCTCGCTATCCCAGCACCCTCTCCTCCAGTGGCCACGCACTTCAGACAAGTCCCAGTCTCGCTGTGCCATCCAGGGCTGCTTTCAGGTAAGCCCAGAGCATTTTGCAGGGGAAGCAGACAGCCGTGCTCCGTGCCATTCCTGGGGGGCACTGCCACTGGCTACAGCCGCTATGGAAAAGCGCCGGCTCTGCCTGTGGGGGGCAGTGCTCCCCTGGGTGGCCCTCCCTGCAGGTAGGCACACACACCTGGCTCTGCTCATCTCAGCCTCTGCCCACGGCTGCTCCCTGCACCCCACAGCTTTATGGGAGCACACTTAATTCCACAGGGAGAGCAAGAGCCACGTGTGTTCGCTGAGCAGTGCAGATGCTGCTTGTGCATTCCCAACTCCAGCTAGGGCTGGAGCAGAGGAAGCTCTCAGCTGGTTACTTTCGCTTCCCGCACTGTTAATAACAAATGAACATTTGCAAATCAGCTAGAAAAAGGGAAAAGCAGCAACAGAGTATGAACTCTCTCCTACTTGAGCAACTGCCCTCTAGTCAGGTGGCTCTGGGAACTCGGTGGCAGCTTTGTTCCACCTCCAGGGCCTCCCTCGGCCAGGATGCACGCAGCACTCTCCCTCTGGCACACACCAAGTGTTGAGGAGGCAGGTCATTTGAAGAGGCATTCAGGAGCCAGATTCTTTTTAAAAATGGTTTGGTTAATTTATGAAAGCAACTCCCTCCCATGGATTTGTCTCTGCTCCTCAGGGGAGCCATCAGTAGGAGAAGGGGAACAGGCTGCTGGCCAATGCAGTTCCAAGGCAGTACACAGGCTGGAGGAGATAGCTCCAGGGGTACAGCCAGCACCACAGGTTTTCCAGTAGTTCAAACCAGGTATACCACAACTCAAAGCGGACTAGAAACAGTGATAGAGGACTTAAAAGAATAGGTACAAGGTAAACATCTGTCACCTCTGTCACCTGCAAAGCCACAGCTACATGTGCTCCCCTCCCATCACAAACCACAGTGCCAGGACACATTAATTGAAGAATCCAGCCACGTTTCAAGCAGCCTTGCTCACAACAGGAGTATACAGCATGACTTACAATCCTACCAGCAGCCTGGAGCCTGCCTTCCCCAGCTCCATCATGGATCCTGGACACATGAAATCAAACCAGAAAAAGGGCTTTTCAGAAAAAAACAGGTAAAAGCAATGAACCCAGAGGGAACCATAACAAACTCATATGCCATTAGAAGCACAGCTCCCTGACAATGAAAAACATCTGCAATTTTTACTGAAAAGCACTACATTTTCAACTTCCAGACAGCCACAATTTTCACTTACTTCATGATTTAGAAGGCAAAATACAGTAGCTAAGGCACCCCATCAGCTGTAGCTTTAGAGGATACACACCATCTGAGCCCAGCCAGCAGTTGGATTCTTGTACAAAATTTATCAAGACACTTCAATTAAGAAGTTGGAAGGAAATTAAAAGGAAACATGTCAAACATTCACACATGCAAACTGATACTAAATTCACAAAATCTCCATCTGCAGTATCTGTTCACCATTAGTACACACCAGAGAGTTGTAATTTTACAGGGCAAACTATAAAGCAGGTTACAGCCTCTTATGCCCACCTCCACTGCACCTCTGCAGATGAAATGCCCCACACTTACCCATCACCTGGGGGTGCTCACAGTTACTAACCCACCCCACATTCCAGCTACTTGGTGCCATTGCAACCCTAATTCCATACATTCTGAACTATTAGGAGAATCATAGGAAGCTATGTGGTTGGAAAAACCCTCTAAGATCATTGAGTCCAGCACAAATCCATGTCCCCAAGTGCTACATCCAAAAGGCTTTTAAATCCCTCCAGGGATGGGGACTCCACCGCTGCCCTGGGCAGCTGTGCCAGGGCTGGGCAGCCCTCTTGGGAAAGACATTTTCCCTAATACCCAGCCTAAACCTCTCCTGGCACAACCTGAGGCCCTTTCCTCTTGCCTTGTCCCTTGCTCCCTTGAAGCAGAGCCTGACCCCCACCTGGCACCACTTTCGTATCAGGGTGTTCTGGAGAGCAAGGTGGTTTTCCCTGAGTGTCCTAAGATATCCTTACTTGCTATTAAAATGATTTCCTAAGCCAAAAAGAACCCCAAAAAGCAAACTCAAAAGCATTGAGATTTCTTTACAGTTAGAAGTACAAGTTTCTCCAGTGCTCTACACTGCTAAGAGACTTTCCTTAGATTTAATCAAGGAGGAAATGGCTTTCAGACTCTGCAAGCCCACAGGCAGTGTTTTATAATGGTAAAGTTGATTAAAAATGGTCAGGACAACCCACTGAGACGCAAAACACAGTGTATGCCTTGTAGTTAATCTTTCACAGTTAGGCAGGAACATGGGAACTGTTTGAAGCCCTGCACAGCTTCACCACACAGAGGCACAGGAGCTGCAGGGCCTGCACCTCTGCAATACCAACAGGTGTCCAAATGACTGCACACTAACTCAGTTGAAAGATTAAAACAAATTTAAAAACACAAGTAGGGAATATGTTTTTTACCTCTCCATTTTGACAGAAATCCTACTGACCTGAGACCAATTTCCTTAACCTATGTTAAGTGCCACATAAATGGGATTCAGTACAAATGACATTTGGATTAGGCTTCATGCATTTTGAAAGATACAGGTTATGTTGCTTATGGTCAGCATCAAAAACTGTTCTTCAAAACAACACATTTGGAGAAAGAAAATAAAAGAGCTCTGGCATACCATATTCTGCACATGGCTACCAAAGGAACGCTTGTTGCAAATTTCACCCAAAGCACGAAAGTGGATTAAACTTTTAATTGCTGCTTTCATGTAGTTTTAAGCCAGATACACAAGTTAATGAACAATTTGTAAGCATCATTAAAGAAATACAGGAAAACCCACAGGGAGGCTCATTTATACATGAAGAAATTAGTCATTTTGATAAAAGCTAAAATTGGATACCACTAATTTCAAACTGATAAAACCCTTCTAAGCAGACTGGAACATTTGCAGTACAGCATTTTGTCATGCTTAGGCTTAAGAGAGCAGGAATGTCAAGCCTGAATTAACCTGTAGAAAAAGAAAATTACTGGGTTTGGGTTCCTTTTAGCTTCAGAACCAGCTTGTCCCCAGCTATTACCTGGTTGGGTTCTGCAAGCCTGGGCTTTGAGCTGCTTCCTGTGCAGGCAGAGCAGAGGGAAGGAGAGGGCAGGAGCAGCCTGAGCTGCATTAACAGCTGTACCAAGGCACAGCCAGCACCTGCAGGGACTGCAGCCCTGGCAGGGCCCTGCCCTGCCAAGCCGATCACATTCCAAGGATCACAGGCACTGCACAACACCCACCTGGCTCCAAAGATGTCTTTCTTGGCCAGATCAATGCCAGAAACCACCTTCACCCTGAGGATGCGAGACTCCTCCTGCAGCAAAAAACAAAGTGCGTTTAATGTTTGTGCTGTGGGTCGTTTTGAAGATCAACAAGAGGTTAGCAGATAGCAGGAATCTCTCCCAGGGAGGATTTGGAAAAGAACTGCCTCTTGGAAGGCTTATCTGAATCCAACCAGGAGGAGTATTAACTCCAGTCAGAGTGTTAAGAGTTCAATAAAGGCAGAGTAAGAGTAGATAACAGTAATAACATCATAGCAATAATTCTGTAATAATAATAGCAGTAAAAGTAGAAGAGTATTTGCTGAACAGGGCCATTTCACATCCTAAGTGATCCATATGCCACGAATTCATTCTGCATTGACACTAAAGCTCTTCAAACACAAGGGAAATTATTCGTAACGTTTTAGTAATGAGAGACGTCTGTGGTGCAAAAATCAAGGATGTGTGGTTAAAATTAATCCTTAAAAGGAAAATTCGTAAGCCTGTCTCACCACCTTGGTGAGCGTGGAGAGCTCAAAATCAGCCTTCACTGACAGATGGCAAGTCCTGCAGATGCACATCACTGGAGCATCAGCCTGATGCTCAGTTTGTCACATCATTACATGAAGTGCCTGAGGAACATCAGTAAAAATGCCCTTTTTTAACTTTATTTCTTTCCACCCTGTTTGAGCAACACAAAGAGGCCACCAAAACGAAACCTGGAAAGTCTTCTACAGAAACAGGTTCTGCAGTCACCATATCAGTGATACCTCCTCTCCTCTGATAAGCCTCCCAGAGCTGCAAGATACTGGATTCAATTACAGTAACTTGAGACTTCGTTCCTTGAAGCCTGTTCACAAAACAATGACACTTTCCCACAGGTTTCTCCTGGTCTGTTTGCTTTAGGCAGCTGAAAGCCAGACACAGCTTTGTCAGCTGTCTTGGCACAGAGCTCTCCGACTTGTGAGGAAGGTCAGGATGAGCTCCAAAGCAAAGCCATACCTGGGCAGCCCAAGTCACCCGTCTGGAAGGAGGCACAGACAGGGCATGAGAAAACAACAGTCCCATTGAACCTGTCTGCAGGGCAAGTTCCACCCTGGCACCTCCTGCCCGAGGACCTGGGCTGCACTAAAACAACACTCGAGACACAAATCCTTCCTGTAAACCCAGCGTTTGGGGTTCTCCCCAGCACTTAACACTGCAAGGTAGTTTCTAATTAGGGAACAGGATCTTTTTCCCAAAAGAGGCCAAAGCTTACCTGAGAGGTGAATAAAACAGCATGTGAAACAGAACAATTCAATGGACTCACATTAGTGGATACTGAAGTTTTTTCCTACGTACCACGTGCCTGGTTTTCTAGAGCAGTTTTAACATCCAAAAGGCAATGAACTTGCAAATTGTGATCAAGAGAATTCCTTCAATAAGAAAAGACAGCAGAGAAAAACCCAAGCAGAAACTCAGACTCTTCAGGCCTTACTGAAGTAGAACTAGAGGAGAAGTTGCAATAGCTGTTTCCATATTAACAATTCTACTCGGATTCCCTCCAGCAAAGTCCAACATCAACTTTGATTGAGCGGCATCCTCTCCCTGCACTGAGGGCACCTCTGGATATTAACTGATTCAAAAGAAATTAAAGAAAAACACAAACAAACACACACACCACACATACACACACAATCTTTGGAAGAAGAAAAAGGCAAGAGGAGGACCCACTACTGGAGGATCCCTAATTGTGTTTTGCAAGATGAAAAGATGATGCTCCAGAGGACCTAAACAGATTCTCAAAAACATACGTGAAGGGTCATATGCACTTTAAGTATCCCAGAAACTATGACCCTGTTCCCCTTGCAAGGAGGCTCTCCACCTCTCCTCAATATTCCAATTTAACAAGCAGAACAAGTGCTTTTGCAAATGTTTGTTCCAATTTTCATACGCATAAAATATGTATACATATATATGCAATGTTTCAAAAAAATAATTAAACCACCTCCTCAGTTAGTCACGAGGTCTCCCATATGCACCATATGTATTAACTTTTGCTGACTCCTTGCATCACAACTTCTTCCTTTATCTCCAAGGGTGCTGTGTCTAGGTAAAAAAGGAGTTAAATTCTTACAGCAACAGCGAAGTGATCTCACCTCATTGTCCACCAAAAAATCAGATAAAGGACTGCTCTGCTGGGCACAGTCTGAGACTCACAGAGTACCAATTACCTGATGCAGGTTTCCACCCAGCCCTCTCTGAAAAGACTGTACAAGAAAATTAGGATTTTGGTTGGTTTTTGTTGTAAACCCGGGGCACGATGACAGAGATCATTAACCACAGATAAATTCTGCACAAGAAGACCCAGGATCCAAACCCCAAATAATAAAGTGATCCCCAGCACAAGCAGAGAACGGGATAAGGAGACAGACTGGGAGGATTAAGAAGTGGGGATCTGACAAGACAGCCAGTGAGGCTGAAGGGTAACAAACATACAGCTGGAGTCCTCATTTGCAAGTAAACAAAGCAGAGCGAGCAAAGCAGGGTAACAGGGCTGATCAGAGACACTGCACAGCTCTGCGGGTACGCACACCGCAGGAGCAAGGCTCCCACACCGAGGGCAACGACGGCTCCTCCAGCACCCGCGGCTGAACCACCACGGACACCCTTCGCCAGGCATCAGCTGCAAGGTGCAAATGGATGAGGGACAGGCCCCTGACTGGAGCAAGATGGTTCTTCTGTTGGACCCTAAATAAGCACTTGATTAATTAGCCCAGCCGTATCTTAAAACGGAAAGGAGCAATGGTGTAACCCTGAGTTCTCTCAGCTGAACAGCTTCAGGTCCCACACGAGCAGACACTGCTGAGCACACTCACACTTAAACTGTCCAGACCACGACCTGATCCACACAGAAGCTGCACAGCACAATTTACTGGCAGTTAAGTATCCTGACTGAAAGACTTCCACCAGTGATCAATCATCTAACATTCTTAAAGAGCAATTTCCCAACACCATCTCCCATTTTCTGAGTATCCGATATCCCTTTGAGTCAGCAAGCAGTGGAGGCAACTGCACACTACGGGGCACAATCTTGGGATACTCCTTCCCTTCTGCACCCAAGAGACCAGCACCCACCCTCATCTGCTTTATCATCCCACCCCATCCTTCCATGAGCAGCCAAATTTTCCTCCTTGCAACATCACAGAGATGAGGAGGCAGGAAATGGCAAGCTGGGAACAGTTAAGGAGACACAAGGCTTCGGAAGTCACTTGCCACTTGAGTTGCCATTTGCCAAGGAAGAATCTTTGGTTCTGCTCAGAGTTGAAATCACATAGCAGAAAAAAATGCTTGTGTGGTGATGAGATTAAACTGTATGCACCTTCTGTGCAGGAAGTGAACACCTGACTGCAATTTCTGTATCCCACTGAATTCTCTCTATTTTGTAAAGCACATATCCTAAGCTGCTTTTTGAAGCACAGTTTGAAAGAGAAGTTCAGCTCATTGCACAGAGACATTTTTCTATCCTATTTCAACCCTGCCTGGAGCATACCAAGCCTGGAAGGGGCTCCAGGTGCTGCCACTCCCTGCCCTGGGTGGCTCCTGCCTCCAGAGGCCAGGCTGTGCTCTGTGCAGCCCCAGAGCTGATGCTGTAGTTCCATCCTGCCTCGCTCGGGGTTTGGCACCTACAGGGCAGAACACAATCAGGAATTCCAAGCAGTGCTGTGCTGAGCACTGTGGTTCAGTCCACTGGCGAGGCTGCTGGGAATGCGAGGGAGTGTGTGCAAGTGGGGAGGGCTGTGGGGCTGTGGACATTCCAGCAGCTGTCCCTGCCCACGCTCCTGTCCTGCCCCCAAACACAGCCTCCCCAGCTGCTGCAGCAGCCTGCCCTGAAGGGCCTGGTTACCTATTAATGCGGAGCTGCACTGTGCCTCACGTACACAGCGACTTCAGCTTTGTCCAATCATTAACATGAAGCTTACATATTCCTGCCTTCCCAAAACATGGCAGAGGTTACAGAGTTCTCTTTGCTGAAGGATAACTTCAACATACACGTTGTGTTCTCTTAGCTGCAGTTCATAGTTGCCATTTCAGAGGACTCTGCTTATTTAGGTGGAACCAAGCTGTGGAACTGGAAGCCTATTATAGATCAAAACCCAGACTTCATGAACAGTGAACAAACCTCAATTCACCTCAGAAAAGATGAAGGAAAACTGACATATTTCCAGATTTAGGAGACTTTTGTATGTATATTTATCTGTATGATTCCCATTTTGTTAATTCTTTGTTAAACACACATCACATTTACTTTCTCCAGTTGCTCTGGAAAGCCAAGTAATTTCTAAGACCCGTTAAAGCACTCACATCAAGAAAACTTATTAAGTCCTGCCCTTGGATTAGGAAAATACCCTGGAGCTGGGGAGTTAAGAGAAGAGTTGTGACAGTAGGAGAAAAGGAACATGGGCCAAATAGTGTCCCAAGCTGCCTTCTCCCCCACAGGCAGGGCGAAATGCTGCCCGTTCAAAGGGTGATCCAGGAGATGCAGCTCAGCCAGCACCAGCTACATCCACAAACAAGGGCTGTAAAACCAACGTGAACAAGTTTTGGAATACACATCTGTATGTTCTGAACGCACACTGAAAGAAAGCCACAGCAATGCAGCCTGGTGTAAGAAGGAAAGCTGCAGATGTCAGCTTCCAACAGGACAGACAATCCCATGACACATGTAACGTAGGCATTAAGAGAACAGCCTGAAATAACAATCGATGGCGGTATAAAATTAGAAGGCCGACTCGTTTAAATGAACAGACGAGTGTGAAAGGCACAACGGCTGGATCAATGCAAACCAATATTTGAACAGCTGCCACGCAGCCCAGGAAGATTAAACATTTAACGTGTTTTTCCAAAGACATATAAAGCCGTCTCCGAGTCAAAGAGCCGGAGAGGGCAGGTTCCCTCTCCTGTTTTCCGAGCCGCACGCAGCCGCAGCCAGCCCGTGTGGGATGCCAGGTTGTCCCCTGGCCCCCAGAGCACAGCCCGGCCTCGGCACCGGCACCGAGAGCTGCACTTACCGCGGGACCCCCGCACCAAGAGCTCCGCCAGGCACCGCTGCTCGCCCGCCGCCGCGCCCGCACACGCCGCAGTTCAGCCCACAGAGGCAATAAATGACCATCACCCAGGCAACCGGGGGAAAGGCCAGCCAGCTTGGGTTTCACCCGGGGAGAGCTTCACCTGAGCCACGGCGGGGGAGTGTTGGTTGGGTTCAGTCTGGCTTTCCTTTTCCCTTCGCTCTGTGTACAGACATTTTTGATTCCAACCCATGATAGGCGCCAGCGAGGTAAATTTCCACTAACTGCGAGGAGAGAAACCAGATCCCACTGGAATGTTACCTGCACGTAGAGACACTGTGAATCCGGTTTCATCCACTGAGCACCTCATCTCTAGTTTTATTATATCTGAAAGTTTGCAAAACATAACATACTAAAAAAGATAGCAGATCTTTAACTCAGTGTTTTGATGGCAAAACAAATCCAAATGGAAAAGACAACAAACCTTTAACTCAATGTTTTAACTGTGGCACTTCTGGTTTCCTGAATGAGAACTCACACACAGAGCTCGGCGTGCTACACAAACACAGTCACCCAAACACACACTGCTCTTAACCCTCCCCATTTGCGGGAGGAAAATCAACCAGGATCTGCAGCTCCAAAGCAAAATCAAATGTGTCATTTACTTAAGGGCCAGCGTTAGCCATAGCAAGCCTAATAACCATGTTAGGCTTCTCCTAAATCTCCCAGCAACTGACACCAAGTTCAATGGCAGAAGAGCCGAGTTAATTCTTACTTTCATTTCGTGGATTAAACCAATCCACATATGGCTGAGTGAAAAAAATGTGCTTTAGGAAGCTATTCCACATCACCCTCCTGCATAGAGTATTCCCAAATCAGCTTATCCTGTTCTGACTGGCACCTCCCTAACATCAATCAATGCTGGGCAGCCCAAGAGGGAGAATCCAAGTGGGGTGCCCTGTCTGGCAGGCTGTCACCATCACCCCCAGGGAAGGCAGCTGAGAGCACCCCAAGGAAACAGCTCGATTTCTGAGAACATCACAGTGACTTTCTGAAGGCCATAGCGACAGAAAGTGGTCAGTCTCACTATAATTCTTGCAATATCTTACTAATCTTGAAGTTGTCAGTGGCAATTTTGCCAACAGTGTTTGATAAAATCTCAGTTGTGCAATGCAAACAAAACCATGCACCAGGGCTATGACCCAAATCTCCACTCTCCTCTTTCAGCAGAGAAAACAAACTTAAAAGGTCACTTAGCTAACAACTCATCTGACTCAAGCAGGGACATTAATATCTCCTTTCAGCTTTACCACAAGCAGCCTAGGAACCCAGCTCAGAACTTTGTCCTCGCGTGTGTTCATCACACTCCTCCTCGCCCAATCCGAGAGTAAATGAAACTGCCTTTTCTTACCCACAGAGTTCTCAACCCTTGCTGCAGGATGCAATGTATTTGTAAAAACCCTGTTATTTTCTTCACAGATTATAAAATTAGAGCAACTAAACCTAAAAGCTTTTGGAGAAAAGAAGGCTATGCAGTTTGGATCATAAAGACCCTCTTGGCTACAATGCATTGGTCAGTTCACTGAGCATACCTGGTCCTCTGGAGCACTCCTGGCTGAGCAAGGATTCTCACACAGCAGCAATCACAAGATGAAGCAAACACCAGCAAGCATTAAAAGAACTGCAGTTTGGAGAACTGTGGTATTCATGAGCTCATACAACAGAAGAATATTACATGCTTTACGTAGTGATTCAGGTCCTGTTCCTGACCTCTGAAGAAGAGGGACTATATTCATGTTTTCCTTGGCTGGAATGACACACTCAGCAGAAAAAGACACCAGGCAGAATTTCATCAAGGCACAAGTTTCTCTTACAGGGACCCTATAATGATGCTGCTCTTCCATGGGGACAAACCAGCAGAAAAGAGCACACAAAACTGGAATGAGCCATCAGGAGTGGTGCAGGGGATCAAAGGTACCCACACATCAGCGACAGTGCATGGGACCAGGAGTCCAGATGCCCAGCCCAGTGCTGAGAGCACACCATTAACAAACAAGCTCAAACCACAGTGCTGCCCTCCTGAAAGTGTTCCAAGTGAATTGTGATCTATTTTTATAGAAACCCACTCAACTCCGTGCAGTTAGATATACTTGAGCAATTTAGCAAGCGTTGAACCAGGCCACCTGTGAGCTTTGGAAATACCTAAGAGGATGCAAAAGAACTTCCATTTAATGGACCTGCTGTACTGCACAAGACTTTTTTCTCCTTATTTAACTTTCAGACCTATTTATATCATTGAAAGAATTCATGTAAGCAAAACATGGTTTCCTGCACAACCTCATTGACTGAGCTCTCCAGGCTCAAGCAGCAGTCACAGAATCATTGCAGCTGGGTGAGACCTCCAAGACCACTAAGTCCATCCTTCAATGCTCCCTAACACCCTAAGGGCAGGAGGGTATATTTGCTGTATATGCCATGCATTTACAGTCTAGGAAATTCTCTTTCCAAAGGAAACCTTGATCTGCTTTTCTCTGGACAAGACAAGAGAAGTGTTTAATCTTTGGTGCGAGCAGAGAAAAAGAAAAGCATTTGGTACATGTTGCTATTAAAAAGCTGAACAAAGCTTTGACTGGGAATAACTGGTGCCTTTGCAGCAATCTGTGACCTGACAGTGACTCTCCTTTATGGACTTAGCTTTAAAAATGAAAAACAACAACAAAACCACCCCAAAAACCACACCCAATCTTGACATTGCATGACCAACTAGCACCAAGATCATCTGCATCCAAACTGAACACTTACTGCAAATTTCAACAGAAAATTCCTAAAGAAAAATCTGACAGAACTTCTTTTCCTTCCCTCTGGGGACACAAAAACCAAATGGATTAACTAAAACATCAAGATTTTATTTTAAAAAGTACCCCAGTTTCTGACATGCACTAACTACCATAAAACAAAGCAATGATGATTCTCTGGGTAGGATTTTGGTCCTGACACTGGCAAAAGAACAAGGCAGGTTGGTTTAATTTCAAATTCTCATTATGCTCAGGTCAGGGCCCGCACAGATCCATTACTTTCCAGCAGTACTTCAAAACTTACTAGGTAAAAGAGAACCACTAAAAATCCATGTTCCCAGTGGATGTCTGGGAACCCTGTCCAGTAACAAGAAGGGGACTGAACTCCCAATTAGCAGCCTGTAGTAAGTACTCACAGAGGGACCTGACAGGAGAACTTGCTTTCAAAGCAGCTGCTGTAGCACAACACAAAAGCTTTTACCTTTCACTAAATCAACCTCTGATACACTTACAGTTTAATTATTTTTAAAAAAAACCACAAAACATTTTGAACTGGTGTTTTTTGATCTCATGAAACGCACTAGGCCCTTAACATTCAAACTTGTTTAAAAGTGAAAAATTATGCCTTACACCTAACGCAATCATCTTCATTTTTGCTATGTGAAAAATGTGAAATGGCACACAAATCTAGCATAAGGCTGTATTTTAGACTATCACTTCCCACAAAAGTGCACTGATTTATCCAACGGCCTCCACGAGTACCCAGCAGACACACTCACTCCCTGCCCGAATTCAGCAGCATGTTACTCTGGTTAATGATATTCCCAACTCAGGGCCAGGCTGGGCAGGGCTTGGAGCAACCTGCTCTAGTGGAAGGTGTCACAGAGCAAACAAAGATCCTGTATCAAACGGGAGGTTGAGCTGCATTCACTCCAGTAGCCCAGCTAGTTGCCAACGGATCACACAAACATGTTTATGTAACCACAATCTATACTCTTGTTAGATATTTAATGATTCCAGACCATAAACCATCAGTGGCTGCACTGTTTAATGACAAAACACACATTCAATAAAACCGTAATCCAACAATAAACTGTGATTGGAGGCTCGTTTCTAACCCAGATAACTCCAGGGATCGATTCCACAGCACACACCCAGAGCCCAGAGCTGCCCCGCTGGCTGTTTCACCTGGAGGAAGATGGGACAGGGAGCTGCTTAAACAGGCTTTGCTGGAAAAACCTTGAGAGCAGGAAAACTACACCAACTGACGAGCAAATGCCAGTGCGACTCTTAACACCTGAAATACCTCTGAACTTCTTCAGTCTCAGAAAGACACAAGGCTCAGGCACGCTGGGTGAGGGACACTCAGCCAGCTGGGACACACCAGGCTGGGAGAAGTGTTCCCCAGAGGGAAGAGCTGGTGACATTGCAACTACTTTGGGATACCAGAACCCACAAGTCTCCTCTCTTAACAGCCCATGGAGTGTCTGACATGAGGCAGTGTTCTTGTTACTGCTCTACAGAGGCTGGGAAAAATGGATTTACTTGTGTGAGAGGCTGCCTCAGTGCGCAGAGTGCTGGGGGCAGAAGCAGAGAGGCTGAGAGAGGAGGGTTTGCTCACACTGGAGAAGGCAGTAACTCCCAATTCCTACGGATCACAGCCTGACATCTGCAGGGGATTCAGCCTGTACTTTTCACTTTTTAGCTGCTGTAATAGCTTACCTGCAGTAGCTCTAGCTCAGAGCAGAAGTTGGGAATGTCAGTTTTCACAGAGACACTTCATTTTCTGACACAGTTTGTTTTGTTGCATGAATCATCCCATTATCCAACCAGAAATTAAATGAGATCTTCCAGCTCTTGCCTGCAGTTAATAATTAACGTTACTGGATGAGTTTCCAACCTCCCCTGGTGAAAAAATTCTTCCAAACACATTAACATTTCAGTGAGTGGTGTTGTCAATCACTCCAGCAGTTCACTGCTCTGGCTTCTCTTCTTCATCTTGATCAAGTTTCTTTTTTTAAAAGAATAACAAGTCATAGCCTCTAGCAGTACCTCTTGTCCATTAAGGCTTTGCTCCCCAAGAATTTCTCATTTGGGGGAAGAATCACTCCATTACAGCCTCTGCCCAGGTGAGGGGAAAAAAACCCAGCAACTCAAACCAGTGAAAAGGCTGACTCAGTGGGGAGGGGATCTGCTCTCACCAGAAACATCTCATGTCAGGCTTTTGGACCCTGGTTGCAGTCCTGCTGTTTCCAACCTACTTGCACATCATGTTCTACCTCCTCTCCCTTCCTTTCCTGCTCACTTTACAAACAGAGCAGCCTTTGACCAAGATTTGACTCTTTTTGTTCATCACAAGTATTTATTTGTCATATAAATGGATAGCCTAGGGCTAGCAGGCTCTTCCACCCAAGAACTGGTGTCTCACAAAGAACGAGCACACTGTTCAGTTACTAATGCAGGCTTAAGGCTGACTAGATCTGGGCAACTGAGCAGGAGCAAACACAGCCCCTCCTGGCTGGAAGGACAAATCCCACAGTGGAAGTCTTCTCACTTCTTCTCCAGTGCATCCACTGACACACAGGGAGATATGTTATGAACAGCCAAAGATGAGAACAGAATTAAGGGTGGTGTGAAAAATAACTGGAGTAAAAGAAATATTAACAGGAATATGCCCAAAGCAGGAGACTGAGTAATTCAGCTGCAGAAGTTGTCTCCTATGCATACATGCACTGAAGGTGCTTTTGAAGAGGAAGAAAAGTAGGTACTATCTTAATTTAAAGGCACTTCTTTCTTTTAATAGAATATGCTTGTCTTTAACACACTGCAAAAGAACAGACTCTAAAGAAACCCAAATACAGTGATAGTGCTACTGAGCACTTTTTGGGTTTGTATCAGTAATTTCTGCAGATACATTGATGGTGGAAGGCTTGGAAGGGTTTGGGGGGGGTGGAGTGTTGCTTGCATTGGTTGTTGGGTTGGGGGTGGCTGTTTTGTTTTTTAGTTGTATTAATTGTTTATGGGGAATTCCTTCAAAATTTGTGAAATTCTATCAATAAATGGATTGTTGCCGGACCAAGCTCAGAGGTTAGCTCAGTCACTTGTTCCCAAAATGGTACTTGACACTGACTAGACTAAGAAACCCTCATTAAAATATTCACCACTCATTACCTAAAACAAAGGCTGCACTTTGTGTCCTGCCAGGCATTCTGGATGCAAACTGGGGCTCGATGCCCCAAACAAAAGGCACATTCAGAATCCATGTTTTGCAGAAGTGCTGCAATAGGGTCAGTCATTCAGCATCCCAGAGCAGGACCTTGTCCTGGGGAAGCACAGATGCATGTTCCTCAAAGAGGCAGAAAAGGAAGGGAGCAGAGGGCACAGCAATGCTCAATTCCTCAGGCAAGTTAGAGGCAGTGGATCGGCTTCCACAGCAACCAGTTACACGAAGAAATTATTGCTGGAACCTGCTTATTCTTGACCCTGTATCCCATTGCTACCTGCAGAGATGATGAGGTAGGCACAGGGCTCGTTGCTCCTGACACCACAAGGACTTTTAGAGAGCTCAGTCAACAACCTCAGGAATAAAGAACAGGATTTTTCTTCCAAGAACACAAATGGATATTACAGTGACTGAAGTACAGCAGTGAAAAAGCTCTTGGGATCACACAAATTACCACAAGTCTGAAGAACAAACTCAGTTTCCTCCAAGCAGGTTTAAATGAAGTCACATCCCCTTCCAGAAATAACAGGATGATTTACACAAAGTGCAATTTGCTGCTAAATGGTGACCATGCTGTACCAAAGCAAAGGGAGAAAATCAGCTTGGAGCTGCAGAGCCCAAACTGCAATGGCACAGAAGTGCCTCCTTTAACAGGCTCCCACTGGAGATGGGCTGGGGCTCCACAGCAGCACACAACCTAACACATTCCATGTGATGGCATTTGTCCTGCATGCAAGCCCATACTGCAGCTGCTTATACTGAACACAGCAAAATCTGCTTCAAAGATCAGGGAACAGCTCCAGAAAACACAAATGCTGGTAAGGAACTTGTGACACTAAGGAAAGTGCTAAAGTGGTCAGCAAAATAAACGAAGTTCCAAGCACAGTAATGCCCTGAGGGCAACTAAATCAAACCAAACCACCATACCACGGGGTCAGCAGTTTGGTTTGTGAAGACTTAGTCTGTGTTAAAGCACAAGACCCAAAATATGAATGGGGGTGGCTGTATTGAGATTTATTCAGCAAGCAGAAAGCTTGGTGCAAAAAAGGAAAAAACCCCCAAACCTCCTAGAATTGTTGTGGCATCCAGTAGCTTGACACATTTGCTGTGGCATGCAGGTAATTTCCCATTCCCTGCTGAAAGTCACCCAGACAAGAAAGAGCAGCGTTCTCCCAGTTCAGAGTGTGTCAAGAGGGAGAACCAGCCCCGCACACACAGACAGCACCACGGAGGCAAAGCCTGTTTTCCAAGTGTGCTAGGCTCCCCTCTCATCCCAGCTGTGCAAGGAACACGAGTGAGCACCGAGCACGCTCTTGCAGAGCTTTGGCAGTGCCTCCTCACCCAGGGAATCAGCCTGGCGTGAAGACTGGCTAGTACCTGCTGAATCCCACCTTGCTTTCCAACACAGGCTGCAGAGACAACAGGAGCAGCTCCAGCCCTGGGCAAGGAAAAGGCAGCAACCTGTGTGGCACAAATCACAGCCTGCTTTGTCAGAAGGGAGCCTGAAAGTCACTGCCCTTGAGAAACAGCCTGCCAAGGAACAACTCCATGGAACAGGTGTCCTGCAGAGGGATTTATTCTCTCTTCCCAAGCATTTTCATAACGAGGACAAAAAAAAAAGCCAGCACAAAACTCTAATATCCAGACAAAGGAACTCAGAGGTATGCTAGAGGAAAAGTACCAGTTCCTCCCATGTAAGCAATAAGCACTGAGAGATGGGCATACATCTAAACCAGAAAGAGGTCCCAGCACAACATGTAAGCTGCCAAAGATGCAGGGCAGCAATGAGGAAGAAATTAATATTATTTACTGTCCCTTCAACTCTTTGCAACAACTTTATCCTGTTTTGCTTTGACCATCTCAGAGGCAGCATTTCAGCTTAGTCACTTCCCAGCTTCCCACAGTCCATCCCTGCAGTAGCCAGGCCAGAGCTACCAGTAAACTGGAGTAAGCTGGAATAATGAAAGATTCCCACACTTTGTCTTTCCCAAATCATTGCTTGAATGCAGAAGGGTAATTTTTATTTAATAATGGGAGTGCTGGCCGGCCCAGCACACACCTTCAGTGGCACACAAAGCCTACTATGTAATTTGGTACTATCTTCTGATAGGAATAGCCAATATTTCTGCATCCAGAGCAGCCAAGTGCTCTCTCTTCCAACACTCCCAGCTCTCAAACAGCGATCAAGACATCTTCTTTCCTTGTCCAGTCTTCCCAAAAAACTACAAGTGAGGTCAGAAAACTGTAAAAAACAGTAAATCTATGCACTCCCAGTCCTATGCTGTCATGTACCTCCTGCCTCTAAGGCACCTTCCAAGCACTGAAAAGCATTTATGGAATATTAGGAAGGAGAAGGGGATTTTCTCCATGAAAAAGCTTTTCAGAGGTGATCACACAGTGCAGTTTGTCCTCTGTCTCAATTACCCATAATCCTGCCTTTCCATCTGACTGGAAGACTCGAGACTTCCCAGAAAGAAAAATCTTGTTGCATTGAAACAGCAAGGATGTTCCTGTCTGAGCAGTATCACGCCAAGGACTGACACATTAATGGCCAGTTTGACAGTGGAGAAGGGCTTAAACCTCTCCTGAAAACTGCAGGGAGTATCACCTCTATCTGAGAAGACAGCAAGAGCACAGACTGCAACCAGAGATCAGAGATGAAATCCAAAGGTCAAGAACTGCCCCCACTGCTGGGCACAAGCCCCTCACAGCAAAGACCAGCACGGTGGCCCTTCAGCCTCTGCTCACTCTTGAGTTTAACAGTGAGCCCCAGGCATGAGTGAGAAGACAATGGACAGCAGAACTGAGACCACCAACCATATCCACAGGAAACACAAGACCCAGGTGAATGGCAGAGGAATTCAGGAAGCCCCGATAAGAGCTGTGAACAGCTTTTATCACAGAGAGGTCCTGGATTTTCAGACATAGCACACTCACAGGGAGCACAGACACACACAACATGCTCCTCCTGACCAGCTGCCTTCCTCATACAACCTGTCTGGACCAAAGGCCAGCTGTGAGAGGCAGGGAGTTCTTGCCAGCTCTGGCCTGCAGGACAGGGACAGCACCCCAGCCCTTGTGGTCAGCCTATCTGCATGGCAGCCCCAGTGCCCAGCATCCCAGAGACAAGCCAGCAGGAGATGCCCTGGGGAGCCACACCAGCCCCAGGACACAGGTACAATCTATTTGACCTGATGGCAGGTACCCCAGGTCACATATCCAGCAATGCCTGCGTCACAGCCCTGGCGTCCACCAGCCCTGGCATGCGATTCCAGGCTGGGGGATCAGCTACAGCACTGCCTCACCTTCCCCACAAACATCAGGAGATGCCGAGTGCTAAACCACCAAAACCAGGCAGTTTCCACAGCAACACTCAGCAAGACACACAGAGCTGCTGTGCCACGCTCCAGCCTTATCAAAGGTTATCTCTTGGCATGTGTGCTCCAGCCCACAGTGACAACGGGCTGGGGACCCCAACTTCACTTCCCAAATGCCATAGTTTTGGTGTCCGACACACAGAGGGGACCAAAAGTGGTGAGTACTTAGTGATTTCCCTCACCAGGTACAGGCTGCAGCAGCCATTTCAGCACACACCTCTGACCTCCCTCTTACACAGGATCTAATTCCTGTCCAAGTTTTGGGAATTTTAGACAACAACCTCACCCCCTGTAAGCCACAGATACTCGAGAGCTGCTGGGAACCATGTGGCATGTGCTGGCCCAGGTACCGGCACCGAATTACAGCTGATCATCTCTCACTGGAATGAAATGAAGAAACACAAATGCAGGTACAAATAGCTCAGAACTGAACTGACCAGACCCAAAATAAAACTACAGCAGCACAAGGGATTAAAGGTAAATTCTCATGATGTCAGCAGGCTGAAGAAACCACTCAGGGTTTTGCTAAATCAATTTAAGCAGTGTTAAGAGGCATTTCTTCAATAACAATGTCAATCAAAACAGGAGCTAAAGCTGTGACTGAAATGTTTTAAAATACGCACTAGTTCCAAGCCAAATTTTGGACAACATTCTAAGGAAAAAAGTGACACAGGTAGGCACATGATATAAGAAGGTCACCGTAAGACTTGAAAACAGATTATCTACAAACTCCAGCTTCTTAACTCTGCAGACTTTGAAGCCAGTCACTAACAGTTGTGAAGGGCCCACGGTTTCAACACTTCCAAAGGGGCTCTGTCAGGATCTTGCATTAGGAGCATGCAGGAACCTGGTGACAAATGACCTGGCAGGTAATCCACACCCAGCCTGTAACCACTTAGCACAGTCTGGTTTACAATGTTTGACTTTCAAACTACAACAGAAACTAGTTAAGACAAAACCAAAACCTGACTGTGTGACTTGATTTGGCACAACCTCTAGTACAGCTGCAGAATACCCCTGGAAAAAAACAACTCTGACCTTGCTCCCAGTCTGGCCAGACCTGCCCAGCACAGCACCTGCAGGACAGGGGGATCTGCTGGCCTTTGCTGCACCCACCTCTCCCATTCTGGGGTTCCAGAGTGGCACAGCCACCACCCTTGGGATGCAGCTGACCCCTAAACAGGGATAAGTGAAATCTCGGCTTCAACACGGGAGAGGAAAATGCAACATATTCTTTAAAATGCTCATTAGAACACAGAATGAGAAGGTACCTTCCGGATAAGAGAGGCAACAGAAGCATCAGGATAATCCACTTTGTATGAAAATTTGGAAAAAAACATCTATAGTGCTACCTTAAGCAGAGAACAATCCATTCAGGTTCACTGCCCATTATCTCTCCTAAAGGCCCACATCCAGCTCTGGTTTCCAGACCTTCATCCAGCCTCCCTGGTGGCCAGGGGAAGCCTGTCCCTGTTCCTGCCCAGCTCTCAGGTCACTGCACCTCCAGTGAGCACCCAGCAGCACTGCTGGAGTCCTGATGCCATGGCCACAACCAGAGAGCTGCTTATGAGGAAGGAAAACAGCCCTCCGGTACCCTCAGGCTAACAATACCCTGGGAACAGGTAGTTTTTAATGAGAATGCTCTCACTGGTCTCCTACAAGCCTCTTAACAAGCGTGACTGGTGGGAGAGGATCAGCCCCAGAACTGTGGGCGAGAAGCAGTGGCGGAGCCAGCTGAGGCGAGGACGGCACAGGAGCAGCCAGCGCCCCTGCTGGGGTGTAGAGGACAGGAGGCACCGCGGGCAGAGAAGGCAGGAAGCAAGATTCATCCACTCACTGCACTCCCAACACACCCCTGCTCCAGCAGGGACACTGAGTCATCGGCACGGACACTGTCAGGACCCAGGTGTGTCACACTCTAGTTGGGACCAGCCTGCCCTGCCAGGGAAAACCACACAGCAAGGCTCCCTCCCACAGGGAACAGAAAGGAGAAGTGCCTCCTCAGGCCATGGTAGCAGGAGTGGTTATTCACACAGGCCAGGCATGCACAGGAATTTACCTGACCCTGAGGACTGAATGTTTTTCTATGGACACTGGACATAAGGAATAAAATAGTAAGTGACCAGACGGGACTGAAACAAACCCAACAGCCAGCAAGGATAACTACAGAGATCTTTCTGGCACCCACCCAAACATGTGCCTCCGGCACTTATCCAAAACAAGCACAGACTGTGCAAGGAACATGCCCTTCGCTGTGGCACACAGCACCTAAGCTGCCCAACTCACCACTCCTTGGATCGGGCTGTTCTCCACCTCAAGTGTCCACCCGTCCACAGATGGGTGTAACTTTAGCACTAACACTGCATTTTAACAAAGAAGGGGAGGAGAAAAGGCACACAGGAAGTGAGGCAGGGAGATGACCCTGCAACCCTGACCTCTAAACAGTGATACCATTCCCACAGCTATAAAATGGAATTACATGTACACCATTGCCATATGCTCTCACTCAGTTCACTACAGCAACACCTGTCCAAGACAACATTTTCAAGTTCTTTCAGCTCAACTGTTACAAACAGTGGCCAAGCCAGTATTTTATAATACATCAAACATCACTATACCAAAAGCAGAGGTCAAAGAAGCAAGTCCATTGCTCATCGTTGCACAGCACGGCTGTTGCTTTGTTAATGAGGCTGAATCAGCACAAGCACAAAGCCCAGACTCAGTTTTGTCCACACACCACTTCTCCCTCTTACCACTCCCTTCACCACAGCCAGCAGGAACAGTCAACTCAAGAAATCTTTAAAGAAGGGTTAAAAACTCCACTTGTTTGTTAGAGAATTCATCTATTTCACATTCCCGTATGACTACAGATGAGCTGCTTTTAGACAAACTTGCCACAGACTTCATCAGGGTCAGGACGCTAGCCAAAGCTCTGGATTCATGAAACCCACACAGCCAACTTCACAGCTCACAGACACCTAAGAGCAGGTGCCCTACCCTCCCTTCACACACACCCACCACCACCACCCCAGCAGCTCCTGCCACATACCTCTGACTTCCATCATCTTTACAGAAGTTCTGCAATTCAACAGCCTCACAAAGACACGGGACACTGCCTGCAGATTTGTACTGGGCCACAAGTGGACCCAGAGCGCACAGGAGAAAGCAGCATCTCTCTTTCAGCAGCACAAATCCACTGGATTTGTGCGGGCTGCTCCAGAAGCCACCAGTCTCGACTGCCTCTGCTCAAGTAGAGGGTGGAGGTGCAACTGAACTGTCCTGGGATCAATCACTGAGACCAGCACCAGCTGAAGGTGCTCAGCACAGAGCAAACTCCAGCACCAGCTGAAGGTGCTCAGCACATCACACACACCCAGCTCTGCCACAAGGGCCCAGTGCTAAGGAGGCAGTCACAGCAGGGAGTCCTGTGGTACACCCAACCCAAAAATCCACATTTGGTTCATTTGAATAAATCAGGCTAAAGTACCTCTGATGGGAGCAGCCAGTACAGCCTCATTTCCAGGCACCTGGGCTGTCTCCCCCATCACCCATGGTGTCCACTTGACCTCCTGTTTCCCACCCCAGAACCCAACACTTCTGTGGGGACGTTTTTGTCCACATGGCTTCCAGAGCAGCACGCTCCAAACCTTACATCCAGTTCCACCTGTAGGAGGCCAAAAGCAGATTTTCCCCACCACACTCATTCCCAGACCATCCATGAGGGAGTCATCCCAGGACACCTTCTCCTGCACACTACTCATCACTCCCATCTCTACAAAATCTCACCGTGAATTCGGTGTGATCATCTACATAACATAAAGATGCTTAAAGAGAGTCAGACTTTGAATGGCTTTTCACTGAAACCAACACAGGTTACAGGAACATACTTCCACCCTCAAGCCAGGATTATTCAGCACCAGGATCTGCCAAAGGAGAGTGGACGGCACGGCTGTGCTCCCTGTTCCAAATCGTTCTGCTCCTCTCCGGCAGATAAACTGCATGAAAACAGGAAAACCTGACTTGAGGTGGCAGGAGACAGATACAGCCATGCTGATCCGTGCAGTGAGGCACAAAAATAAGGTGCTATGGCTTAATGGCTAAGTCCAACTCCTTCATGGAGTCATTGCTCAGAGCAGCCAGTGTTCTCACAACTGGAGATACTTATTTTGACTACAGGCAAGGTTCCTAAATCCTAGAAATCAAGATTCTGATAAACACCTATAGCCTGCCAGCACACAGGAATTATGGTCAAATGGAGGGAGGGAAAAAAATGAGCAATTACAAATACACAAACCAAGTCTGTTGCCCAGTCAAGACACCACCTGACAGATATAATACATCTCCATACAATCCATAATCCATCTCAGAAATTAAGTTTCTGGGGTTTTTTTTGTTGGGGCTTTGAGTTGTCTTTATAGGTTGGTTTATTTTTAACTATTTTCACTGCAATTAGCTGCCAGGCCTGTGCAATTTAGCCACATCTCTTATATTAATTACTAATTCTCTACAGAAAACAATCCCTTTCTGAAGAATTTTGTTTTCTTCCTTTTTTCTGGCAAGGGAGAGGAAAAGACAGTGGGAGCAGGGCAAGGGAACACTCCAGCACTAGAAACTGGGCAGCTTAAGAACCCCATGCTGGAAAAAGTTGGCGTGACAGTGTGCAAATACTTCTGAAAGCCACAGTTCCAGTCGCAGGTAAACCCTGGCAGGTGTTAGTACTGACCTGGCAGCAGCTCCAGTCCTGAGCTGAGCACACCAGCAGTAAAACCACATTCCTTCCTCCCAGTGCTCAAGGTAGGAGTCACCCAACCTGTGCCACGTTCCTACCCAGCTTACCCAAAATAACAGTGTACACAAGATTACATTGCACTTCTTCCCAAAAGGGGACAGAGCTGCCCAGCAGCACTTCCACTGCTACAGTAAAACCCTCCTCTTCAACACAATGAAACATTTAAGAGGAAGTAGCAGTGAAAGCAAAAGATGGAGAAATTTGTGGAAGTTAATGAGATTTCTCTGTTCACCAACACCAACATCTAATTGTAATTAAATAAAGCTACTTTTGCACACTGTTATCGCATCGACTACTTTCTGTTGACTGAAGCTGTTGGATAATTCAGCCCTCACTGCTATTACAAGGCCTGGAAGTTTCCAGCTTGCCCAGAAAGCCCCAGTTTATATTGCACAGGGTTTAATTAAGCCAAGGTCTTGGCCTCATCCAATCTTCTGGGACTGAGAGGTTGTCAGTTCCGCCCAATCCAGCAGAAATCAGTGAGCTGCCACCAGGCTGCACCCACAGCACCACCTCTGATGTGGCCTCTGGATCCTACAGCACCTGTGCAGGCAGCCCACCTGGCACCAGGAGCTGTGTTTGGTCCAGAAAGGATAAGTACTGTATCTCACAGAACCTTTCACTGGCTGGAGACACAACTGCAGCCTAGAAGCTGCAGGGGTGAATTCCTCCCACAACACCCTGGGACATAACACCGATTCCCTTCTGACAGATAAGCACATTCGGCACTCATAGCATGCCTGGTGAGATTTTCAAAACAAACCACAAAATTCCCGTGAGAGGTCTGTTAACTGTGAGTCCCAGTTGTGCTCCGGGGTGAGGTGCCTGCTCAGCAACAGGTGTGGGGCTCACAGTCCATGTTTGCTTCCCAGGAAAATGGCCTCTGTGCAGGAGAGGAAAACCTCGAGTTCCCATTTCCCATTACACAGTGCCCTCCAACGGCCAGCCCTTCACACGGAACCCAAGGAATGCTTTATCCCCCCTTCCCACAGGCAGCAACGGAACAACCGTGGGTTGCACTACCTGCATACACCTCAGAGGACAGGACAACAGCCAGGGGAGACAGAGCCATCTCTGAATGGGGATATAGCTGAAACTAACATTCCTTGTCTCCCTCAGACCCTCACGGTAATACAAGCCTCCTTAAATGTCTTTACATTCATTTTATAATAAAACTAGAATTTACTTAGTGTCAGCACTAGTGACCAAAACATGCCAATAACTCATCAAAACCTGGTTTAAAATGCAGGCTGTTACAAAAATCTATTGACCTCCTGAGAACCACAGGCTATTTTGATATTCTGCCACACAAGTAGATATGCAAGCCCTGTCATTTATGAAATGCTTCCTTACCTGGACTTTTTAATCATCATTGAAGGTTTACATGCTATCCCTGAAGCCAGTGCACTTATAGTCTTATAAAAACAATTCAGGGTCAATAAAACGTCACTATTCTGAATTGCTTATTGCTAAGACACTGTCAGTGCTGTGATCAAGGGAGGCCCCTCTCACACTGAGATGGCAGAGAGAGGCTTTTATGTAACAGGAATACTCAGAGCAGAAACAACAGAGCTCTCATTTAAAGGGTCTGTGTTCAGTGGTGGTGACAAAGGGTGCATCTTCTCAAGGAACTCAAGCGTTTTTTCACATAAAGCCTCCAGGTTCAGGTAGCAGTGGGCTGGGCTGGAGCTCATGGGGCCAGGGGTGCCTCCCTAGGAAGACGGGCCCCCCCACACTGCCCCTTTGCACCTCAGGGCTGAGGAGCCCCAGCTGCCCACAAGCTGCTTCTCCAGCACACCAGTGCCCTTCATCCAGCGCTCGTGCAGCGCCACAGCGCCGGTGCCCCAGCGCTGCTCCATGAGCTGAGCTGGGAAGCAGCCCGAAGGGACTCGGCTCCGCAACCCCTCCCCAGCACCAGTCCTGGCAGGGGCTCTGTGGGGGCAGCCTGGGCTCAGGAAACATCTCTGACTGTGCCAGCACAGCATGGAAATGGGGTGAGCAGCAAGGTACAGCCTCACCACTGAGGCCACACAGCAGGAAATGTCACCTGAAATCTAACTGCAACCATCTGCAACACTGACGCTGCCCCAACAACTCAGCATTGCTGTTACTTCCAAAGTTTATGGTTTGCTTCAAATGCAAGGTAGAGAAATCCAGCCCTCATGTCCCTACTATCACCAAGACCAGGAAGGGAGGGGAAATCACAGCCCTTTTCCTCCCCAATAAATCCTGCTGATCATGAGCAATAACATCATCTTGAGGCCTTTGTAGCCCCATCTCACGGATCCGTTAACATGACACTCGAGTCGGGAAGGAGACACCCTCGAGGGAGATCATTCCAGAGCAACAAATCCATCAGGAACTTGTAAACACGGGGGGCACAAAAGCCAACCTCCCATATGCCTCAGTCTGAAACAATTTGCACAGACAGACAGTTTATTCATCACAGCACAAGCTGCACTTCACCACAGCACCACTGTGGCAAATCTTGGCTTATTCCTTACCCTGATGTCAGATCCCTGGTGGATCTAAAGGTGGGCCTGTGCTTTACAGGAATTCATCCTGTCGATAGGAACCATTTTTCCATCATACTTACAACTGGGTCTGTTTCTCTTTCCCCAAAGTATGTCACAATCAAGTGAAGCACCACACAGGCTCCTGAGGTACTGAAATCCTTCAGGATTCATTCCTCAGACACAAGGCTTTGCCCAGCACAGCACACAAGAACTAAGATGAAAGGTTAGGCTGCAGTGACTACATGCAGAATTATTTGAGGCATATGGGATTGTATCTCACACACCGAGATATTTTCAGGAACATAAGATCCTTTTGACAATTTCTAAGACATGACAAAATGTCATCTCAGTAGGAAGCTTTTAATTCCAATTGACTCAATCACAAGTCACAGAAGTTGAACAGAACTTGAAAAGAGAAGAATGCTGGAACTGCAGAGAGCAGTTTCCCGTACCAACCTCTTTTTCCACTAATATTTTAAAGTGTAAAAAAACACTCTTCAAGGAGCTTTTTTCTGGAGTTCCATTTTCTCTTCAAGCAAACAAGATCCAAGGAGCTGTAAGTTTTGCTTCCATCCAAGGACACTGAGAAAGCAAAATGTTTGTGGATTTGTGTGGGCAACATTTGACTCTTAAGAAACCCAAACTGAAACAAACAAGAGGTGCACTTCATTCACAAATATTTTCCACTACAAAAGGCTGTAAGTTTTATATACACTGATATTTAGAGATTGCATGAAAGCACCTAAGCTTCCAGAAGCCTGTATAAATATTATTTCACAGAATTGCAAAGGGGCTGAGGTTGGCACAAGCCTCTGGAGGTCACCTGGCCCACTCCCTGCTTAAGCCAGAGCTGGCTGCCCAGGCCCCTGTCCTGATGGTCCCAAACAGCCCCAAGGATAGAGCTCCAACACCCTCTGGGCAGCCTGGCCCAGTTCTGAGGTCACCTCAACAGTGAAAAACTGGCAGGATATGAATCTGATTTACACCTAATTTTAACTAATGAACATAGTTCAGGTTTACAAGGAGGCTGATCTGTGAACACAACATGGCCTGCCATAACAAACGGCAACGGTTGGCTCATCCCCCCATGACTCAGATTCCCAAATCCCCAAAGTGCCTATCAGAGTCCAAAACGGAGCAGTGGTCTCATGGAAGGCAGCCCCGTGAAGCACAGCTACCCACAGGGATGAGTGCAGGCCCATAGCCTGCAGACACGCCGGCACAGGCGCAGCCCAGGCCTGCTCCACACTGACCACACACATCAGCTGTGCAAGCAGGAGGGAAGCCTGTGCCTCTGGTCTGCAGGAGACACTGCTGGTTCTCTCTCTCTGGAGAGCCACTCGGCAAGTCCAGCCTGCATGTAAATCACTGCATTTTCCAATCAGCAAATGTGCCAGGACTGGAAGCACTGCACAAGGCCAACTCAAAGCCCTCCAAAACGCATTTACAACAGATCTGCAAACTGCATTTCAAACCTAGGCAGGAACAAAGGAAATGAATAGGCTGAATATGTCCACATAGCAACTCAGCCTCTCACAGCTCTCTCACAGCTAATAGAGCTCCGCTTTCCAAAAAATGATGAGCCAAGTCCAAGCCAATGCTAGCGGGAAGTCATAACTCACACAAGCCAGCATGCAGAGAACTGTCAGCACACCTTCCTCAGCCCTCTTGAGCTTTACCTTTACTAGAGCTTGCTTACAGCCTCCTTCCTGAGAGAGACCATCCTCCCCTCTGCTCATTACTAGAGACTCAACAGCAGGTCAGCCTCTCAGGGTCACAAAACTACAGCCCAACAGGCTGGCAGTATCACCTGCACCCTTCTCCATGCCACCCCTCCCTCAGTCCCTTTTCCTTCTTTCTTCCATCCTATTTCCATTTGTGGACTTCCACTGTAGTTTTAGAGGGTCATTGCTCTTCCTGAGAAGTGTCCAGCATCAGCAGATGCACAGCAAAGCAGGATACAAAGCACAGTCTCCTGTCCCTCAGGCAGTGTGGCTGTGGTCATTACTGCAGCTGTGACTGCTGAGAGACCAGAGCCTTTCTTTTCCCAGCAGCTCCTTTTCCAACAGCTTGGTTTTACCTCGGGAGATGAGTGACAAACACATCTCCTTACCCACTGCTCCACAGGCCAGGTCCCCAGCACCAGCTGGGGCTGAGCATCATGGCAGGAACAGCCCCTGCTCTCCCATGATCCCTCCACCTCCAAGCCAAGGTGAGAGCAGCCAGCAGATTTCTTCCTGTATCCATTGCTCTTTAGCATTCTGTGCAAGTACCAGCATATGTCGAGGCAGGAGGCAGGGACAAAAGACACAGCAAGCACACACACAACAGAAAAGGCAGCAGCCAAGCTCCAGTATGCTGTTCTCAGCCACCCTGGGACCTGGCAGGGTGGCTCCAGGTTTCCCTTTTCCTCACAGATCACACTTGCTAATATAAGCACAAAAGCACCTCCAATCAAACGTTTTGGGATGCCCACATTGGGACAGCAAACCCCACTGCCTTTAGCTGTTCCCTAAGCCTGTGCAAACCCCCAGCAGCAGACAAAATTGCCACAGGCCCTCTGGCAGCCCAGGACCGGGCGGGATTACTGCAGGCCCTCAGGCAGCCCAGGAGCAAGCAGGGCCCTGCAGATGGCTCGGCAGTGGGCCCAGCTACCTGCAGGGTTGGGCAATGCACCGGAGCTGGCCCAAAGCTGCTTGGCGACTGGTGCCAGCCACCGCTGTGCTCACACGAATGCTCATGGAAACAGCCCAGGGAGGAGAAGGTTCCCCTCTGCTGTTGTGCTCGCTATCTGCATCACCCAACGCTCCTGCAACGCCCTCTCCTCTTCCCTACCTTCACACACATGCAGAGCATTTGCAATCACTCTGCTTTCAGCTCTATAATTTAACAACAACAGAATGACACCCCCCCTTACCAAAACACCCACTCCTGCCCAGGAACCTCCTTCCCAAGGAGAATTAAATGTTAAAGTGATCCAGACTCGGTGCCGCTAAAATACACCAGGTAAGAAACATTGTCTGTTAGCTTCACAAGGCAGAAGATGGTTTTAATGTTAGTTTCTTCTACATCACAAACAGACGGCCACATCACCCATTGCGTTCGTCCCCACAAAACCGGAAGCAATGCTGTTGTAATTACTATTCACTCCCGTAAAAATAAGAGCAATACGTGCGCTCCTAACAGCCGATACCCCGAAACCACAGCCCAGTAATGCAGCCTTGTCCATTGCTGATGCTTTATGACACCGACTCCTAAGAAAAGGAGCACCTGGCCAAGGCAATGAAACAAAAAGGGCATTAAATAAAATTCTGAATATTCACCTAAAGTAAACTGGACTGTTGTCCTCATGCCTGTATGATTTGTTTGGTTCTGCAGAAGACATCGGCTGATAAAGCCGGCACACGGTGATTAGTTATCGCGGGTCCTACCCGCTTATCAGCTCCATCTGCACTGGGGCCAGGCTGTGTCTGACACAGTACCCGGCGCACCGGCCCGGCGGCAGCTCCGCTCCGGCCCCGCGGCCGCTCCCTGGGGACACTGGCAGCGCTGCAGGGAGGAGGCGGAGAGGGGCGGCCGCCCCCGCCCGCAGCACCGCTGGCTGTGGCTCTTTGTTCGCCGCCGGCCCGGCCGAGTCACTCGCGGGCTCTGAGCGGCCGCACCTGCCTGGGGTGCAGGCAGCGCTCCCCGGGCCGGGCCGCCCCCAGGCAACTGGCCGCTGCAGGAGGGGCGCGGAGCCCTGCGGGGCGGGCAACGCTTGCCCTCCCGGACCGACCGTCGACCTTCGCCCAGCTCCCGAACGCCAGCCGCGGCTCCCGCTGAAGCGGCCCCGGCACACCCCGAACCTAACCCGTCCGCGCCGACCCACCTCGTCCTCCGAGAGCCCGTACACCGGTTCCGCCGCCGCGGTCGCCATGGAGCCGCTCCCGGCCCGCCGAGCCGCCCGCCGCCGCCGCCTCCTGCTGCCGCTGCTGCCGGTGGCCCGCGGGCGGCGGAAGGCGCCAGGAGCCGAGCCCGGCGGAAAGGGGCCGGGGGCGGGGC
>WAAE01019856.1:95197-105797 GCA_013400495.1 Nicator chloris
TGAGGGGGCGTGAGGGATGAGCGCGCTCGTGAGGGGGCGCGAGGAGGGGACGCGCGCGCAGCGAGCGCGTGTGGCAGGCGCCCCCCAGCGGGCGGGAGCGGCGCCGCCGGGCCTGGACTGCGAGAGCGCTCCCCGCTCCGGACAGGGCCTGGCCCGGGATATGTCCCCGCTCCGGACAGGGCCTGGCCCGGGATGTGTCCCAGGATGTGTCCCCGCTCCGGACCGGGATGTAGGATGTGTCCCGAGCCGTGTCCCGGTGCGGGCTCGGGACGGGCAGGAGCGAAGCCCCCGCTGCCTGCGGCTCTCCGGAGCAGTCGGAGGTGCTCCTCGCCGTGGCATTTCTTCCCTCGCCATCCCGGGTTTCAGGGAGATAAAACACTGTGGGCACTTGGAGTGAGGCCACTTTGGGCAAAATCAAGGCCCGCTTTAGCTCTAAATGAGCTTTGGGTTTGTGTTGTGGCGCTGAGGCGGCTGTGCCCCCAGCCGTGCCCCTCCCGGTGCTGATGTCCCGTGTGCGATCTCGGGATCTCCTGGCAGTGCGGCGGGGCTGAGGGGGAGGCTGTTGAGGGAGTTCCACGGCAGCGGTGCCCAGACACGTTTACTCTGTTACATGTACCTTGAAGTGCACAGTGTGTTACCAAAGGCACGTGGGGCTGCTGGCACGGCACAGATCTGTCACCACAGCCCAACACAAGGCTGCTCTGGGCACTTCAGACAGGTGCCACTGGCTCCAGCTTCAGCAGCCCACCTCTGTGTGCTCAGGTACTTTGTACCTGTTTCTGTTCCACGGAGCCCAGCAGAAAGGGAAAAAGGAGATGCCTTTTTCTGGAGAGATTCTGTAGCAGTCTGCAGGCCAGAAAGGATTTTTCCAGCCTTTCCAAAAGCCTTTCTGGGGCCAGAGGGATGTGACCTCTGCCCAGACAACAGTCCCTTGGAGCTGAGCATGAGCTGTAAAGTCCAGCCTGGGCAGACATCAGCCTTTGTACTGCCACGGGTCCCTCCTGGCCATAAAGTACCCATGCTGCAGGCAGTGCTGGGCAGGGCCAGGCACAGAATCCCTCTTGGCCTCTTGCCAAGAGAGATCCAGTTTTATTCCTCTTTGTCCCGAGCTCAGCAGATCATCCCCAGCTCTGGATGTAGCTTTGCCCCACTGCTTGTCACTCACCTACTTGGTTGCCTTAACAGAAGCATCTCCACCACCTCCCATGCCCTAGATACCACGGAAAAGCAGGATTTCAGGAGTCCTTTCATTCAGCCCATAAACACATCTCAGTTCTTTGCTTCCCATATCTTTCTGTGCTGACACCAAGAGCTGGGAACCATCAGGAACCTGGCATGTTTCTATTCAAGAATGTTTCTATTTCTGAAGTGCAGGATGAAAGAGGAAGAGTTGGTGTAATTCAACAGCTGTAAGTGCACTGTAGTCCCAGCATGGTAAAGATAGTGATACATGGAAATCTCAGAATCCAGATCTTTTCTGCAGCACACGTTCGTGTCCCTCTGGAATCACATCCATGGCTTTTGCCTTGTACCTCACAGCACCTGGGCTGCTGGTGGTGCACAGGCAGCCAGCACTCCCACCAACAGGTGCTCCCCAGGGAAAAATACACCTGTGCAGGAGCAGAATGAAAGGATCTCTGAGGCCAGAGCAGAAAATTAGTGCCGCTAACAACTCAGTTGGATTGCAAAGCTTCACTATCAAATCCAGGCTGAAGATTACTTGTTTGTTTGCCTGTGCATGTCACATGCATAATTCCTCTTTGGAATTGTGTTTACAATAATAGATGGCCCTGGAGAGATGTAATTCATGTGATAATGCTGACATCAGAAATCTCCAGGTGCAGCTGGGATGATTTATAACTGGCCTCTTTATAGAACCAAGCCCCATGAATTATTTACAATTTTCTGAGAAAAATAGATGTGGCATGTCTTATGGCTGGCAATTCTCCAGGAGAGCTGCCTCTCCATCCACCTGTGCAGGACGGGGAGCAGGGGGAGAGGGAGGATGCAGCACCCCTGCGAGGGGTGCATGGAGGAGCAGCTGCCCTGCACGCTGCATGGCACCCGTGCATGGGGGCATCAGGACCAGAAATGTGAACTAATGGCTTGCTGGGCCACATCTCCAGTGACTGCTTCACCACTTTGCTGGAAATTCCAGGCACCCTGATACAAAAGTGTGACCTGAATACTGCTGTGTGTTTCACAAGGAAGCTTCAGAAACAGTCAAACACCTGGTGAAACACTGAAAGCTCAGCTGTCCCCACTCCTTGCAGCCATTCTACACTGCCAAAGCTCAGCCATTTCCAGCTTTTGTGGCTGTTCTTTGTTTCCCTGCTGGACTTAACTGTACCAGCTGTTGCCCAAATATTGAAAGAGATGCTACTTAGAAGTATTACCCAAAGATTGGGAGATGCTACTTAGAAGGTCACTGCGACATGCCAGTGGAGAGACTTTACACTGTAAATCCCTCGTACTTTTAATCATCCCCTGGCAGCAGACACAAAGAGAATCCAAATAAACCATGATCTTCCCAAATACAGATGGTTCGGATTTTAGAGAATTGGCTTGAACAGATTAATAGAGCCCAAACCTAAGCAGAAAATGCTCTTTAGGAAATGAGCTGGATGCTTCAGCTCACCAAACAGCATTATGAGAGCAAACTGCTGCCAGAGGCTGCCCAGAATGACTTGCTTTTTGCTGTTCAATTTATTATTTATTTCTTCCCAACAGCTCTGGTGAAATACAAAATGAGAGTGCGGAGGTGAAAATCACCCAGGCTCCCTTCGGTTTGATGTGGCACCAGCTGCACAGGGAGTTTGGCAATTCCTGTGTCTTTTAAATGATTATTGTATTTCAGTGACTGCCAAGGGGCATTTAAAATTCTCAATTCACGCTGTATTACTCATTCCAGTGAACTTAACAAATCATAAAAGTAGTAGTGGCAAGGCACAGATTTTATCCGATTGGCTCTTCCATCGTGGTTCAAGACAGGATTTGGTGATTTCTGCAGAGGAGGAAATAAAATCTGCATCACCCTGGGCTGAAATGAGGCTGTGCACAGACACACCTCAGCATCGTTCAATATTTAATGGTGTTACTTAACAGTCTTTTGCTGAGAAAAGGCTTTTCCCACTGCAAAGCTTCTCGCCGGTGATGACTTTTCTCCTTCCTTCTGGAAAAATTTCATAAGAAACGTTAATATTTTATCAGGTTGCTGTTGGACTAAGATAATTGCCTCTGTGTTCTCAGTATATACCTTCCTTGAAGCATTATTGAAATGGCTGGGGGCTGAGCATGGTTCAGAACACAGAAAACTAGTACAAGATTAACTATTTAAAAACATGTCAGTATTTTATAATGTATTTTTGAGAATGTCATAGAAAACTCATCAAAGCTATAAGCCGAGTTGAATCAAGCTCCAACAAAACATAAATTGTTGATTGTTGCTCGGTTTCCAGTGGCAATGGGACACTGCAGGCATTAGCAAGAAAAGGAAGATGAACCCTGGAGAAATCAAGAGAAGCCCTGTGTTCCTGTCAGTAATGGGTAGTTTACAGGAAAGGAAAACCCAACATTTGGGGGCTATTTAAAGAGTAATAATGGAATTGCACGAGGTGTGGTGCCACAAGGCTTTGGATGGGGGTTGCTGATTGTTCTGGAAGGCCTTTGGTATAGTCAGTGGCCTGTTTTCCAGACAGTTCCTCCCAGCTCCCCGTCTCCCACAGCAGGAAGGTGTTGTGGACAGTGTGGGAGTGGAGGGGCCAGGTCCCCAGGGAGCAGTGCCACTGGCAGAGGCCAGCTGGGCAGTGCTGTCACAGGGCAGGGGCTTTTCTTCCAGCTCAGTACTTAACCCAAAGATGTTTTCCCTTGCTTAGCCCATGAGCAACCCAAATACCGTGAGATTTGTTCTGCAGACTGCTGCTGTCACTTGGATTTCACATTCTGTCTGTGTTAATACACCTTGGGTTTCTTGGGATGCGTGTGGCACTGAGAATCACAGGCAGACATCCCCGGGGAGGACAGCAAGAGAGAAAGAGGGAAAATAACATGAAACCTGAAGCATTTATGGAAGTAAAGTTGCTCAGATTTGCACTGTGTCAGGCTCACTGAGCAGTGTGTGAGTCCCAGCTGCGTGTGACACTTACCTGTCTGCGTGGGTGGCAGGGAGGGAGAGCATCCAACAGACCTGGGCTGGAGAGCAGGGGATAGAGGCAGCCACAGGAGCTTTCCACAGCTTCCATGGGAAAACCGGTGTTCAGGTGAGTCACATGGGCCTGAGTCAGGCCCAGAGCCTCTAATCTCTGGGGCATCTCCCGAGCAATGCTGTTCCTCCTGTTCCACCACACCACAGGCCACTGCAGGGACAGGAGCTGTCCCTACTGCTCCCTGGGCTGCTCACCCCTTGAGGGAGCAAAAAACCCCAGACCAAAAAGACTGGTGTGACTCAGGCTCATCTTGCTTGGTCTCTTGTCTCTGGAACTGGCCAGTGTGGAAAATTACCTCCTGTTGGCCCCTCTATAATTCTGTGTCGTTTGATTTCTCCTGGTTCTTACATTGCAGAGGGAATAAGTATCAGCTGTCCATCTTCTCCAGAGATTTGTGTTTTTACAGGCCCATCACCCTGTCCTTCAGTCCCTTTCCTGCTGTGAATCTGTAGCACACCCAGTCCCTGCAAGATCCCCAGCTTTCCTTAACCTGTGAGACCTTTCAAACAACCCATTTCAGTGCTAAGCAGAGCTTGGCAATCCTCACCCTCTTTTCCTCCCCTCCCAGCCCCTTCCAGGGTGGCTCTTTGGGAGTAAGAGCCGTGACAAACGCAACCCTGAGACAACAGACCTGCACCTTCCTGTAAAGCTCTTTTTAGCTGCAGGTTTGGTACTCACAGCTTTGGGCTCCCCCACCAAACGTGGCTTTTCTCAGCTCACATCCTGCTGAAGCTGGTGTGCCACCTGAAGAGCTGTCACCACAGCATCCCAACACATGGCCCTGGTGGGATACTCCATATGAGCTTGCAATGTGTTTGCTGAGGGCACAATTCCTTGTCCAGGATCCTGCAAGCCTGGTTTTGGCTGGCATAGCCCCAGTGAAAATCCTGCACCAATGCTTTCTGGAAGGAAGGGGGAAGGAAGGGAGAGGTCAGCTCAAGCTCTGGAGGCCTGCCCCTGGGAAGAGGGACACGGAATTTGGGTCTCATGGAAGTTTCCGGGTTGTTGCCTGTATTGCTCATTCTATGTAGGATTTTCAATAGGGAATTTGCACTAAAACCCCTCCCTACAGACCTTTAAGGAGACATTGCCGTGTTCAAGCTGGAGAGCTCTGGGAAGGGGCCCAGCTTTTGTAAATCCTCCATCATTCCTGCCCCAAAATGTAATCAGCACAGCCACCCCACCCATCCCATTGGAATTCCAAATCATGCATGCATATCTCCTTTCAGGGTGGAGATTTCCCTGCAGTTTGGGTTTCATAATCCCAGTGTTTGGGTTGCTGCTGACAATCATTTCTCCTGTGTCTGCAGGGCATGGAATGGCTTCTCCCATTCCAAAAGCCAAGTGCAGCACAGGAGCTTTGTGGAGGTTTATCCAAGTTAGGACAAGTCCTCCTCCTCCGGGGAGATTTTGGAAGCACAGGACAGATTTTCTCACAATGGCCTATCCCTACTTTTAATGTCATCTTTCTAAAGGAGAATTTGTACACTTACCTCAAATCCAGACAGCCTCAGGATTTTGCTTCTTGTAGAATTGAAGGCAGGTCAAACTCACAGTCCCACCTGATCATGTCTGAAGGAGAAACAGGAGTGATCTCTAAGACATGACCTTTAGACCCTTTAAAGTATGACAAGCATACAAGTAATAACAGACAAACCACTTCAGTGGGGTTTGGCAAGAAATCTCAGCCCTCCGTCTTTGTTCCTGTCCAAAAGAGAGGTGTTTGATCTTCCTCTCTCAAAAGCAGCCATGAGCTTTACCATTTCTGTGCCTTCATTTCAGTTGTGTGAATGCAGACGTGTTCCTGAAAGCAGGTGTAAGAAGCTTTCAGGTGTAAGAACTATTTCCATACAGGGCTATAAAGATTTAGGGAAAAGTGACGTTGTGTGGTTTCCTTCAGGTGATGTCCCCAAATCAAATCAAATCTTTTAGGAAATACCTGCTCTTTAATAAAACATGCTCATTAGAAGATGGATAAGAATAACCTGGAGACCCTGGAAGATCCTCAGGCACAGAAACAAGAGCATCCCTCTGAAAGGGGTGGAAGATTTGGCTCCAACCCCACGAGGCTCTTGCCAGGATGTGGCAGCCATCCCATCAGCTCACACTGAAGCATTTGGATATTCCTGTTCAATGAGCTGTTTGGTTCCATTTGGGCTTGTATTGTTTTTTAAACTTTCTGTCTGTTTCACCAAAGCAAACTGTCTTGGTACAAGTTATTGACTGAACTTCCCAGGGAGCTTTGACCCACAGGAATACTGCAGCAGTGGGTACTGCAGCAATAAAACTGCAGAATGTTAATGTGTAAGTGTTTCACTAGGATTTCTGTGAGTGTCACTGCAGTAGGGAAACGAATCTGTTGTCTGTGCTTAGTGGAATTATCTTTATAAACAGTTCACTTGCAGGCTGAGGAGCATACCATGAAAGCAGCCATGTGCAAAACAGCCAGAATATTCTCCCTCTATTCTCTTATGCTGTTTGTGTAACTTCAACTCAAGCTGCCCCACATTTCCCCAGAGACTGGGGATGGTTGGGGAAATGCAGGATCTCTTTCCAAAACACAGATTCTGAACGGTCAAAGAATGAACTGCTTAGGATTGACAATACCAGGGAGTTCTGGTGTGGGCTAAGGAAGGGCAGTTAAGAAAATCCATACTCCGAAATGCTCCTGGGAGTACTCAGTGCCAGTCTGTTGAGGAGCCCAGCAAGGCACTGCCCCCTTGGCTGTAAGGCCCACATGGCACCCTGGGCCCAGCCTGAGCACCACAGAGGAGGGAAGAAGAAGAGGGAACCAACCAAACAGAGCAGAGGGAAACAAGAGGGATTAGTTAGAGGAGAGTAGTGAGCAAAAGGGTGAGTAGGAGGAAAATCAATCTGAGCTGTAGGCGGGTAAGAGGTACATAAAGCCATGGAGATGGTACCAGATTAGAGTCGTGAGTCAAACACTGAAGCATGAAACAAATCTACAAAGGGTATCCCAGATTCTTCTAATTCACACAAAAACTTGGGGAAATAACCCCTCTGCCAGAGATCTGTTACACAAACCCCATATTCATCATGTGCAGTAAGTAATGCTCAAAAGTGAGTCATGGAGCTGATGCATATATGTGGGGTCAAGTGGTGGCACAGGTTCCAAATGTGCCCAAAATACCAGGAAAGAATAGAAAGGGACTAAGAATTGTGCAAAAATGTAAAAACTGAGATTGCTTTGAAAGGTCTTACCAAGAAAAAGGAGGCCTTTGTATGGTTTATACTTACAGAGCCAGCTTAGGCTCTGAAGAGGACTCAGTTCCATCCACCCAGCCTCTGAATTACACCCATGGACATTTTCCCTCAATCAGCCACAGAGAGAGACACTTACCCTGGCAAACCACAAATTGCCAGTGCCAGATTATAAAAAACCTGTGATGTTTCCTCTTGCCATAAATCCTTATCTGCCTTACTCCTTAATTCTGTAAGGTTACACTTCTTTATAGCACTCTCTAAACTTCTGGTGGCCATGGGTGAAATTCAGTCCTGAACTGGCTGAACATGATGTGGAGACTCTTCTCCTGGTGCTTCCATGTTCATCTCCATCTGGTATGCTGGGAAGAAGAGCCAGAAGGATGCAGTGAGTGACCCCTCCTCCTGCCAGAAGAGCCTCCAGGCAGCAGCTCATGCCAATGGCAGAACATGCTCTCCAGGGACAGGATCACACACCTCATGTACTCAAACCACCCTCAAAAGAGCAAACTCCTTCTCTGACACAGAAAGAGCCAGAGATAAATCTTCATCAGCAAGGAAGATGAACAGATCTGTCAAAAACACCGTCTGAGGCTACCTGAGGTTCAGAAGCTTGGCATTTCTGTACCACACAAACATGTTTTGCATTTCTGTTCATAAATTCTGAGCACAGTCGCTTCTGCTGACACTCACAGGGATGGCAACACATGGCAGAGGGAAGCTGGGGACAGCACAGCTCCATCCACCCAAGTGAGGCTCCTCAGAGCTTCTCTGGCAAGGCAACAACTTGCAGGAATTCTGAGAGCCAGAATAGGAAATAGTAATCAACTAGAACCTAAATGTGTTGTTTATCTGAGGGTACAGATTGAACACTGCAAAGAACCCAATTCCCAGCCTCCCTAAACAAGAGTCAGGAACAGTTCCCCAGAGATGTGTTAAATTATTCTAGAGTAAGGCTGATAGCGTGGCATCTGTGTGAGCCTGTGCAGCTACTGTTCTTGCTGAGTGAGAGGAGGATTAGTGGAGAGAGAAAAAAGACATCAGGGAAGGTATTCGGTGTTGTCAAAAGCTCCAGCACGTGTCACTCCGTGGGTGGCTGCACATCCTCACGGAGTCCCCACGGCTCTGCCTCTTCTCTTCAGGCAGAGCTGGCTGCATCCTCCTGGGGCACACACCTGTCACAGGAATATATCATGGCTTTGCTTTGGTGCACATAGCAGCCCTTTTGAAGAGGCTGCACAAATGCAATGCAGATGTGCCTACATCAAGATTGCTGACATTTTTATAGACCAACACGCACAAAGCCGAAGTCACAGTGCTTAGGCATTGCCACTCTGCTTCCTTTGGGAGTTTAATCAAATGAATGCTATCACCATCTAACATCATTAATTAGCCATTTTAAACGGTAATGGAGGCTTCAAGTAGGATGAGTGTGTGCATTTCTAGTTAGCTCATGCTTCTCTGCACATACTCATTTTAAGTGTTGAATAGAATCATAAAATATCCTGAGTTGGAAGGGACCCACAGGGATCAGCAAAGTCCAACTCCCAGCTGGCCAGTACAAGCTCTCCTTGCCTCATTCTGTTTCAAATCAATCTTTGCCACTGCTCCACATGAGCTCTGCTCAGTCTTTCCTTTTCTGGAATACTTTCCCCTTCATTTCAGGCTTCAAGCCACATCTACAGGGAACAGCATTTCAACTTCCATAATGCACTTTCCTTGGTGCAAAGACCAAAAGAATTTCTTTTTCCTTTGGATATGGAGCCTGCAAAAGAACCATGAGAGCTATAAGCCAGGAAAAGAAGAAAAGGATGCTGTGACAAGTTTTATATATACATATATATATGTATATATTATTGCAATGCCCCTCTTTTATATATATATTTTTTATATATATATACAAACATGGCTCTTGGTACAGGCCCACTCATGAACACATTACATAAAATGACATGGTGAGGTGGCTAAAAGCAGCAACTTCCCTCAAAAACAAACAAACTGAGTCACTTTCACATGTCTCTGGTAAAACAGAGGGATGCTGCTGCAGGCTGGATAAACCCTGTGGATCCTGGGGACAGCTGCCTTGCCAGTGCCAGCAGAACTGCCTGGCCCCATGGCAGCACCTGGCTGCTCACCAGTGGCTCCTCACCTGTTCCTGTGTGCAGGGAACCACTGCTGGAGATCTGTGCACAGAGCTGAGTGTCCTCCTTGCAAACTGCTCCTGCAGCAGAGAAAAAATAACAATCCACATTGTTCCTTTTATGTCTCAAGCCTCTGCTTCCCTGCCCAGACAGGCTGCCCATGTGGCAAGAGCGAAATTGTAGGGCAGAAGAATCCATTAGGAGCATCTGGATGCATACCCTGCAGCCACAATTTGTCCTTGGTGCTCTTACTTTCTTCTCCTTAATTGTATTCCCTGCCTGCTGGTGTGTGAGCAGCATTTCAGTCTCTGGAATCACTTCACTAGGACACATCACTTGGAGTTGCTTCAGAGGTGATTTAATCTTTGTACAATGCTTTGAATTTGTAAGTAATATCCTTGCTATGTACCTTGCTCTCTCCTGGAGGATTCCCTTACTGCTGTGAATTTTAATGGAATTATGGCTAGAATTGCCTGCCAGACTGGTTTCTCCCATCTTTTTTTGCATGCCAGCCAGTGAGGAGAAGAGCAATGTGCACTATCTGGGATAACATCCCAAAGTAAACGCCTGCACAAAGGGCTCTGAGTAATGTTGTAGTAATTCCTGATCACAGAAGTGCCTCCAGGGAAACAAGGAGATGGATTCCCTTTTTAAACCACATAAAATGATAGCAGGGGTTTGTTGCTGTTTTAGTCAAGCCAACAGACATTCCCTTCCCTCAGAAAGTATGAAAGCAGCAAATTACCCCAAATGGGCCTGGTTTTGTGCAGACAACAATGCAAGTCATAAAATCAATAATATCCCAAAACAATTGCCCAGAGTGAACAATGGGATACACTGGGTGAAAGCCAAGGAGGAATAATGCTCCCTTAAGGAGAGGCTCATCACAAATCACAGAAGACAGGATGCAGCAAGGAAGAGTGACAGCCAGAAAAGCCTGAATTTTGATTTGTGGCAACACAGACTCATAGGAAGGAAAAAGAAGAAAAGGAAAAGGAAAAGGAAAAGGAAAAGGAAAAGGAAAAGGAAAAG
>WAAE01019856.1:105905-178223 GCA_013400495.1 Nicator chloris
AAAGAAAAAGAAAAAGAAAAAGAAAAAGAAAAAGAAAAAGAAAAAGAAAAAGAAAAAGAAAAAGAAAAATTCTACTGTAAAAAAACCCAAACACAAGCCCTAACAAAAAACCCAACCAAACGAAACAAACCAACCAAAAAAACCCCCCAAAATCCCTAACAAACAGAAAAACAAGTAAACAAGAAAAAGGCTTCCTAAGTGTACTCTGATGGGAACATTTCCATGTTCAAAAGGGTCCAGAGACCAATCTGTGAGCAAAACTCACCTTCCCACTGAAATTCCAAGTGAGAACCTGAGAAGGAATGAAGTGCTTGAACACTGCACTGCTCCGGGACTAAATAATTTCAGCTCTTCTGGGGAAATTCAGCAAGGAAATAGAATGGAAACAGGCACGGAACTCGGGGCAGTGATTTTGAGTTCCTCAGTCTCACCCTTCATTTCCAAACACCCCTGCAAGACCACGTGTATATTCCATTGCTCCGAATGTATCACTGTACCGGCAGCACTTGTCATTTCCCAGATCCCAGGAACTCCATTCCCTCCTGCTTCCTGAACTAATCCTGAGTGGCAGCGTGGAGATGTGATGCTTTAAAAGCGCTGTTTCAAAGCCAAATGTGCTCCATCAGGAACCGCAGCCGAGCTGGAAGCAGCGGGTCGGTGCGGGCTGCTCCGCAGAGCTCACGCCGGGAATTCAGCGGTGTGCTTCCCCATCTGTTGGCAGAAGGCAGGAGTAACACCGGAGCTCCTCAGGAAAACACACTTGGACTCGGATGGAGTCAAGGGCCCCACTCTGTGTTCCTCAGAAATGTCAGCCCCTGATTTCACGACTCGGGGAAAAGCTGTTCTCCAGATGGGGAGCGTCCCTGCCATGCTTGGTGGAGAGCTTTTATAGAAACATGGACTTGTGTAAAATCCATGGATTTTACATGGATTTGATGGATCACAGCCAGAAAGAGGAATACACAAGAAACAACATTTTTTGACTAGCTGGAGGAGGAAAAATGTCCACACATCCATGTCCTTGGCATGAAATTTGCTTACGATTTCTGTACGCCTGTAAGCACATGAGGATCCCGTATCCAGGAATAACGAGGCACGCTCCAAGGGCAGCTTAGCAGTCACTGCTCCTTCTCTGTGCAATTCTCTGCTGGGCTGCACTAACCCCGACCGTGGTAATTGACAATTTGGTTGGAATGGAGCCTGATTTAAAGCTGAGCTCTCTGCAGCAGGTGCCAAAGGTGAGGCAGGAAAGTACCTGGGCAGAGAAAAGCTCCCTGGAGAAAGCTGTACGCAAACACACGAGCCTCCTGCTCACGTGCTCTTAGGAGAACTTCTAAGGTTCTGGCACAACGTGAACCCACCCCTTGTATCGATTTGGTGAGCAGTATTCCATCTGAAATCACAGGGCTGTGTGAGGAGGCACGAAGGCACAGGTATCCCTCTGCCAAGGGCTATCTCTGGAGCTGTGGCTGCTATTGATTTGTTGGTTCCTTCGCTTTTAGATATCCATGTCAGGAAATTGAAACTTCCAAAAGATCTGGGCTCAGCCTTCTTGACACTGAAATAGGGCTTTAGCCTAGGAAGACCTCTAATCTATCAATTTTGTCTGGAAATTTTTAATTTAAGTTGGGAACAAATAAAGGAAAAAGGGAAACCCTCCACATTTTAACATAGAAAGGCACAATTTTTCAGCATGCAGAATTGCCACCATTTATTTTCTTCCTGCAAACTATGCAAATTGTAGCATTTGCCCTTTCCTCAAATTAATAATTTTCAAAATGACCATCTAAATTACTTTTGATTCCAGATTAGCTGAAAAGTATAGAGAATTAAACTCTTTTTCCCCCATTTGGATTAACTGACAGAGAAAACAATGGAAAGATGAACAGGGAGAGGATTGCTCAGAAAGACAATCTGCATTATCCCCTGGTTTCTGCATATTAGGAAATGAGTCAAATAAGAATGTGAATAAATAGGTGTGTTCAGAACTGCTTAAATACAGAAAGACTGATATGTATAACCCTTTCTACACAGTTGTGTCCCAAACCCTGACAAAACGAGACAGACAGGAACAGAGGCTGGGAAGGAGAGAAGGAGCAGTGGGACAGAAAGGAGTGTATTTTTGACTAGGGCATGTTGTATTTTGGGGTGAAGGGGCGTGAGTGAAAGATGAGACTGAGGAATAAAGGAGAGGATGGAGGAGAAAAGTCCCGAAGCAGAATTGGAAATACCTGCTGGAACTGACCAAGGCCAGGGTCTGAGAGGGGCAGAGGTGGATGCTCCTCCTCATGGCTCCAGTGTGGGGAACAGCTGCTGTTTCCCTCAGACACTCATCTGAGCTACGTAAGTGTAAAACTAATATTTGGCCTGGGCCATTAGTCACTGTTAAGGGGCCCTTTTATCTCCAGCAATCTCCTTCCTGACAGTGTGTCCCACAAACCAGGCTTTGCATGCAGTGGCCTTGTGAATACTGAAGTGGAAGCCAAATGTTCAGCCCTGGACAGGAATTCCTGCACAGAGCAGGAATTGTCAAAAGCACAAGTAACCTCTGCTGCTTTGTTAAGCCAAAAGGTTCCTGATTTTCATTAACTTTGGTTTTATTCTGGTGTGAGGAATTTGAGGCAGGCAGTAAAACAGAAAAGTGCTGACAGACACAGCTCTGGAACTCAGCATCACATTTTTGGTCTAGGAAAACCAAGTCTGTTTGAACAAGACTTTTCTGGCACAGGAAAATTGAGTATTGTTGCTGCTGAAAAAGAAACCAAGTGATCTCACCAATACCTGCCAGTCCAAAACAAAGATCACTTTTAGTACAGAGCAGCAGCCTATCATCACTTTAAGAGACAGAATTTTCCAGTTTTTTATATTGAATCAGATCAGTAACCAGATCTGCATTCCACTTGCCCTAAATTGCATTATTTGTGAACAAACGTACAAACGGCAAAATACCACCACTGTCATCCCTAAATACGACTGCTTTATCTGTTAATTAATTTATCTGCTTATTAATGAGCAAAACCATCGGTTAACAATATCCTGTGCATCCCTCAACTCTCCACTCCTTCCAGGAGTCCATTCTGAGATTGAAAAGGCCAAAAGGTTAAAATCCTGTAGCCCTTCCAAAGCTCCCTGTAATGCTAGACAGCCCAGTGAGTAAGGAGCGATAAAGAAACCCTGGCATTCAGAACAACGCCAGGAGGGAGGTCCCAGCTACCAGCAGAGCTCCACCGCATCCTTCCCCCGGGCTGGCGCCGGAGCACGGACCTCCGGAGCTCCCTGGACCCGCACGGTAGCATCTCCCGCGGGTGCCAACAGCGGCCGGAGGGTCCCGCCGGCCCCGAGCCCGAGCGGGGAGGAGGCGGCGGGGGCGGCCGCGCTGTGTCGGGCCGGGGCCGGGAACGCGGCGGCTCCTCCCCTGCTCCCCGCCCGGAGAACCGGGGGAACCCGTCCGGCCGGTCTGGCGGCGGCTCCCAGGGAGCCGGGGCGGGCGCGGGGCCGGCGGGGCTCGGGAGGCGCTGAGCGAGCGAGCGGGGACCCGCGGGCACAGGTGGGGCCGGAGCCGGGGGGCTCCTGCCCCGCGGGGTGCGGGGCCGGGGTTGCCGGAGAGGGGCCGCGGGGTGCGGGGCAGGGGCTGCCGGAGAGGGGCCGGGGGGTGAGGGGCCGCGGGGTGGTGGCGCGGAGGCCGCGGTACATCCATCACCACCGGGGACGTCCAGCGCCACCTCCGCAGGTGCCGCGCTCGGTGCGGGCCGGGGGTCGGGGCAGGGCTCTGTCCTGGCCCGCCCCGCCGCACAGGAGGGGCCGGAGCTGACTCCGGGCGCACCCGGAACGCCTTCCCTTGTTTTCTCTTTCCTTCCCAGAACATCACCTGCTCGCAGCGGGGACCCCGACGCGTTGTTTTAGGGGATTTAAAGCCCGGCGGGACAGCGCCGACCCGAACCCCGCGGGAATCGGCGTCCCCCTCGCTCCCACCCGCGGGATGTGCGGCCGCTGATCGTCGAGCTTAGCGGAGAGTCTCTCCAGTGTGGAAGTTTAAAGAAGGCGCAGAGGATGAGGTAAGGCACGGGGAGCCAGCGCAGCTCGGCTGTCTCCGGTCTCCCCGAGCCCCCCGGGCACTGACTCGAGCTGGTGGCCCTGGGCTGGTTGCCCTGCTCCCGGCTTTCCCCCCCCCGCCCCATACCTACAAATGATGAAAACAGCCTTCAGGGCTGCGGCGTGATTACTCATTAGTCAGTGTTTATACAGCCGTCAGAGCAGCAATAGGTTTCTGCATTAAGGAACAGTAATTCTGCAACAGAAGATACCGGACAGGTTTCTTGCGACGTCAGCGACTTGCTTGGAAAACAAAACAAAACCAAAAAATCGGTGTCTTGGTCCTCTTACCTCGTGCTTCGTGCTTGTAGCTTAAATAGCATCCCTTCCTTGGGGTCGGGATGGAGCTGTGCTAAATGGAGCAGCTAATGGAGTATTTCACAGCTGGCTCGGGTGTCAGCAGGAGCACTTTGAAACCGAAGAGGCCAAACAGCACAGGGACTCTGGCAAGGAACGGTGCTGGTCATGAGTAACAGCGCGGGGTCTTTGGCTCCGGGGTGAGCGATCTTTGGCTCGGGGGTGAGCGGTCTTTGGGCTCCGGGTGAGCGGTGTTTGGGCTCCGGGCTGAGCGGTCTTTGGGCTCGGGGCTGAGCGGTCTTTGGGCTCGGGGCTGAGCGGTCTTTGGGCTCCGGGCTGAGCGGTCTTTGGGCTCCGGGCTGAGCGGTCTTTGGGCTCCGGGCTGAGCGGTCTTTGGGCTCCGGGCTGAGCGGTCTTTGGGCTCCGGGCTGAGTGTGTTTGGGCTCAGGGATGAGCGGTCTTTGGCTGCGGAGACCCGCGCCCGCTGGGACTTGTGCTGAGCAGTCCCCACCTGTGTGGCTGCTGGAGTCCCTGGATTAACTCTTGGGAAGTGTATGTGCTGGATCAGGCTTGTTCAGGTTTCTGTTTGCTTGTGGGTTTTGATTTGTCTTTCTCCTCAAAGCCTGGTTTAGAAGTCGAGTAGAATCTGGCTATTTTTGAAGTTTTCCTTGTCAGCTTCTGCACTGGTGGTCACCTTAAAGTCTGGTTGCTTTTGTACCTGTCCCAGGCCTCTGTTTGTCTCTGTGTTAACTTGTAGCTATGGTAGAGATTATTTTCAGTAACTTCTAAACTGTTCTCACTTCATTCTGCCATATAAGACAGCGTGTGAACGTTCTGGACCTTTGCTTTGGAGTATGGGGTGGTGAATTCCAAAAGCCACTTACAGTGAAGCTATTTTAAAATGAGCTGCAATTTACTTCTCTGCCCTCTTGTGGTGTGGCTGTTGTTTGAGGGCTGAAGTGCTGCCTGCTGTTAAATGTGGAAAGGGGGTTCATTGGTGCTGTTTCAGATCCGAGGGGTTTTGATGTTCTTCCTGGCCGTGGGCTTTGTCAGGCCTCTGTTAAATGAGATGCTTTGTGCAGCTGTAATTGAATGCAGGACGTTGGCCAGGAGCTTCTGAAACCCAACCCTGGCTCTGTCAGTGACTTACCCAATGGCCTTGGGCAAATCACTTAACCTCTCTGTTTCTGTGCTTGTCGGGGTGAAGGGCACGATTCTCGTCGGAGACCCTGAGCCCTGCTCGGCAGGTGACAGGAGCTCTGTGACAGCACTGCTTTTGGGCAAGCTTACAGAATCCCTCGGAACGTGTGCTGGTTTTTCCCCGTGTTGATGGTGATAGGGAAGATATGCACCGATGCCTTTACAAACTGGGTGTGGGTGTTAATGTCTTTGAAATGTCTGTACCAACCTCAAGCCACAAGTTTATCACAGAGCCCAGACAGTTTGACTTCTGAACCTTAGGGTAACAGGAAAAATGGCTCCACACAAAGCCTATTGCAGAACCCAGACAGCCTGAGCTTCTGAACGTTGGGGTAAAATGCCAGGTCAAGGGGGGATATGTGGTAGGCAGTTCGGGAAGGCTGTACCTGTCTGGTACCTCAGCTGATGGGGGAAGGAAGAGGACAACACACACCCAAGAGTTTAGGATAAAAGGAGGCTGCACCCTCCAAGACCTCAAGAGAGAAATTCCATGGCGGGGTACCCCAGAGGCCTCTGTCCCTTTATTTGAATGAAGTCACAGGACTCCTCTGTCTCCTTGGTGGGCACTGGCTTTTCACAGCATGATTTTTCCTCACAATGGGCAATTTCAGCAAATTGGGTACAAAATGCTGCACAGTGATGCACAGGGAGATGTAGAACAAAAGAAAAGAATTAAAAGGAAAAAGGAGGTGAGGGGAAGCACTGTAAGGGAAAATAGGAAACAGATCAAGGAAAGAACCATCTGCTGAAGTGACTGTCCCTGAGAGGAGGGAGAGGAGCAGCGTGGAAAGGTCTGGAGAACTAAGCAGAAATGTCTCTTTTTCTTAAGAAATTTTGCAAGGCAAATTCATTTCATGATTTTTCTAAAGAATATTTTTTGTTACTGCATGCACACAAGGTGGAATCAACCAATAAACCATTTTCTACATTGTTTCATTGCAGATGCAGCCTGATTTGAAGCTGAACACAGGGGATTCTCTGTGAGTGGCCAGTGCCAGCCTCTGTGATGCAGTCTGGGCTTCAGTCACACACTCCATTGGATAAAGGTCAGTTTAGGAAAATGGCTTCAGTGTCCATTGTAGATGCTGCCAGAAGAGGTGTATTAATGCAATCTCCAATCTTGGTAGAGGAAGTAACCTTTATTTAGTCCATTGAAAAATACCTGCTGCTTTTGATGGTGATGGTAATTGCTAGGAAAAAACCTCTCCATAAAGTTTCTACTCCAAACAATGCAGTTTAAGCATGCACAAAAAGAATTCTTTTTCCCTCTATCAACCTCAGTATGGGCTGTTGTATAACATGAACCTCGAGACCAAGGTAACACCCTCTAAAAGGCAGGTTGAAACCCCTTCAGAGTGTGCTGGAACCTGCAGCTTGAGCAAAGGTTACCAACCCTCTTATCTTCTGCAAAGATAGCTTGCCTTGCCTTGGACTTTAAATGATGGAACTCTGCAGATCTGTTAATGAGAAATCCTAGGGCAGATAATGGGGATAATGATGATTTTGTTTCTGCAGTGGCCCATCTTCAACCATTTTTGTGTAACCTCAGGCAGCCGGCCTGTAAGCCGTGGGGCTCTTTCTTGGAGTGATTTTCTGTTAAATTCTTGGTGTCTAGTTAATCTCTTCCTTGTGTCAAATCCTGTTGGCTCATCAGGATAAATGAATTGTATTGGAATGTCCTTCATACTTATTTTCATACAAGTAGCTACACTGGGGAGTACACGATAGCCTCTGCTTTCTATGTTTATTTTTCTCCCCAAGATGGGACTTGAACATTTGCCAGCAGCACAGAACTGTACCCTCCCTCCTCTCTCTAGAGGGTTTCAGGGTCTTGGTGTTTCAGCTTGCTGGAACAGGTCTGCAGTGTGCTCAGGGGAGGAACTGTCACCTCCCTGCAGCCAGGTTTGGCACGAGCAGCTGTTTTAAATAAGATTTTCAGAGCTTGGCGGTGCCAGTGTGTTACAGTTTTACTGTGGTGTTTGCCTCCTGATGGTGCAGGCAGTCGTGGTTATTATGGCATTGGAGGAGGGACTGGGGTTGGTTCCTTGCAAAGGAAAGATCTGTGGGTGTTGCAAGGTTGGCTGTGCACAATAGCAATTAAAAAGTCTCTTGGAGCTGGAATTAGTCCTTAATCCTCCGAGTTTGTACAGCCTCCAGAGCAGTAGTAGGTGCCTGTGTTAAGGTCCTGTTGTGTATCAGAGATACACTTTGTATTAAAATGCTGTGTGTCAAACACGTGTACAATGAGGGGCTGGGTGCACAGCAGCACTCATGGTGCAGCCAGGCGGACTCCTCTGGGCCCTGTCACTTGCAGAACAGGATCCCCAAGGATTTCTCACGTTGCAGGGAGAGCTGGAGTCCTTGGTGGTGCTGTTGTGTGGAGATCTCAGGTATGACACATTGTGTCTCGGGTATGACATGTCGTGCTGTCCTGGGTTGTGTGGGTGCATGACTTCCCACGAGCATTTTATCTGCAGCCATACTGGAATCACTCTGATTTGGACCTTTTGGGGGTGATTCTGGGTCACCTCGTGCTGGGCACGTGTTGGCAGGTTCCAGTGGGAGCTGTTCCCAGCGTCACAGTGCAGGGAAGGTGTGTAGGGGCAGGAGTTGGGTTTCCTTACCTTACGGTCCCGAGCCTCAGCTGGCTCAAAGTACATCCCTGAACTCCTGAGCTCAGCTTTCTCCAGGGCATCCCAGGAGCTGGGCTTTACCTTTCTTAGGGTGCACAGGACAGCCAGTGTGTTTCAAAACAAATGACTAAGGGAAATCATCCCCTTCGAGATAGAATTTGTGGGTGTTCAATTACTGTAAAGTAGACATTCAGGGAAGTAACTGCAGCTGTTGTGTGTGAAATAGCTCTATAAATTGATTAGCTTTAAGCATGTAATTTGCATGGCAATCTGCCTGAAGCTCGGTAGTGTTTGGAGTGAAGGTTATTTCCTTGGCCCGTTTCTGCTGATTCATGCTGTTTTACCTGCTGTTTTCTTTTCCTCTCAACATGTCATAAAGATTACCTGGAAGGTTTAGGTTGTTCAGAAGACCCGTCTATCTGTCTGTCCAAGCACTTGTTAGCAGTAACATTTCATACCTGCTTTGAGTAGCCAGTGATCCATCTCCCCTCTTGGAAGCCAGTGCAGTTTATGATTTGCCAGTTTCCCTGTAGCAGCTCTGGTTGCAGGGAGATGAGTTGCTGAATCCATTTTTAATGAAGGCTGATAGTCTGTGAAAGCCTTTGGCTGGGGTGCCTGGGGGGAGAGTAGAAATGCAGTATGCTGCTGTTGGAGGCCTTGGCTTCCCACTGTGCTTTGAGGGGTTAAAAATAACTCTAGGAGCATTAACTGGTACCAGTTGGGTCATTATCGGGCTGGAGGGTGGATCATGACCCGAGAGTGGATCCTGGGCTGCCTTTGCAATTCCAAATTTCCGGTCTCAAGTGCTGTTAGAGCCGTCCCTTAATCCTGTGCCCATGGATGAAAGATCATTCTGAAACCTCTCAGGGTATAAGCTGGGGTATGGACTGGAGCCCCTTGAATACAGGTATCTGCTCTGGTGGAGCCACCCACGTGCTCTGTGGGCTCTGATTTCTCCTTTGGGTGCTGGGGTGCAGCCCTGAGAGTGTCCTCTGAGAGTGTCCTCTCAGTTGCTGTTCCCTACCAGGCTGTCTCTGTCCGTGCTCCCATTTTGGCTCTGACCCCGTCGCTGGCGAGGTGAGCAGTGTGGGACAGCTGAAGATGGCACAATAATTACTGCTGTCTCTTAGGGAAAAGGTAATTGGAGTGATCATACATCTGCCAGCAGGTCCTTGTGGGAACCCCACCCCAGAGGCTGATGTCACACAAGGCTTTCTACTGCAGTTTTGGGAGTTTGTATTCAGCCCTCCCGTAAGCAGGTTTTGTTTTGCATTGCTCCAGTAACACCTCGTAAAGAAATAAATCTTCCATGCCTGAGGATCAGGCTTTGCATTTAAGTGCTTTTTTAATGCTAAGTTCAGTGAAACATCTTGCTGTAGCTTTTTTTGTCCTGTTTGCACCCCAGAGACCTAAAGCAGTTCAGAAGGGTCTGTCTGAGTTACTTTTTGTACTATTTGAGTTTGCTTTGTGATTCTTACTTAAAATACTGATGTTGTTGTGCTCTGAAACAACAGCATGTGGCCAGGTTTGAGCAGGTGTTGAGCTTGGCACTGCCAGAGCATGTGAGGCAGTGCAGAAGATGGTGCCAAGGACAGGAACATGCAGAGCATGGGCTGTGCACGGGTTGTGGTGGCCAGCAGGTGTGGAATGGTGAGGCTTGTGCCTCACATCTAGGTCTTTATATCCATAATAAAGACAAAATAACAGCTTTGGTGGCATTTCACTCCTCTTACTATACATGTCCCCTGTTCTGGATGGATTCATTAACTCTCAGGGCACTTTAAGTGATGATCTGATTTGCAAAAAGTCACCCCAGGTTCCTGCAGCAGTGTCATGTGCAGCGACTCTCCAGAGAAGAATTTAGAGTAAGATTGCTTTGGGTTGTTGTTTGCTGCCTTAAAACATATGCAGTAAGTGGAGTTTTTACAAGGTTTAATTTATTCCAAATTATCTGGTGCCCGCCCTGAGGCAGAAGTAGACACAAAACCTGAGTGACTGAAGCACTGTGGAATTTGCCCTTTTAGTAAATAAACTGGATCAGGTATACTTAAACCTGTGCTTAGTACTGGTTAGATCTCCTGTACCTCCCCATATCAATCCTGCTGTTGGATCAGCACGATTTCCCAAGCTGGAAGGCAGAACTGGGAGCTGGGCATTGCTCCCCACCTGCCCAGGCAGTGTGAGCTGATGCTTCCTCCAGACTGAAGTGCTTAATGTAAGATTTTCTGATCTGAAACTGATCTGAAATGGTGTGAAAGCTCCTGTTGTCAAGTCAGGACTAGAAAATGAGGGCCATGCAGCCAAGAACCAGCTTCTTTAAGTGTTGTCTGAGTATTTTATCAAGCAGTATTTAACAGCTGTGTTGTTCCATCTCAGGCCCTCCATGAACTGTTCCCACAGTCCTCAGAAGAGTGACCACATCAAAAATCAGTGTGGCCTCCTCTCTTCTTGCCATGTTTGTTCCCCTTTCGTTTCTGCTGGGTGCTTCCTGCAGCCAGATTCTGCTGGGTGTGCTGTCCCCTCTCTTACCTGCTGCCTCAGGATTAGCTGGCACCTCTGCTGCTCCGTGCTGCCGGTTCCTCCCTTCTCCCCTTTCACATCGTCATCGCTCCCCACCTTCCTCTGAACTTCTGACACGGCTCTGCCATCCCAGCCAGCCCTTTTCTTCCAGGCTAGGTGTCAAGAAACTGAACTCTAAACCAATTTGTCAGCCTGTCACGGGGGGACTCCTTTGCCCTGGGTCCCACAGCAGCTCTGCTCTCTCTCCCAACTGCGGGAGCTTTTCTGCAGGCTCCCGGCCAGCCCCGGGCACAATTCCACTGCCTCCTGCAGCATGCTAATGGTGTGCCCGCAGCACAGAGCACTTGTGCTGCCTGCAGGGTAACACTTAATGAGATCTCCTCTCTTAACGAGGTTTTCCAGTGGGCAGTTTAGTTTTCTGAGGAGGGAAAGTGACTACAGTTAATTTAACCTTACCCCAGATCACTTTGCTGGCGTCCGTTCCCAGTGAGCATCACAGGCTACTGCTGGTGGCATTGTAGGAATTGCCACGTAGTCACACATCTGTAATGGAAAAAAAAGGCAGCGTCGTTTTGGCATCTCATCTGACCCTTTGCATGACTAATTAGTTCATTAATCATTAAGCAGTTAATCAGTAAAGTTTAATAGACTAACAGCTCTGTGTGCCGGGGATATGAGCTTGTTTTGGTTGTTGTAGAGTGAGAGCCGCTCAAAGATCTGGTGGCATTTTGTGTTCTAGGGGCTGTGTGTGGGAGGAACTTGTTCCCCTCAGCAGTCCCCACGAGAGGTGTTAGCAGGACAGAAAGAAGTAAAGCACCAAAAAGGGGAGAAATAAACCAAAATATCACAGTGAGGTATTCAGGGGCCTGAGTTGGAGCTCGAGGTGTATTCCCTAACTCCAAGGCTGTTTAGGAAAACATGATCTGTCACAGAATTCTCAGGTTCTACACCTGTGTTAGTGACCAGCTGTCATAGTCCTGGGTAATTCCATCAGGGAGAAGCCTCCAAAGCTTGGGTGTGTCTTGGGAGAAGCTGTGTGGATTCCTGTCCATCAGCCCTGTAACAAATCCTGTACATCAGGTGGATTTGCTGTATTTTGTGGGCTGTCAGTGTGTGCTGGGCAGGCCCTGCAGGGCTGTGGCTCGGGAGCGTGGCGTGCCTTGGGCTCCCTGCCAGCAGCCTGCCACTGGAGTAGCACAGGCAGTGCTCAGGGAACACTTGTCTCGCTCTCATGGGAGGTGTTAGGGAGAGGAGACAATTCAGCTCTGCCAAACCAGAAGCTGAGGGGGATGTCAGCAGGTTTGGTGCCGGCCCTGCTGGTTGCTGAGTTTGTTGGCAAAGGCAATGCCACGGTGATGAGGCAGGTCAAGGGGCAAGCTGGGGAGCTGACGTAGTTCAGGATTAGGATCACACCCCTGTGATGGCTGGAGATGTCCAGAGTCCAGGCACAGCTGGAGGGCACACAGGCATAGCCACAGCTCAGCTGGAGACCATCCCTCCTCTGATACAGCTCAGGCCTGAGCCACAATGCGTCCTGTGGTGTCCTCGGGTGTTTGGACACCAAGATGTGGGATCTTTCAGTGACAAACACTGACGTTCAGCCCATGGGAAGAGAGAGGAAGCGAGGCTGGTTTGAGTGAGGCTGGGCAGGCCAGGATGGAGGATCAGCTGTGTGACCCAAACCCTGGATGTCTGACCTGGCGCTGGGTGCCCGGTTCCGTGTCCCACTGTGGCCAAGCAGAGCTCCAGCTCCTGTGGCTCCTCAGGGCGTGATGTAATGGCCCAAAGAGTGTTGGTGTGCTCCCCAGTTCCTGTGTCAGGAGCACACGGTGTTCCTGGGGCTGCAGCGTGTAATTACACCCAGCAGAACAGTGATGAAGGGCTGGCTGGTTTGAGAACTGTCCCCCAGCTCTGGTCAGTGCTGGAAAACCAAACCCATGCCCTGCGCTGTTCTGGGGAGCGTGGTCTCAGCTGTGGGGTTTGGTGACCAGCAGCAGCAGAGGAAAATGAGAGATGTGGTTTCCAGCACTCGCTACCTGAGCTCTTTTCCCTGACTTGTCCAAATGCTGGCAGGGTGCTAGCAGCATGACGTCGGAAAGGGACTCGGAGACCACCCTGGAGGAGGATTCCCAGCCCAACGACGAGGTGGTGCCCTACAGTGACGATGAAACGGAGGACGAGCTGGACGGGCGGCAGCCGGGGGCTGAACCGGGACCCCACCACAGCAGCAGGGCTGCCGAGGAGAGCCGAGATCCTGGGAAAAAAGGTAACAAACAACCTCAGGGACTTGAGCTGGGCAGTGCACCGTGCTGGCTGCAGAGCCTGAGCCTCAGGGACTGGTTACGCTGCTGTGTTTATTTGTCAGGTGAGGTTTGGAATGGCCTGTCTGACTCTGGAGGAGGAATTGATGGCAGTTCAGTTTAACAAATGTCAGAATGAAACTCAACTTCATTCCAACTGCAGCCCAGTTCTGTGCCACTGCTCCTTGCGTAAAGATAATGAGCTGCATGGTGACCTCCTCTTAATTAAGGCAGGCCCTGGATGTACATGGCCTGTGCTCTGAGAACTGCTCAGACAGACCTTCAGGTACTTGTTTTCCCAGTCCTCTGGAAATGGGCTCCAGCATAAACATTTGGCTGTGCTCAGTCAGTGTTCTCCCTGGATTTCTGCTTGTGCAGAGCGGATTTCCACCTCACTGCTCATTTTGTAGCCTCATGAGTTTCCTGAAAGGTGAAAGGTGAGTAGGAGGAGTTCAAAGGGACCTGCAGGTACAGCCTGTGGCTGCTGCCAGCATAGCAACATCAGTGGGAGGAGCCTTTCTGGCATCCCTGTTCTGAACCTCTGCCCCAGAAACATCTGTAGCTCCCCTAAATTCCCTTTTCTCATGCCGCAACACGAGCCTGTATAACTTATACAGCTTTTTTCCTGTTTGTGTGGGAACAGTTGATCAGCTCTCATTTCATAACCACCTGTTACGTGTTTTCATTTTACAAGCACCTGTCACGTGTTTAGTTTAAGATTTTTTTTTTATGATGACATCTTTTAGAGTTGATGAATTACCAAAGCAGCTGGCCAAATATTAGGTGTTAGTACCATAGCTTAAAGTAAATTTGAGGAGCTTCCTTCCTGCAGGCTTTACCTCAGACCTAATTTGCCAGTTTTCCATCAGTTTTATCAACACTACAATGTTTTTGGAATGTGTTAAAGAAACGTTTATGTAGACTTTATGTTTTTCTTTATGCCCTGTCATTTGGATGAAATTTAGTAACTTTCTCAATTCATGTGTATAATCTTTTAACTCAAAACAATGGTTCTTTGAGAGAATTATTTCTCTATTATCTTCTGTGCTTGTAACCAAGGTGCTGGAAATGAAAGTTGTGTAGTCACAGGAGAAGTCCAGATACTCAGTCTGGAATTTGCTCTGTGGTGGGTAGGAAAAAAAAAAAAAGTCTTTGCCCTTGGATTTGGGTTTTGAAGTGTTAGTCAGAGCCGTGCCAGGCCCCACGCCTCCGGGAGTTTCACCCCGTGCATGAGTGCAGAGGATCTCATGAAACCAGGGAGAGCACTCATCAGGGACAATCACTGTGGGCTGGAGCAGAGGGGATGCTTGGCCCGTGAGTCAGGAAAGCTGCATTTCCAAATCCTGCCTGCGTCATCCCTCCTGGCTTGGAAACTTGGGGAATGAGTTCCCGGCATGTGGGCAGGGCCCCAGGGTGTGGCTGTGGGTAGCAGGCTTGAGGGAACGGGAGCTGAAGCATCCCCGAGGGAAAGCGGTGGCCGTGAAAGAGCGGGCACGGAGAATTCCTTGATGGATGCAATTCCTGGTCCTGAGTCTTCTCACAATGGAACAAAACTTGTGGCTGAAGAAATCAAATGAGCACTTCAGATTTGTACTTTTTTATGGGTGTGAATGGAAACCACGGCACAGTGTGGTTCAATCGAATAATTGCCCGCAAAAGCTGAACTGACCTCTTCATTTCCAGCAACGCCCATACCCGGCTTGGAGTGCTCAGCGCTTCACGGGTGTCACAGAAATAAACAAAAAGAGGGGAGAGAGGGGAGTTTAGCGTGAATAAATGTCTCTCCCCAAATTTCCCACAGAACTTTCCAATGCTAAGCATCGCTTCTTGCTACCTTTGAATGTACTTGAATTGCTAATAAAGCCAAACAGACTGGAAACGTCTTGAAAAAGTTTGTTGTTTTTTTTTTAAGTTTTTTTACTATAAAGCAGGTACCAGCCTTGCTGCAGTTGAAAGTACTTTAAAATATGGATTCGAGAGAAAACCTGTAAGTGGCAGATTTGTTCCCTCACGTTTATAACACTTTTCGTCCCCTTTTGTCCCTTCCTAGACTGCAGCTGGCAAGTTAAAGCAAATGACCGGCGCTTCTATGACCAGCCAGGCTTCAAGAGAACAATCTTCCTGTGCTTCAAGAAAAACAAATATGCGGTAAGTTGTCTTGTCCCAATGAGGTGCAAACTGTCGGGTGAATGCTTCCTTAATCCCGGTAAGACCTTTGGAATGGCTGGTGAGTGGTGTGAAAGCCACAATTCTTTCACAATTCCTCAATGTTTCCAGCAGAGGGGGGGAAGAATAACTGGGTTGGGGTTTTGGAATGGAAAATCAAGGTATCAAGAGAGGTGTTTAAGGTGAGATGGAGAATTAGGCGCTTAAAAATATGCACTGTACATTTGTTTTGGAAGGAGAAGCTCTGCTGTGTGACTGATGTTTGGATTTCTTCCACAGGGAAATGCAATTAAGACATACAAGTACAACCCCATCACTTTTTTACCTCTGAATCTGTTTGAACAGTTCAAGAGAGCAGCCAACTTCTATTTCCTTGTTCTTCTCATATTGCAGGTAAGCAAGATGGACAAGACAGGCTGTGAAGGGAAGTTGAGCTCAGTAATATTTGACACAATTCAGTGCTGTCCTTCCAGGGAATTGAGGGGCACAATCTGAACTGCAGAGACCAAACTCATCATAACAGAAACCTGCAACAAAGCTGGATGAGCTGTGGCAGAGTTCTGGGATGAGCTAGTTGCACAGAATTAGAATGAACTCGTTGCAGAGCCCATGAATTTCATGAGGAAAAGATGTTTCTTGATTTATCTCATAAGTCAGAAGGACCAGCAGACTATATGAGCCAGAGCAATTGTTAAAGGGAAGCTGATTCCTGAGTAGTGTAACAGCCAAACTCTTCCCACAGAGTTTTGTTCATTTTCACAACCTGACTTGATATTGTCTCTGATGTGTTTTTTTTTCTCTAGTCGGGTCACTGTGAAATATCTCTGATTTAAATTGGATTGACGATTGATGACTGTACTGAACTGATTTTACTGGTCTTTTGCAGTCAATTCCTCAAATAAGCACCCTGTCATGGTACACAACACTGGTGCCCTTGCTCTTGGTGCTGGGAATAACTGCAGTCAAAGACCTGGTGGATGACATTGTAAGAGCCGTGTTCTGTTAATATAAAAAGCACAACCCACCCAGTGTAGCTCATTTCTCCTGTTGTGACACAGAGCAGGGAGTACATTCTTTGCTCCGGTTTCAGGCTCGGCACAGGATGGACAACGAGGTCAATAACAGGACATGTGATGTCATCAAGGATGGAAGGTGTGTATGTTCCCCTCTGAGCTCTTAAGTGATGATCCTTGCCCTGTTGCTAAGCTTTGCCACTGATCTGAAGCTGTAGATGATAGGAAAGGTTCTGTTCTCTGCTGACTGTCTGAAAACCTAATTGAAGCTGGACAAGAATTGCTTAAAGGAGTACTTTAAAGCTAATTCGCTGGGACTAAATCTGTGCTAAGAGCAACTTCTTTGGAGAGAAGGACAGGAAGTCATAACTAGGTGAAGTGGGAAGAGAAGAGGCAGGTTGACTTCTGAGCTATAGACCTTCATCTAAATTGCAGTTTCTGAAAAGCAAACCCACAGCGCACCAAGAGGTCATTTTTGTTCTAAGGAAGTTCAGTATGAGAAGATTTATGGAGTGCATCATGTTCTAGATTAAAGAGTAATAATTATTAAACTATCTTGATATTAGGTTCAAAACCACAAAATGGAAAGATATTAAAGTTGGTGACATCATTCGTCTGAAGAAAAATACTTTTGTTCCTGTAAGTGCTTCAGATACATTTGTTTTATGTTTCTACAGAGTTCTGTGGGAGTCTTGACCTGGCTTTATTTGATGTCTGTTTCTTTGTTTTCTAGGCTGATATTTTGCTGCTGTCCAGCTCAGAACCAAACAGTCTGTGCTATGTGGAGACAGCTGAACTGGATGGGTAAGGTTCTACTTAAGGATTTCTTGGAGTCAATTTGGGCAGAGTAGGAAAAGAGCAAGGATTGTGTTGGAGTCTGCTTGTTAAGCCACATCTGGAGAACTGCATCCAGCTGCTGATTTCCACAATTCAAGAATCACTAAAAATTGTCCACTGCAGTGCTACAGACACATCAAAAGTGTTGGAGAATGTGACATGGGAAGAAAGGGGGGAGGACATGAATTTATTTTTTACTTTAGTATAGGTTGCCCAGAGAAGTAGTGCTACCATAATTTGTGTTTAAACTTCTCTCTTGTATCCATGGTTTTAATAAAATCACCTTTTTATCCTTTTTTCTTAGTGAGACTAACTTAAAATTCAAAATGGCCCTAGAGGTGACACACAGACACCTTCAGGAAGAAAGAGCCCTGGCAGACTTTGATGGTTGGTACAGTTCTACACCTAACGCTATTAGAATGTAGCTCAAATTTGCAAGTCAATAAAAGTAAAGTAAAGCTACTTCCATGGTGGGTACAAGTCAATGGATTTGGATTTAACTTGTACATTAAACACACTCTCTCCCAAATTTTCTAGGTCTGGTTGAATGTGAAGAACCCAATAACCGCCTGGATAAGTTTACAGGAACATTATCCTGGAGAAACACAAATTATCCCCTGGATGCTGATAAGATTTTGCTGCGTGGCTGTAAGATCAGGAATACGGACTTCTGCCATGGAATGGTCATCTTTGCAGGTGTGTAATGTTTCCCCACTAAAAGCACACCTGTAGAGTGAAAAAAATCTTCATCCTATAGACACCAACTGTATTTCGTGTCCCAGTTTGGTAAAACTATAATACCGACGTGTTTGCTTATCCTGTCTTTCACTTTTTTAAATTTTTCACTCTTCATTTCTAGGTGCTGACACAAAAATAATGAAAAATAGTGGAAAGACAAGATTTAAAAGGACAAAAATTGACTCCCTTATGAACTACATGGTTTATACTGTAAGCCTTTTTGTTAAAAATTCAGATTTTAAGTGAATAGTGAATGCAAAGTTAGGCAGCTTCTTCCTCTGTGTGTGTAATAAATATGTTTTGACTTTTTTCTGGCCTGCTGAGCTGGGATGGAGTAGGAGGAAATCTGAAAGGTGCCTTTGTGGGAAGTGTTTGCTCCGTTTCTCCTCACAAATACCTGTCATATTCTGTTTGGAACACGGGGATTTGGGATTTAAGTCGAGCAAATGTTTCTGAAGTGCGAGAGGCCTCTCTGTGCCCTGTAGATCATCGTGGTCCTTATCCTGCTGTCGGCCGGGCTGGCCATCGGACACACCTACTGGGAGCAGCAGATTGGCAACTCCTCCTGGTACCTCTACGATGCACAGGACCTGAGCCCTGCCTACCGGGGCTTCCTCAACTTCTGGGGCTACATCATTGTCCTCAACACCATGGTGCCCATCTCCCTCTACGTGAGGTAGGGCAGTGCCTGAGGAGGTGTGGTTGTGTGGCAGCGTGAGCTGCAGCTGGGAGTGAGAACAGCCCTTCTCTCTCTCGTGTAGTGTGGAAGTGATTCGCTTTGGCCAAAGCTATTTCATCAACTGGGACCTGCAGATGTACTACCCCGAGAAGGACACGGCTGCCAAGGCCAGGACCACCACGCTGAACGAGCAGCTGGGGCAAATCCAGTACATCTTCTCTGACAAGACTGGAACCCTTACACAGAACATCATGACCTTTAAAAAGTGTTGCATAAATGGGCAAAGATACGGTAAGTTGTGCAAAGCCTGTGCAAAGGAGGAGGAATTTTAATGCCTGTTGGAGATCAGGTACACCCAAATTCTCTTAGTTCCATCTGAACTTGCACAATTTATGTCTGGCATTGGGTAAAGCATAGGGTTGAATTGTTGGGTTTTCCCACTTATAAAGTGAAAATTAAGGAACTTTAGTGGGAAATTCTCAGCTTTCAGAAAAACTGCACAATTTTTTGTACGAATTTACTTTCACTAGAAATGCTTTGGGGACAAAGTGAAGAACCAGACACGGAAATTTAGAAAGAGCAGCAGTTGGTGCTTTTCCTTTCCCTCCAGTGGTAGGCAGTGCATGTTGCAGACACGTTTCACTTTGTGGTGCGTTGTAAAAGCTTTGTAGTGCCTGCTCCCCCTGACTGCGGGTGCTTGCCTTGCAGGAGACTGCCGGGATGCAGCGGGGCAGCTCCAGAGCCACCCTGAGGTAGGTTCATCCCCGCCGCCACCGCTGTGTCCCGATCCGGGGAGAGGGAACGCTCCCTGGGCACAGCACCGGCACCTGCGGGGGGGCACAGAGAATGGCACCTATGGTAGCTCAGACTCTCTTCCCCTCTTTTCTAAGCAGCAAGTTGATTTCAGCTGGAATGTGTACGCAGATGGAAAATTCTTATTCTATGATCACTGTCTGATAGAGCAAATAAAGTCTGGAAAGGAGCCAGAAATCCAGAAGTTCTTTTTTCTGCTTGCTATTTGTCACACAGTCATGGCTGACACTTCTGATGGTGAGTATGGCTTTTGGTTGGTTGGTTTTCCTTTTGTAGCAGAAAACAAGAATTCAAATCCAGTTCCACAAGGGAGAGATCTGCAACTAATGCTGATACCATAACGGAGGAGTGTTAGGCTGCCCTTTTAAATTAAACAAAACTAAATGTGGATGTGATCAGCTATGGAATTTGTGAATTCACAGGTTGGAAGATTCCATTAAAACATGAAATACTAATATTGCTTTACTCTCATCTTTGGGAAATCTCCATGAAACCAACAGTGTCCTGTCCTTTCTTGTTCCCAATGTTTTTGGGGTTGCTTCCACTCACTGTATTGGTGTCTCTGGCCAAGGATTTGTCTTTTGGAGCTTCTTTTGAAAACGTTGAAATGACTGGATTGAGAAATTCGGATATTGAGGTAGAAAACCTGGAGTCTTGCTTTATTATGTGGAGGGAAGCAGGCTGAGGACTGATCCTGCTTGGGAAGTAGGTGTAACAGACTGGGGGGTTGTGGTCCCTGCTCTCTGTGCTGCACTGCAGCAGTGGCCAGCTGCATCCCCAGCTGTGTCCTGGCTGCAATCCCACAGGCCAACTGCATTACCAGGCAGCTTCCCCGGACGAGGGGGCCCTGGTGACGGCGGCGCGGAACTTCGGGTACGTCTTCCTGTCGCGAACGCAGAACACCATCACCATCAGCGAGATGGGCGTCCAGAGGACCTACAATGTCCTGGCCATCCTGGATTTCAACAGCGACAGGAAGCGCATGTCTGTCATCGGTAAGCTGACTGCCACCAGCCTGCGTGGAGAAGGCCACTTGTATTTCAGGGCTGAAAAGGGATGTGCAAAGGAAGCTGGGGTCAAGAATGAACAGCTGTGTGACAGTCCTGGGGCGGGTTGAGTCCACTGAAGAAGAAAAGCCATCTTGTACTTTGATACTTGGCAGTAGGCTGGAAAATGCAGTTGGAAATGATTCCTTTATAAAAGGGTGCCACCTCTGCTGTTTCCCTCCGCAGTAAAAGAGTCCAGTGGCAATATCAGGCTGTATTGCAAAGGGGCTGACACGGTGATTTACGAGCGGCTGCACCCCAGGAATCTAAAGAGAGAAGCCACAGAAGAGGCACTCGATGTATGTTTGTATTTTGTATGCTCTTTTTGAAACAAAAATTCTTTATTTCTGACTGTAGTGTTAGTAATTTCCTTTTCCTAAGCTATTAAGACAAGTGGAAGCCTGCAATTGGTTCTGAAAGTTGGACTTGTTCTGTCAAACTTGTGAAATGCTCATGTTCTTAACTCTCATGTTTGGATTGCAAAGGAAGAGCTTTCTTTTGTGATATGTGTGGGTTTAATTATTTTTCAGGTCTTTGCAAATGAAACTCTCAGGACACTGTGCCTGTGCTATAGAGACATAAGCCAGGATGAATTTGAAGCTTGGAATAAAAAGTTTATGGAGGCCAGTTTAGCTACAAGTAACCGAGATGAAGCTCTGGACAAAGTGTATGAGGAAATAGAAAAAAACTTGATTGTAAGGAGCTGTATATTTTTAGCACATTTCAATTCTTATATTAAAAGAAACATGTTTCAGTGCTACTAACCACCTGTATTTCAAATCCTTTCCAGCTGCTTGGTGCCACAGCTATTGAAGACAAACTACAGGATGGAGTTCCAGAAACTATCTCCAGACTCTCCAAAGCAGACATTAAAATCTGGGTGCTTACTGGCGACAAAAAAGGTGGGGTTGCTTACAGCCAAACAACTAAAAACAGGAGGATTTTTTCCTGTTCAACTACACTGTGGCATTGAAAGGGAATTCTCATACTGAAACAAATCAGAAATTACTTAAGAGCACTTGAGGTGCTTCTGGCTGCACCTAACAATTACTTGTGACAGAACTTCCAGTAAATGCTTTCCTCTCTTTTTTTTTTTTTTTTGTAGAAACTGCTGAAAATATTGGATTTTCTTGTGATCTCTTAACGGAGGAAACGGCTATCTGCTATGGAGAAGACACCAGGCAAGTGAAAACACAGAGGAGTTCATTTTCAGGATCTTCATTCTGAGACTGACCCAGCTTAAAGTTTATCCTTGACTTTTCTGTAACAGTTTCTCCCTCTCTTTCCAGTGCTCTCCTTCAAACGAGGCTGGAAAACCAGAGGAACAGGGCTGGATCCAGTCCACATTCCTCTCTCAGAATGAACGAGCCCTTCTTCCAGGGCAGCAGAGATCGGGCTCTAATCATCACTGGCTCCTGGCTGGTATGTACGAAGGCTGATTTCCCGACTGTTTGGGATTTGGGGGCACCACCAGGCTACAGTGTCTCTCACTGAGGGCTCTGATTCTTTGTCTGCACCAGCAGTTTATTAAAAGCCAGAAATGGATGCTGGGAGCGTAACGACCTCAGGTGTGTTGCTGGGCAGTGCCTGGAGTGGGACTGGAAATGATGCAGAAGGGAACACAGTAAGTTTTATTTTTTTCACAGAACGAAATCCTGCTGGAGAAGAAAAAGAAGAAGAAGAAACTTAAGCTGAAATTCCCCAGAACAGCAGAAGAGAAGCAAAAACAAGCTGAGAAAAGGAGACGGGCAGAGGCCTACAAGGAACAGCAGCAGCAGAACTTTGTTGATCTGGCCTGCGAGTGCAGGGCTGTGATCTGCTGCCGTGTGACACCCAAGCAGAAGGCCATGGTGGTGGAGCTGGTGAAGAAGTACAAGAAGGCCATCACCCTGGCCATCGGGGACGGGGCCAATGATGTGAACATGATCAAAAGTAAGGCAGCTGTCTCTCGCTAGGACAGATCTCCTCTGGCCTGCTCCTGCAGTCTCTCCACTGTCCCTCTCTGTCAGAAGACTCTTCCATCTGCTTTGCTGCCGTGGGGCTTTTAGCTTCTGTGCCTGTTTCCCTTTCTGAGGAAGCACTTTGGGAAATGGTTAGTGGTTTTTCCTGATCTATTTTATTTTTTTTCTGTGTACACTCCCTGAGCAAGGACTCGAATCCCATCTGTTCTCACGCTGTGTGTTACAGAAGTGTAGCATAAAGACCAAAGCAGTAGCTTGGCTGCCCCTTGCCTGGTGGCATTAGCCATCCCAGATTGTACCTGCTACATTTTGAACAGCTTTTCAAGAGATCCCAGTGAGAAAAAAGCATCTAGCATAGGGTTTATGTCCCAAGGGTGTTTGTAAACTGCCTGGCCAGTTTGTTCAGGACTTCACTCACTCTGTCTCATTGCTTGGTTCTCCTTTGGTCAAATTTCCCGGGTGCCTTTTGACAGAACAGGCACAGAGAGAGAACCCAGGTGACAGAAAAGTGGCCCCGGTCATGTGCCTGTCCCTTTGTCCAACCTAGCGTGTGGTGTTTGTCTCCTTCACCCAGCTGCCCACATTGGAGTTGGGATCAGTGGGCAGGAGGGGATGCAGGCTGTCATGTCGAGTGACTACTCCTTCGGACAGTTCCGCTACCTGCAGCGGCTGCTGCTGGTCCACGGGCGCTGGTCGTACATCAGGATGTGCAAGTTTCTGAGATACTTCTTCTACAAAAACTTCGCTTTCACACTGGTTCACATCTGGTACTCGTTCTTCAATGGCTTCTCTGCCCAGGTAGGAAGGTGTGCTCACGTGGGATAACAAGAAGCAGATGCTTCTGTCACTGTGGAACAGCGAGGCTTAACCTGGGAAGTGCCAGGAATGTGAAGTTGTCACCAGTGATTTCTGCAGGAGGATGTGATGAGTGCTGAGCAAGTCAGTTACAAGCAGTTAGGTATGATTCCAGAGCACTAAAGTCAGGATCGTTGTTGTACAGGGAGGAAGATTTGGAAGGAATGGGGCAGCTTAACACAGACTAAAGAGCTTCAGCAGAGCCTTGAGCCGAGGTGCTGCTGCCTTTGGGTGAACACCGAGGCAGGGAATGTAAAGCTGTAGTAGAGCACATGTGAGTTTTCTCAGGAACTGGAGGGGAAGGATGTAATAAAATGAAATCACTGAGTCCTGCAAACCCCCCTGTGTTGCAGACAGCCTACGAGGACTGGTTCATCACGCTGTACAACGTGCTGTATTCCAGTCTCCCTGTCCTGCTCGTCGGCTTGCTCGACCAGGTATCCCCATGTTGTTACAACAGAGGAATCCAAAGGCATGTGCTGCCAGGTCTTTAAGTGATGCTGGTTGTCCATGAAACAAGAGAGGTTTGGCTTTATGGCTTTTAGGAATGTCTTCCTTTTGCATTACTCTGTGCAAATCCCTGCTATTGGAAAGAGAAAGGAGACTGCCGTTCCCTTTGGGACACTGTGTAGTTCAGCTTCTCACTCTTCAAAGCTGACGCTGAGAACAACAATTCACAACAACTTTCTTTTTCCTCTTTATTAAGGATGTGAGCGACAAACTGAGCCTTCGGTTCCCCAGACTTTATGTTTTGGGTCAGAGAGATTTACTTTTCAACTACAAGAAGTTCTTTATAAGTTTGCTTCATGGAGGTGTAACTTCACTGATCATATTCTTCATCCCGTATGGAGCCTACCTTAAATCTATGGGACAAGATGGAGAAGCCCCTGCAGATTATCAGTCCTTTGCTGTCACAGCAGCATCCTCTCTGATATTTGTTGTCAATTTTCAGGCAAGTAAGCTTGGTTTCCTGAGCTCTGGTGTTCTGAGAACACTCTCTGCTCACTGTTCTGTATTTCTCTACTTAAAAGGTAACAAGATGCAAAAAGTAGTTGACATTATTTGGAATTAATAACCTCATTTGGCACTTCTGTTTGCTTTTAGATTGGCCTGGATACGTCTTACTGGACTTTTGTTAATGCTTTTTCAGTATTTGGGAGTATTGCACTTTACTTTGGGATCACATTTGACCTTCACAGTGCTGGAATCCACATTCTCTTCCCTTCTGGCTTTCAGTTCACAGGTCAGTCCTGGTGGTTTGTGGTTCTCAGTCCTATCTCATGTAGCTTTGTCATAAATTAACTTTTGCTCTTTTAATTCCCAGGAACTGCTCCGAATGCGCTGCGACAGCCATACCTTTGGCTTACCATGATTTTATCCATTGCTATTTGCTTACTGCCTGTAGTGGCACAGCGCTTCTTATCCATGACAATCTGGCCTTCGGAGAGCGATAAAGTGAGTGAAGTCCCTGTTATTTGGGTGAATATGGCAGATGTTTATTTACAGAGGCTGGTGTCAGTGTTAAGCTGTGGGCTAGAGGAAGGTGTCCCTGCCCATTGAGACGAGATTTAAGGGCTTTAAGGTCCCTTCCAACCCAAGCCATTCTGGGATTTTATAATGTTAGGGACAAGTAAGTGCTGGTGCCCTTGGAGAGCGACACCAGCCTGGCTTGGTTCCCGTGGGCAGGGGAATGGCTGCAGGGCTGGCCAGAGGCAGCAGCTCAGCGGGGCTGTTTCCTCCTGTGCCTGGCTGAGATCTGGTGATGCCACCGAGACCCCGTGAGGATGCTGAGGGCCCCAGTTTGGGTTTCATTTAGGCTGGCCTCGAGTGCCAGGGTTACATGTCAAAAGCGTAGGGGAGAGGTTTGGCTGCTTCTGCTCTGCCTTGAGCCAGCACACGGCACACAGCTATGAAAACAGTTCAAGCTGTGGTGATGTTGTCCTAAGGCACGAGCCGCTGTGTGTTCGCGTGCAGATCCAGAGGAACCGCCAGAAGTACCTGCTGGAGGAGCAGCAGTGGAAGCGGCGCCAGAGCGCGTTCCGCCGCGGTGTCTCCGCCCGCCGCTCCGCCTACGCCTTCTCCCACCAGCGCGGCTACGCCGACCTGATCGCCTCGGGGCGCAGCATCCGCAAGCGGCGCGCCCCGCTGGACGCCGTGCTGGCCGGCAGCGGCGCGGGCTCCGCGGACACGCGGGACACCAGCTGATGGGCTGCCTGCTGGGGACGAGCTGCAGCGACTGCACAAAACTGTTCCACACAAACTCAGCATCGTTTTTAACCACGTGGCATAAGGATGTGAAGATTTTTATGTCTTACCACAGAAGTGTCTGGGTTTGGACTCCTGGGAACACCGAAAGGCCAAGAGTTCTCCGTGGAGCTACTGATTCTTGTGTGAGCACTCTGTATGACGGTGAAGGATACACATGCTGGGAATGGAAACCCAGCAGTGTCAGTTTTTAGTGATGCCTGGAATTGCAGACTTTTCACTTTTTAATACTATGCTGGTATCAAACTGTATCTACATTTCACATTTGTCGTTGAAAGCGATTTCGCTTGTGCTCCATTTCATTAAGTGCTCAGACACGATGGCACAGGGGGTGCTCAGCCCTGGAGAGGGCCCTGCATGCTCCCATCGGAGCTGTCACAGCTGAGCTGGGATGCCTTTGGTGATAAACTCCAGCCAGTGTCAGATTGGATTAGGACTCAGGATAGATCTCACCTCTGGAAGCTGCCCCTGGAGCTGGCACAAGCTATTCATTTCAGTTCTGGACACAGTCAGTGATGGATAACTAGAAATCAGTCACTTTCATTGGAATGTATTTCACTTGCTGGTGCCTTACGGTGTAAAAAGTGTTTCTATGAGTCTCTTTACGTTTGCACATTCTTTACTCAAGTTGAGGTGTTTGAATGTTTCACTTTTATCTACTTCCCCCTCCCGAACTAAAGCTAATTATTGAAATGGTTTTATAGTAAAAATGATGACCTATAGCTCTCATTCAATGGAATGTACATTTCAAAAGTATAATGCAAATAAATATCCGAAAGTCTACTTCCTTGCAATGAGTTCGGGAGTCAGGCTCCCGGAGTGAGCGGCGGCGTGTCAGCACGACTGGCCCCGCCCGTGTCCGCGGGAGGGCCGGGCCGGGCCGGGCTCTCCCCGGGCACGGGAGGGATCGCTGCGCTTCTCATTTCGGTGCCGGCCGTGGCCGAGCCGAGCGTTGCCCTGGCTGGTCCCCAGGCCCCTTCTCCCTGCTTATCTGCACAAAGCTGTTCCCGAGAAGGGCTGCTGCTTCAGGTTCCCGACGTGCGGCAGTGGCTGCCAACGGTTGGGTACCTCCGGAGCCCTTGAGATTTTAGCGACCACAATGGATTGATTTTTTAAAATTAAATATATGAAGTAATTCTTATCCTGACTGAGCAGCTGGTGCCTTTGAAGGTTTGTCAGTGCTGATAACCATCAAGATTTGGTATAATAGAAAGGGTTGGGTTGGAAGAGGCCTTTAAAGGTCACCTCATCCAGGGTCACCTCATCCAGCCCCCTGCAGTGAGCAGAGCCACACCCGTGTGTGTCCAGTTTCTTTCTCATAATTTTCTGTGAGTAACTGCCCGTATTTATCATGTATCCCAGAAGAGCTGTACGTGTCTGAACGAGAGGGCAACGACTCCACTGGTGATGGGACACAAAAGAAACCATTCAAGACTGTGTTGAAGGTGAGTGTGGGAAACACCTGCGCTCTTTGGCAGAGTGTGGAATGTGTTCTGGGGCAAGTGATGGCCCTTGTATTTTTAAATGGGAATTGCATACTTGTTTTTGCAACCTGAGCAGGAGCAAGGTGCCTGCTCAGGCTCTGTAAGGGTGATTTTGGCTAATTTTGGTTATTCCCCCTCCTTTTTAGGCGTTGATGACAGCAGGAAAAGAGCCGTTTCCTACAATTTATGTGGATTCCCAAAAAGAAAACGAGGTGCTGTGGCATTGGTTTCCTAGTGGGAATTATTTTATGGCTTCTTGGTGTGAAGGGACACAATGTAATCTGCTGCCTTTTGCTCTCTCCTTGAATTCTTTAGAGATGGGCCATCATTTCCAAATCACAGATGAAGAATGTCAAAAAGTTATGGCACAGGGAGCAGATGAAAAATGAAGCTAAGGAGAAGAAGGAGGTAGGCTGCAGAAGGAACAGAGCACCATTGTTTTCCAAAAACATTACAGTGTCCTCANGGGCCGGGCCGGGCCGGGCTCTCCCCGGGCACGGGAGGGATCGCTGCGCTTCTCATTTCGGTGCCGGCCGTGGCCGAGCCGAGCGTTGCCCTGGCTGGTCCCCAGGCCCCTTCTCCCTACTTATCTGCACAAAGCTGTTCCCGAGAAGGGCTGCTGCTTCAGGTTCCCGATGTGCGGCAGCGGCTGCCAACGGTTGGGTACCTCCGGAGCCCTTGAGATTTTAGCGACCACAATGGATTGATTTTTTTAAATTAAATATATGAAGTAATTCTTATCCTGACTGAGCAGCTGGTGCCTTTGAAGGTTTATCAGTGCTGATAACCATCAAGATTTGGTATAATAGAAAGGGTTGGGTTGGAAGAGGCCTTTAAAGGTCACCTCATCCAGGGTCACCTCATCCAGCCCCCTGCAGTGAGCAGAGCCACACCCGTGTGTGTCCAGTTTCTTTCTCATAATTTTCTGTGAGTAACTGCCCGTATTTATCATGTATCCCAGAAGAGCTGTACGTGTCTGAACGAGAGGGCAACGACTCCACTGGTGATGGGACGCAAAAGAAACCATTCAAGACTGTGTTGAAGGTGAGTGTGGGAAACACCTGCGCTCTTTGGCAGAGTGTGGAATGTGTTCTGGGGCAAGTGATGGCCCTTGTATTTTTAAATGGGAATTGCATACTTGTTTTTGCAACCTGAGCAGGAGCAAGGTGCCTGCTCAGGCTCTGTAAGGGTGATTTTGGCTAATTTTGGTTATTCCCCCTCCTTTTTAGGCGTTGATGACAGCAGGAAAAGAGCCGTTTCCTACAATTTATGTGGATTCCCAAAAAGAAAACGAGGTGCTGTGGCATTGGTTTCCTAGTGGGAATTATTTTATGGCTTCTTGGTGTGAAGGGACACAATGTAATCTGCTGCCTTTTGCTCTCTCCTTGAATTCTTTAGAGATGGGCCATCATTTCCAAATCACAGATGAAGAATGTCAAAAAGTTATGGCACAGGGAGCAGATGAAAAATGAAGCTAAGGAGAAGAAGGAGGTAGGCTGCAGAAGGAACAGAGCACCATTGTTTTCCAAAAACATTACAGTGTCCTCATCATTCCTGCCCCTCCAAAAAAGCTGCACGTTGTTCCTCACTGGTGCCATTGTTTCACATGTTATTTACAACTGGCCTGGTTACCACTATTTAATGTTATTTTTTTCAAACCAGGCAGAAGATCTCTTGAGAAGAGAGAAGAACCTGGAGGAAGCCAAGAAGGTTGTTATCAAGAATGATCCCAGTCTTCCAGAGCCCAAGTGTGTAAGTATGAGCCCATGCCTTGGCACGTGGTCTGTGCTAGGGCATCTGGGCAGCACAGAGGTTGTGCTGCTCTGGGATGAACTCTAAGAGGTGGTGAACCATTCCCCTATTTAATGCCTTTTATTCCCTGCCTCACAGGTGAAGATCAGTGCTCTGGAGGCTTACAGAGGGCAGAGAGTGAAGATTTTTGGCTGGATCCACAGGTTACGGAGGCAAGGTAAAGCACGAGGACTGCTGAGCCCGTGCAGGGAGATAGAACAAGTACAGTGACCTTCAAAATTTGGACACAGAATGAGTCTGACAGCACCTGGTCTCAAATTTTTAAACCAGAAACCAGTTGGGTGCCCTCTTGGGTTGATCTCAATGGTCAGTGCAACACTGACAATTCCCCCTGATGTGTGGACATACAGACATTTCTTAGTTCAGATCCTACAGGATTTTCAGTTCAGAGGCTAGTCCTGCAGAATTTCCTCCACTTGTTCTGTGTTTTAAGCTAATCCTGCCAAATGAGGAGCTAACCAGCACCTGCTTATAGTGAAACTGAATTCCCTCTCTTTTTAACCAGGGAAAAATCTGATGTTTATTGTCTTGAGAGATGGCACAGGGTTTCTTCAGTGTGTCCTTTCTGATGAGCTGGTAAGTTGTGACGATTCTGCTCTGTCATTAATTGGAGAGTTCATACCTCATCTGGTGTTCCCTTATGTAGATGTTAAGTTCTCCTCAACCTACTGACTCAGTTGTGTTCCTGTTAGATTGTATGTCCTCCCACTGCAGTTTGTCAGTGTGAGAGCTGTTCAGAAGTGTCTGTGTGCTGATCTGTGACTCCAATAGATGCTGTGGGAAAGTTAGGAATAAACACTGGCTCACCTGTGCCTTTGTCTGTCTCGCTGCAGTGCCAGTGCTACAACGGGCTGGTGCTGTCCACGGAGAGCAGCGTGGTGGTGTATGGCACGCTGAACCTCCTGCCCCAGGGCAAGCAGGTACAGGAGCTCCTCCGGCTTCTCTCCCCCCTCATGAGTCATTGGTGTCCTGAGGGAAGCACAAGCAGAGGTGAAGGGATCATTGGATTATTTCAGAGGGAATTGGGGCTAGAGAAAGAACAAAGCTCCCAAAGCTGTGCTGTCACCCACTGTTCAGTGTGAGACAGGTGAACTGTGTGACTCTTCTGCTTCTGCCTGAAACAATTTTCCACTGATAGACAATTCCTAGGGTATGACGTGGAGAACTATGTTAAATAAGTGACAAGGCTTCATTTTCCTTAACGGGTTTATGCAGTTTTTATTTTGTGAGGCTAAGAATTTTTTCACTCCTCTTTTACTGAGATGCGTTTGTAGGATCGACCCAAGGCGAGGTAATGTGAGCGCCCACTATTACATTTGGGTAAAAATCTGTGGGTTAGCCTTTGAAAATCTGCAATTCTACCCTGAAAATGCTGTGATTGAACTAAAAGTGCCGTTTGACGGGGCTGCAAGGCGGCTGTGACCCACACGGGGGAGCTGGTGAGAGCAGAACGCTGTCCCAGACTATTTGGGTTGGAAAGACTTTACAGCTACAGCTATAAATCCATTGCCACCCCTGCCATGGGCAGGGACACCTCCCACCATCCCAGGGTGCTCCCAGCCCCATCCAGCCTGGCCTTGGGCACTGCCAGGGGTGGGGCAGCCACAGCTTCTTGGGGCAACCTGTGCCAGGGCCTGCCCACCCTCACAGGGAAGAATTTCTTCCTGATATCCCATCTAGCTTGCCCTCCGTCCATGGGAAGCCATTCCCCCTTGTCCCATCACTCCGAGCCCTTGTGAAAAGACATCCAAGGGGCAAGCAGCGGGATTTTTCCCCAGTGTTTCTCTCCTGCTGGCAGGCTCCGGGAGGCCACGAGCTGAGCTGTGATTACTGGGAGCTCATCGGCCTGGCCCCGGCAGGAGGGGCTGACAATCTGCTCAACGAGGACTCGGAGGTGGATGTGCAGCTCAACAACAGGCACATGATGATTCGAGGCGAGAACATGTCCAAAATCTTCAAGGTGCGCTCCATGGTGGTGCAGGCCTTCAGGGATCACTTCTTTGCCAATGGATACTATGAAGTAAGTGTGTGTTCCCTGGTCAGCAAGTGACTGCTCTAGTGCCCTGACTCATCCGTGTCCTCAGCTCTTCACTCAAGCAGTGACAGCCCTGTTCTCCAACAGGTCACTCCACCAACCTTAGTGCAGACGCAGGTGGAGGGAGGCTCCACCCTTTTCAAGCTGGATTACTTTGGCGAAGAGGCATACCTGACCCAGTCATCCCAGCTCTACCTGGAGACCTGCCTGCCAGCTCTGGGAGATGTCTTCTGTGTTGCTCAGTCCTACAGAGCTGAGCAGTCCAGGACCCGCAGGCACTTGGCAGAGTATGGACAGTTGTCCTTGTTTCTTTTTGAACAGCTTGATTTCCTTTACAGTGTGGGAGTAAAAGGGCTCAAAAGTGTGTGTTTGGGTTGTGGGCTTTTTAAATGAGTTTGTTTCTTAGCTAAAGATGTGTTGCTTGTATGTGACTTTGCAATGGTGTGGCTCTGTTTCAGGTACACTCACATTGAAGCTGAATGTCCTTTTATAAGTTTTGAGGATTTGTTGGACCGTCTGGAGAACTTGGTGTGTGATGTCGTAGACAGAATCTTGAAATCACCTGCAGCAAGCTTACTGTATGACCTCAACCCGGTAGGCAGCAATGGGAATACCCAAGAAATTAGGATTCTAAGCCTTTCCTGTTCAGCACGCTCTTTTGGGAGGTGCAGGGCATGGCAGTGAGCTTAATGTTTGTAATGATAAGAAGAATATTAATAAGAATGAAAAATCTGCGAGGCTGGTGATGACCAAAGCAGGGAACTGTGGGGGAAGATGTTCCTTGCTAGCATGCTCCAGAAGCCAACAGTGTGCCAGGATTTATGGAAGTGTGTGCTGTGCCAGTGGAATAAAAAGCTCCATCCCAGAGATGGGATGTCAACCGGCTGATGCTTGCTGATGGAGCATGAGGGAGGAATGAAACAAGTGATGTTTCAGTTCCTGCCCTGGAACATGGAGCCCTAAAGCTCTGGAAGTACTTCCTTATCTTTGCTCCCAGGTGATCTATGAGATCTACTGGGCTTGAGATAGTTGTGTTTGGTTCTAGCTTTGTAGTACTGAGCTTGATTTGTTCATTTAAGCGATAATTTGACAATTTGTGAGCTGGGAGGGGTCGTGGACATGCTGATCAGGTAGAAAAGGATCCCTTTAAAATGCTCCTCCTCCAGCTGTTTTTGCTCTTATCCACAGGGTTTCCAGCCCCCCAAACGTCCCTTCCGACGCATGAACTATGCTGAAGCCATCGAGTGGCTGAAGGAACACGATGTGAAGAAGGAAGATGGCACTTACTATGAGTTTGGGGAGGTATGTCCTGCTGGGAGGTGGAGTAATGTCATGTAGTAATGCAGCTGTGGGTTGGGATTTGACCTCATGTCCTTCAACATTGGGATAAAAACCTGTGTTGTCACCTGTCATCAGTTCCCTAGCCACACTTCTCCAGCATGTGGGACAGTTGTTTGAAGGAGCTCAAGAGAACTTGACAGCATAGCCAGGATTTTTTTTCCCCTCGGTTTTCTGTCTCATATACTGGGGAGATTTAGATTTGAATTGAACAGATTTTTTTTTCCCAGACGTGTGGGGTTTTTATTTCTTCTACAATAAGTTTGTTTTAAGAATTTAGGTCCATTAGGATGAAAGCGTGGCCACGTGCAGTCTGAAACTCTTCGTTTCGTGCCCGCTTCGTATGGGGCTTGCGTGAGGGAGCAGTTTTGGTGCTGAACATTACTAAAGGCTTCTCTACCCACAGGATATTCCCGAAGCTCCTGAGAGGCTGATGACAGACACCATTAACGAGCCCATCCTGCTGTGCCGGTTTCCTGCAGAGATCAAGTCTTTCTACATGCAGCGCTGCAGTGACGACTCGCGCCTCACCGAGTCTGTGAGTTGTTTCACCGGCTGGGGTAGCTTGGGGCAGCGGGGCCATGGGAGTGCTCCGGGAAGCTCCGTGGAGAATCCTTGCCGGGTTTTGTTGCGGGTGCCTTGGCAGGGCTGGCTCGGGCCGTGCGCTCGCCTGCTGCGGCGGCGTTGCTGTAGGTGGGCCGTGCTGTGGTGCATTGCAGGTGGATGTGCTGATGCCCAACGTGGGCGAGATCGTCGGCGGCTCCATGCGCACGTGGGACAGCGAGGAGCTGCTCGAGGGCTACAAGAGAGAGGGCATCGATCCCACGCCCTACTACTGGTACACGGATCAGGTCAGTACAGCACACGTGCTGCTTGCCAGAGGCCGGAGTTGGGGCTTCTCCCCCCTGAGAGGGCTTGCTTGGTTTGCTTCTGGTGGTATTAGTGCAACTCGAAATGACAAGAAAATGTGCAATATCCCCTCCCTGCATTTCACAGAGAAAATATGGTACGTGCCCTCATGGAGGATATGGTTTGGGATTGGAGCGGTTCCTGACCTGGATTCTGAACAGACACCATATCCGAGATGTCTGTCTCTATCCGCGCTTTGTCCAGCGCTGCACACCTTAGCCATCCTTTGGAAAAACTCCTGGAAAACTGAGCAGCTGATGCTTGGGAAAGAATGATACACACTGCTGTACTACAGCCTGTCTGACAACAAGACTTCCTGCAACCTGTTGCTAATTCAAATGCCAGTTTAGGATGTGAAAAGGAAAAAGACCAAAACCTCTTTTTTAAAACAAAAATGCTAGAAATTAACTGGAAAATTAACTTAGAAAAATTGTTTAGGTGCATTTATGCTCTTGAGTCATCACAAAACAAAGATCCTGATAAGTTATCATTTAAAAAACAAGACACACTTCTGCTTTTAATGTCTGTGACTTAAAATACGCTGAGCATTTGATCATTTTGTTTTTAAATTTGCTTTAATTTAAATCTCTTTTCTCTTGGGGTTTCTTGTTGAGGAAGTCAAGAGTTCAATCTCTTGAAATTCCTTAAGAGTGCCCTGTGAGAATGGTATGGAGAGACATGAACAAAGGATAGAAATGGGATTAAGTATCCTGAGCACTGCACGTTTTTAGTTCCTGCTGATTTTGCTGGGGGTTCTCTGAGTTGATTCAGTAGCAAGGTGTGTAGTACAGTGCACAGAATTGCGCTGTGAGGGCAGTGGGTTGGGGTTGGGGCTTTGGGGTTTTTTCAGGTTATTTATTGCTCAGCAGGGCTGAGGCTGCTGGCGAGGCAGGCTTTGCTCCCTTTCCCAAGAGCTGAGGCTGGAGCGCTGCCGTGGGTCCATGCACACCCAGCTGGATGTGTCTGATGGCTCCTGGGCACGGGGGGTTGTGGTGCCTTCTGCTCCCTGTTTGCAACCAGAAATTACTGCCTGAGACCCAGAGGAAGAGTAACTGAAACACGCTGGATTTTCAGACCGTAGTCCCAGCAGTGCCCTCCCGTGTCACGCTGAGGTGTGTTCATAGAGCAGCTCCCTGTTCCTTGTGCTACTGCAGCTTCCCTGGCTGTAATCAGCTTATCAAATAGGGATAATGAAATACTTTGTGTTGAGTCATCTGTATTATTTCTAGTCATAAAGCAATTCCTTTACCTGAGAGAAAAAAAAGGTAGGTGCATGATTTGCCACCTGCACTGAGAGTTGAGCTGGGTTTGCCATTCACTCCTGGAATTGTTGAGCTGTGGATACCCATATTTTTGTAATAAGTGATTTGTTTTCTTCATGTTGCATGTTATATAAACTGGTCTAAATCAGCAACCAATAAATTGTGGCAACAGAAGCTGGTGTGCAAGACAGTACTTGACATTAATGCCTGTTCCTTTTACTGAGTCTTTGGAGCTTGTTGCGTGATACTGTGTGGACAAAAACCCAGGAAAAGGGAATTTTCAGGTGCAGTAAACTTATCTCAAGAACTGGCATGAGCTTTTTTCCCTTTTTAAACAAAATCCCCATTAACTAACTTAAAAGCATGAATTTTTCTAATTTGGAGGGACCACTTCAGCTGCCCAGTGAAATGTCCTGGAGAGAATCAGTGTGGTGCTGACTAAGGTTGCTGAGGCAGCAGTGCTGGGGGCAGCAGCCTGGATTTCTGGCACCACGTAAAGACTTTATAAAATACTTGCCTTTTAGTGCCTGAAGTGATGGGAAGGGAGAAGTGTTAGGAAAAGATGCTTCTAGAAAAACATCCCTTGTTTGGGGTGAGTTTTCAGTCCCCAAACCTGACAGGGCTGAGCTACTTTTAAAAGGCCTCCATATCAGAGGAGCTGCTGGAGGAAGGACTGAGGACTTAAGAAGTGCTCATGGAAGAGGCAGATCAGATAAGGAGCTTAAAAGGTGACCGGCTGAAAGATGCTGTGGAACTTACCAGGGACTGCTGTGCAATTCCCTTGGCAGCTGGTGGAGAGGTGAGGTGGGATCTGGGAACGATGCTGCAGCTGCTTGGAACACAAGAGAACCTGGATTTATTTTTATTAGTAAGAGAAAACAAGCCTGCAGAAGAGAAGAAAATGTGCAATCAGAGCTTGCACCTCTCCTCATCTTCACTTTCATTTTCCTTCACCGTCTCCAGACAGATTGGTAATTGGATTAGGAACTGGTAAACTGTGCTGCCAGCACTGGTTTCAGGACCTTCAGCTTTGTCCCTGGCAGCTTTGGGATGACCATCCTTTAGCTTTGATTAGATTACCACTCCTTACATGCACTATTTTATATTTATCTATGTTAAAGGTTACCTGGCCCCGCTTTGTAAGGCACTTTTGAGGAGAGCACAGTGCTGCCAGCCTTTGGCACCGAGAGCTGGCTCTGCCCTTGGCCCTTCCATGAGCTGTCCAAAACTGCTGCTGGAGACATGGGATGCAAACCACCCGCATGTGCAGGATAAGTGCTGTGGTGTTTGTTCCTTTGTGTCTAAATTATACGATCATTATCACAGAATCATCAAGTCCAACCACCAACCTAGCAGTACCTGGAGTTCCTAAACCACTAAACCACATCACCCAGTGCCAGATCTAGATGCCTTTTTAAACACCTCCAGGGATGGTGACTTCACCACCTCCCTGGGCAACCTTTTCCAGTGCCTGAATTCCAGTGCCTGAATTTCTACCGGGAATGGAGGTTACCAGGCGAGCTCTGTGCTCCCGCACCGATGTCTGACGGGGCACAGAACCGAACCCTCATCTCTCACAAGGTGCCCGCTCAGAAAGCCCGCACCATTTTTTACAATAACATTTAAAACCTCTTTTTAAAAGATTTTGCAGTTTCAAAACGTTTTGCAGTTTCGAGGTCACTTCAAATCGGGGATCACACTCCCTCACTCCGTGGGAGTCCACTGGGACGATGGAGGGGAGCCGGGGCAGCGCCACTAACGGGACACCCGCCCCAGGACCGCCGCCCGCTCTCCCCGGACCGCCCCCTGTGCACTGCCGGGGCGGTGCCGGGGCCGTACCGGGGCGGTGCAGGGGCCGTGTCGGGGCGGTGCCGGGGCGGTACTGGGGCGGTGCAGGGGCCGTACCGGGGCGGTGCCTGGGCGGTGTAACGCGAGGGACGGTGTCGGGGCTGTCTGAGGGAATGCGGGCGGCCAAGATGGCTGTCGCTGCCGCCGCTGCCGGCCGTCACCGTGAGTGTGGGGGCGCCGCCGCGATGGCGGGAACGGGGAGCCGGGGGCGGCGGGCGGCCTGAGGGCCGCCCGGACCCCGCGTGCGCTGCGCGGGCGGGAGAGGGGCGGCACGGCCGGCACCGCGTTACACAACGCCCGAGAGGCGCCTTTCATAACGCTGAGCCGGCGGGGCCGTGCTTACCGGGGCCGTGCTTACCGGGGTGCGCAGGATGATGGCGGTTTCCCGCCGCGGCGCTGAGGGGGCTGCGGCGGCGGCGGGCGCGGGGTGTCCTCGCCCGCCCCGCAGGGGCGCCTCACCGGGGGGCTGCCGTGCCCGGGGCGAACGCGCCCGCTGCTCCTGTCAGCCCCAGCCCCGCGCCGAGCTGCTCTGTGTTTGTGTGTTTTACCCGCTGCGGAATTCAGTTCGAAACGAGCCGCTGGCGTGTTTGAAAGCGTTTGTGTGGGAGCGCGGCGTGTGTCGCGGGTCGCTGCAGGTGCGGTGGGAGCTGTGAGCCCCGGGCGCAGGGCAGGCTCACCGCTGGCCTCCCGCTGCTCACCGCTGGCCGCACAGCGCTCACTGCGTGGCCCTGCCGGGAGGCACCTTGTGCTTACCCACCCCAAGTTTTGCTTTAGAGTTTAATACCATAGTGCCACTTCTAAAACATATGAAAGAACACTTTTACCAGTGTTCCGTCACGCTGGGATCATCCTCGTTGCACATCCTGTTCAGCCCCATGTCCTTCGTGATGCAGATGGAGGCGTGCATAAACCTCACCTTAAGTCAGACAATTGCAGAATGTCCTGAGTTGGAAGGGACTCCAGGTCATTGATTCAACTCCTGGCCCTGCACAGGACACCCCAGCAATCCCACCCTGTGCCTGAGAGTGTTATCCAAGTGCTCCTGGAGCTCTGGCAGCCTTGGGGCCGTGACCATTCCCTGGGGAGCCTGGGCAGTGCCCAGCACCCTCTGGGCCAAGAACAAATGCGTTCTTACAGTTCTTTCAACGTAGCCATTGAAACTTCCCTTTTTATTGTTCTCTAAAATTGGCATATAGTGTCAGCACCTCAGAAAGTAATAACCCAAGAACTGGAAGTAAAAAAAAAAATTTGAAAAGAGCCTTTCAGGCATCAGCGATGCTTGAAGTTCTTTAGTTTGCAGCCTTTTGTATCAGTGCAGATGCAGGCATCCAGCTACGCACTCGTAATCCCGAGTAAGAGGCTGGATTTGCAGGATGCGTTTCGTTGCCGTTGATTTCAGCAGGTTTTGAGGCCGTTCAGCATCTGTTCAGGAGGTTATTACAGAACTGTGAGCTGTAAGATGCTCTTCCCAGCGGGTGGGCTGGCTGCCAAGGAGCTCTGTGCTATTGGGGCTCAATTGCTGCTGAGCTCCTGTGCTCTGACAGGGGAAATGTCACACTGAGCAATTGCCGGAGAGACGGGGATGCGGGATTTAACCTTTTTCTTTTTTTCACCATGAGCAATTCACACTATTTTTGCACTAAAAAAATACCATGTCGTGACAATGAACTCCCGAGGAGAACGAAGTGTGCCTTTGAAAAGTCAGGCTGTAACCAGCATGGAATTGTATGGAGTGGGTTGGAAGGAACCTTAAGGCTAATCTAGTTGTGTTCAGCTGCAGGGCCCCTGACATAAGGATGTGGAGATGCTGGAGTGAGTCCAGAGGAGGCCACAGAGATGCTCTGATGGCTGGAGCTCCTCTGCTCTGGAACCAGGCTGGCAGAGCTGGGGTTGTTTAGCCTGGAGAAGAGAAGGCTCCAGGGAGACCTTAGAGCCCTTTCCAGTGGCTAAAGGGGCACCAGCAGAGCTGGGGAGGGAGGTGGATGTGTGCAGACTTGTAAAATCCTTTCAGCATTGTCTGATGCTGAAATCCAGGATGATAGCTATCACCTGGCTGGGTAGTGAGAAAGAAGGTGGCCCAGGTAAGTGGATTCTGGAGTTGCTGCTTGGTGTTTCTGACACAGGGTCAAACAGGAGCAGATGTCTCACCTACATTGTAGACATGGTGTGGAAATCCTGTACTTGTCTGGGGTTAGCCCGAGTGTGTCTAACCTAACAAGGAGTTACACAGTCTGACACTTATTCCTCAGTGTCAGCCCCTTGGTTCTGCTCTGTTGTCACCAGTTATTTTGGAGTTATGATTGGAACTCCCAGATTAGCAAGGCTTTGGTTTGGGTTTCGGTTGCTGCCTGGTATCTGCAAGCTGTAAGTACAGAGTGTTCAAAGAAAGGCAGAAGCTTGCCATTTCCTGACTTTCTTTGATTCCAGGACCTGGAGCTTGAGTGAGAACGTGCCGAGCTCACAGTGCTGTGAGTGGGTTTGTGTGGCTGTGGAGGGATTAGTGCTGTTGTGGTTATCAGTGCTGTTATCTCTCTGCAGTGCTGAGGAGCTGCAGCCAGCTGTGGGTGCAGTATCAGTGCTGTTTTCTCTCCCCAGTGCTGTGGGTGCAGGCTCTCAGTGCTGTTTTCTCTCCCCAGTGCTGAGGAGCTGCAGCCAGCTGCGGGTGCCGGTGCGATGGAGAGGCCAGGCCACGGCCGCCGCGGTGACGGAGAGCACCAAGCCTCAGGTCCAGCCCCAGGAGCGGTAGGTGGGGGGCTCTGGGCCGCTGCCTCTCCCTGATAGAAGCAGGGCAGCCACGGGGCTTGGTGTGCTTTGTGTGCGTGTGATTGTTTATCTGCCTGCCTGCACTCACCCGGCCTCGTGTTCTGCGTTCTGCGGGGCAGGGACAGCCTTGTTCCTGCAGAGCTCGCTGAGCCCGGGGCCCACGTAAGGCCTGAGGCAGTGTAGGAGCAATGGAAGGACATTTGTTGTCATTATTGTTTGAAGTTCTGGTTCCTCCTTCCTGAGTTTTATTCAGCAGCCTTCTGATACACGCTCCAGCAGAAAGGGAATGGAAGCTGAGGTCCTGAAACATTGCGGCAGGCCTGGGCTCCTCTCACTGCCCTGTTGTAAGACTTTGGCTTTAACAAGAGGAGGGCAAAGCTCCCTGTGCAACCTAAACCATCTGCTGGGGAAGTGAGAGGTCCTGGTGTGTGGGCTCCCTGGGGCAGGGGGAACAATTCCATGGAGAAATTGGATGGGAGTTGTGATCAGCAGCCATTCTGTAAATGCTGGTACCACCAGCTGTGCTGCTGTGCCATGTGGGACCTTATCCTTACAACAATGTGCCATATCTACACCTGGATGGAAAATCCCTTCTGGGAAAACCCAACCCAAACACAACTGACCCTGCAATGAATTTATGTGTAGAAAGGCTTCTTGCTGCTGTCACTGCTGCAGGAGATGAGATGTGTCCCCACAGTAATGAAGACAAAGACTTGTGTGAGTGGCTCAGCTGTTTTCCCCGGAAGCTGCTGCTTGGTTTGGTTGGAATCCACAGCTGAGACCCAGTTTATGACCTCCCTTAGAGCCAGCAGCTGCGAGATAGCTTTCTTAGTGTGTTTCCAGCTAAAGTTTGTGCTACAAAGTGGTTACTTTAAAATAAGCTAAGATCATGTAGATACTTGTGTCTGGCCATTCCTATTCCTAGCACAAGGGTTTACATAAACAGGAGGAGCCTTGGAACAGGAGCTGCCTTTGCAAAAGGCAAATGTGGGAGAATAAACTGGTTGTTTTGTCCTCACAATAAAAATAAAAGCAGTGGCTCTAGCATTTGAAATATCTCTTGCTTCCATAGGAAACCTAAAACAGGAATCTTGATGTTGAACATGGGAGGCCCGGAGCGGCTGGATGACGTCCACGATTTCCTACTGCGTCTCTTCCTGGACAGAGATCTAATGACCCTTCCAGTGCAAAGGTGAGGAGCACTGGGATCTCCTGTGGTACAGGCCGTGCTGGGTGTTGCTACCTGAGCTGTAGGCTCTGATGGGGAGCAGCATTCCCTGAGACTGCTTCATCCTGGGAGCAGTCAGTGCAGGAGGCAGTGCTAGAACCCTCTGGGAGTCGGTGTGCCACGGTCGTGCTGTTTCCATTGCAGACCGAGGTGTGGGAAGGGCGCTGGGATAGAACATCAAACCGGCCGTGCTGCTGTGCTGCTCTCTGCCGAGGCTGGCAGGGAAGAGCCGTGCAGCAGCGCTCTGGGGAAGGCTGGGCTGTGCTGGGCTGTGCCGTGCGGTGCCGTGCTGGGCTGTGCTGTGCCGTGCGGAGCTGGGCTGTGCTGTGCCGTGCGGAGCTGGGCTGTGCTGTGCCGTGCGGAGCTGGGCTGTGCTGTGCCGTGCGGAGCTGGGCTGTGCTGTGCCGTGCGGAGCTGGGCTGTGCTGTGCCGTGCGGAGCTGGGCTGTGCTGTGCCGTGCGGAGCTGGGCTGTGCTGTGCCGTGCGGAGCTGGGCTGTGCTGTGCCGTGCGGAGCTGGGCTGTGCTGTGCCGTGCGGAGCTGGGCTGTGCTGTGCCGTGCGGAGCTGGGCTGTGCTGTGCCGTGCTGGGCTGGGCTGGGCCGTGCCGTGCTGAGCTGTGCAGTGCTGGGCCGGGCCGGGCCATGCAGAGCCGTGCCGTGCCGAGCTGTGCAGTGCAGTGCCGTGCCGTGCCGTGCCGCTGACACGTGCCTCTCCCCTGCTGCAGTAAACTGGCCCCGCTCATCGCCAAGCGCCGCACGCCCAAGATCCAGGAGCAGTACAGCCGCATCGGCGGGGGCTCCCCCATCAAGAAGTGGACGGCGGTGCAGGGAGAGGGCATGGTGAAGCTGCTGGACAGCATGTCTCCTCGCACCGGTATGGCTCTGCTCCGCCTCCTGCGGGCCGCCTTTGCTCTCTGCCTCGGAACTACTGCCTTGCAAAGCACCCTTGGCTCCTTGGTTCTCCCTGTGGGGTGGTGGGGGTGTCAGTGTCCCGTGGCACAGACAGTGCAGAAGGGATTCCGCTCGTTGTGAGGTTGTTCTCCACGGCTGGGCTCGGGGAGTCACCTCTGTCTCTCCTGTGACCGTGGGAAGATGACTGTGACAGACGAAGTGTGTCATTTTCAGGTGTCCCAGGGCAGGTGCCAGGAGTCTCCCGTGGTGTGTGGCACTGCCAGGCATTGTGCCTTGCCCTGTAAGCCCTGCTCGAGCCTGAGGAAGCCTGCAGGGAAGACAAGTGGCTGAGGCATAGATGGGAAGAAAGGGGAATGTATTTCATGTGAACCACTAGGGCAGGTGTGGGAGGAGGGCTTCAGAGGGGTGCTCTCAGCAGCTGTTTCAGTGCTGAAAGGAGGACATTTGGGGAAAAGACAAGGCTTTGTGGATGAGCAGTGCAGGGCACAGCTGAGCGACAGCAGTGAGCCCCACCTGGGGACACAGCAGGAGATCAGGCTGGGCAGTTTGGCTGGGGTGGAAGGAGATGCTCTCCATGCCAGTCCTTCGTGATGAGAAAACTTCAAACATGAATACAGCCTCCCTCCCCTCTCTCTGTGTCACAGCATCCCTCTGAAGCTCACTCCCTCCCAGCAAGGAGTGCTGGCTGCTATGGGGTGGCCTGTGCCACCCTGCCTGGTAGCAGGACTGTGATGGGAGATGGGTGCAGATGCTTCTGTGAATGTCCTTTCATGCAGGGCTATTCTGTAGCTGTTTGTGGCACCTGCTTCAGGCTTAGCTAGAGGAAAAGGACTGTTACAGGGTCTGGAAGGTTCAAAGCAATGCTCTTGGAAGGCTAGATCCAAATTTATTTGATCCATTCAGAATGTGGCATGTCAGTGGTGCTTCATTCAGGTGATGTTCAGTCCTTCCTCCACAAATGTGACTCCCTAGCTTCGTTCCAGCTGTGGTCCCTGCAGGTCCAAGCAGAGCCTGAGGCCTGCTGTGTCATCCAAGGCAGGAATGTTCTTGGAGCAGGAGCCTCTGAAGGGTCAGGCTAGCAGCAGGTTCTGCAGATAAGGCTGGGAAGGTTTATCTGCTTTTCCCAGTGTCCCACTCCCACTTGCTTTTGTTCGGTGACCACTTTTGTTCAGTGCAGTCACACCCTTCTCTTCCCACCTCTCCCACCTGATAAGTCCTTTGGAGGCTTCTTTTTCACTTGACAGCAGCTGCAGTTTAACAATAGAATGTGCTGAGCACTGCCAACCATTTCCTTCAGCATCCCAAGTGACCTTGCAGAGCACTGTGTTCCTTCAGAACAGCTTGGAGCAGCTGGATGTGCTTGCAGGCAGCATTTGGGAATGTGGTGTGCTCACAGGTGCCACTCTGGGGAGTGCTGAGCCCTCTTCATGAGTAACTGGCAGGAGGTGCTGCTACCATGTGAGATGTGGCAAAAAAGAAAGACTTTCAGGGTCATTTTGCCTCCATCTGGTCTGGGCAGGAAGTGAAACTTCAGTGTGTCAGCAACACTGCTCTCATCCTAAATCCTGCACCAGCTGCTAGGAGGGGAACTGACTCCATCCAAGCCAAGGTCAGGACAGGGTGTCACTGTTATTATAGTCTGTGTACAGACACCAGCATCTCTCTTTTGCTGCCCATGGTCCTGAACACACCTGACACTGTGAGGGTATTGCTTCCAGGTTGGCCATGTTCTTCCCTGAATGTCCTTTCCCAGGTTAAACTCCTCCAGTCCCTGCTGTGGTTAGTCAGACTTTTGTCTTTAATGCCATTCAAAGATGTTAATGAGGTTACTGGCTCAAGGGCTCCTGAAGTTGGGTCTTTATTTGCTGCTGCTCCCAGCTGGGAGCTCTTCTGCCTCCTGCAGAGAGCTGGGGCTGACTAAACCTGTTTTCTGAATCCTGCATAAATGTATGGAGTGGAGCCCAAGCACGGGACATCTGCTTCCTTCAGAAACCTGCTAAATGTTTTTTCAGAGCCACTGACCTGGAAACCCTGGAAAAGAAACTTTGCTTTTGTTCTCCTAAGAACCTCTGTCCTCCACTTAAAAAAACAAACCAGCAAACCTCCCCTGCCTGCCCCTCCTGCCCTAACCAAGCCATGCTCCCAAAGCTGACACCCAAAAGATTAGAGATTAAAAACGGAGGAACCTGAGATGTCCTCAGGGAGAATTATTAGGTGTTAAAGCCATGAAGCTTTTTATAAAACCCCTCCAAAGTCAGAATGGGAGAGCACGTGTCCCTGATCCACTGCTCTGCTGCCCCAGACAGGGGTGCTGGTCCTTGGGGTCTGGGTGCCCTCGGGGCAGGCGAAGCAGTGCCCTGGGTGCTGGGCAGAGAAGGCAGCTGGAGCTGTGGGCTGGGAGGGCATTGGGCTGTTCATTTAGCTTCTCACAGCAACACTGTTTTACCATGACACCCTTGAAACTGGGACTTGCACAGTGGGACACCAGGGCTGGGAACCATGCCTCTGCTAAATGCAGGAGAAGCAGGCAAGTGATGTTCCTGCAGAAGCAAACCAGAATATAAATCCCTTTGAACTTCTAATCACAGCCGAGTGAGGTACCAGAAAATTGCTTGGTCAAAGAAAGGGCTTACATGACAGTGCTTTACAAAAGTAGCCAGAAAATTGTCAGCAAGTTTATTTCAGCCTGCCAGTTGCTGTCTGTTTTACATACAAAGATGTGTTAGTGTGAATTCTCACCTTTTCCTGCAATCTCTGTCCCGGTGCTGGGGCTGGCAGCGCCTCACAAGTACTACATCGGCTTCCGCTACGTGCACCCGCTGACCGAGGAGGCCATCGAGGAGATGGAGAGGGATGGCATCCAGAGGGCTGTGGCCTTCACCCAGTACCCCCAGTACAGCTGCTCCACCACAGGTGAGCACTGGGCAGGCCACAGGTGCTGCAGGCACGTGCCTGTCGGTGCTGAGCGATCGTTTGAGCTCTCAGCAGACCGGTGCCTTGTATGCTCTGGGATAGAATTGTTGCATTCGAGACTCTCAGCTCTGATTTGTGCTTGCATTTTAATTAGGTAGCATTTTAAAATATGCTAATAGCTTGCTGCCGAGCTGTTTGAACGTGACAGCTTGCTGGTGGCCTGGCTGAACCCGTGTTGTTAATTCTGTGTTTCAGGAAGCAGTTTAAATGCCATTTATCGCTACTATAACGAGAAGGGGGAGAAGCCAAAGATGAAGTGGAGCATCATTGACCGATGGCCCACACATCCCCTTCTCATTCAGGTGTGGATCTGAAGGCTTTGAGGTTTCTGTATTTTCTTTTAAAATGTAGAAAAAGGTACTGAGGGAGGATAACAGGAAGGCTTCAATCTGAGGGTGTATTTTGGTTGTGTGATGAAATGAGTCTTGTCTACCATGTCTGAAATCACAGGAGAAGGAGGGTTATTTCATGGCCCGTGCTTTGGCAAGACAATGCGTGAAAGTGACCACTGTGCACATCCTGTTTGAAAAGCTGGCTGATGTTACCCTAATGGTGGTGGCTGGAAGGAACTTCTACAGGCCATTAGCCCAAATTCCTGCTCAGAGCAGGTCTGTGATCAGCACACACACAGATTATGTTGCTTTGTCAGATTCCCCTCCGGCATCAAAGAGCAATTCCTGGCTGTGGCAGGAGCAGTGAAGGGAAGCCTTCTTGCTGCTTTCTTGCCAGAGAAAATGGCTCTTTGGTCTTTATCAGGGAGCTTCTCCTTCCTTTCCTGTGGGTTTGCAGTTTCTCTGGTGTGCTGAGCAGATAAAAAACGCTGCAGGCAGGCGGGGTGGAACTGCCTGTGCTGGGGGGCACTCCCTGGACACGCTGCCCGAGGGTTGTGCACACTGAGGGAACTGGGGGGTTCCTCAGGCAACATGGACTGTGGGAGCTGCCTGTCTGGGTCACTGAGAGCAGGGATGTCTCCAGCTGTTCCTGACTCAGGTCTTTGTGTCTGTGTCCCTGAGCAGTGCTTTGCTGATCACATCCAGAAGGAGCTGAACCTGTTCCCACCAGACAAAAGGAAAGAGGTGGTCATCCTCTTCTCGGCCCACTCGCTGCCCATGTCTGTGAGTGACCTGAGGGAAGGGTGTGGGCACACAGCTGTGCAAGTGCCAGGCCAGGCTGGTCCTTCCCTGGAGTGGTCCCTGGTGACAAAGGTGTGCTGTGTCTGTGGTGCAGGTGGTGAACCGCGGGGATCCCTACCCTCAGGAAGTGGGAGCTACTGTCCAGAGGGTCATGGAGAAGCTCAACTACTCCAACCCTTACAGGCTTGTGTGGCAGTCCAAGGTATGTGCTCAGGGAAGCTGAGCAGATAAACCCTGTGCAGGGTCTTCCTGGACTGAAAAAAATGCACCTTTATTTACGTTTTCAGTTATTTTATTTGGTCTTGTTCAGGCCAGCTCAGGTTCTGTTCCTTTGAGATGATGTCATGGTGGGAAGTGTGTCTTCATTAAACATTCAATGGAGAAAGTGAGAAGTACACCCAAAAGCAGGGAAATAAAAATAACTGTTTCTATCCCATCCATAACCTGCTCTGTCACCCTGCCTTAGGAAATGTGGGTGTTCTTTGTAAGAACGATTTCATGAGGGTTTTTCCTTTATCTCGCTTTTTTGTTGCAGGTTGGACCAATGCCTTGGCTTGGTCCCCAGACAGATGAGACCATTAAAGGACTGTGCCAGAGAGGAAAGAAGAACATGCTGCTGGTCCCAATAGCATTTACCAGTGACCACATTGAAACCCTGTATGAACTGGATATCGAGTATGCCCAGGTTTTAGCCAGCGAGGTGAATGCTCTCTGGGTTTGCTCCCTGCTTGGCTCGTGCTGCTCTGAAATGATTTCTCCTGGGCTGCAATTTGCTCTGTAGTTGCTTCTTGTAGTAGTATTTGGGATTAGCTTTATTTTCCTGTAAATCAAAAATTAATCTGCACTGGCTTAACTACAACACAGGTGGGGGGTTGTCTTTCTCGATCTAGCTCTTTAAACCATTCCAAATCTTGCTAAAAAAGAATGAATGATTTTTGGCAGCAAAATGTAATGTTGCCCCACAGTAATTTTTGCTGTACTAAAAACCACGATACCTCATTTAATCCTGTCATTTTGGGGCAACTTCTGAATGAAGTGGGAAGATTTGGAAGGCTACCCAGTGAAGGAGCAGATTAACAGGTTGAACTTTTTTCCTCTTATTTTTGATTCAGTGTGGAGTTGAAAACATCCGAAGAGCAGAGTCTCTCAATGGAAATCCACTGTTCTCCAAGGTATCTGCTGTGTTGCAGTGGCTGTCAAGGTTTGCAGCTGTGTTTGCTGCTGGGTGTGGATGTTTTCAGGTAGTATTTTGAGGTGAAGGGTTTAATGGAACCCCTTGTACCTCGTGTGTCTAGCACAGAGGGGTTATTTCACCGCAGCTTGTGCGTTTTTGGCAGAAGGGGGCACAGGCTGCCCGGGCTGGGGTTGCACAGCTGGATTTGCCCTCTCTGACCATTCCTTCTGCCCTGCAGGCCCTGGCAGACCTGGTGTGCTCCCACCTGCAGTCCAACGAGGTGTGCTCCCGCCAGCTGACCCTGTGCTGCCCGCTCTGCGTCAACCCCGTGTGCAGGGAGACCAAGGCGTTCTTCAGCAGCCTGTGAGCCCCGGGCCCGCCCTGGGCCCTGCCACAGGCCAGCACACACCCACGGGCTGCTGGGCTCCTGCTGCTGTCCCCAGGGCAGCACAGGGGCTGCCCCTGGGCTTCATCTCCTGGTCTTTTCTTTGTTTGGGAAGCGTCGTAGTGATAAGGATCCTGTCAGGTGTGAGGAGATCTCGTGTCACCCGACCCCGAGCGGATGTAGCGTGAGCCCAGCAGTAGGCACTGAAAAACTTACACAGCTTTTTTACAATTAGCTTCTCTTTCTATGCAGGGATTTGTTTGTTTGCAGGGGGTCACGAGTGCATTAACTGGCTAGGTCAAAGGTACAGTTATTTTGGTTTTGCTTAAGGTGCAGACTGACCAGCACAGTCTGTTGTCTGTGCTGAGCTGTTTGCAGCTGGTTTTGGAGGCTTTGGAGATCAAGTGACTTCTAATGCTTTTTAATAATGTGTGTGTGTGTATATATATTTTTTTTTTTTTTTTAGAACATGAAGATAAGGCTTTGTTTTGTTTCGGTTTTCTCCTGCCAGAAACTTCGGGTGAAAGCTTAGCTGGGATAGTAGAACGCACAAAACTTGTTTACATTTTCTAGAAAAAACATTTTCATTATCTGCAGGAAAGTATTTCAAGAGCATAAATTGAAAGGAATTAGCCTGCTTGGGTGATACTGGAGAATTTGCTCCGTTGAAACTGCATGTTTCATGCAGGACCATGTGTGGAAACATGTTGGCTTATGTGTTAAGCAGAATGGCTTTTCAAATTCTTCTTATTTTAATTAAAAAGGGCTTGTTCTGTTTGGTGAAGTAAATTTAGGAAGTCAGGCTTGTTCTCCAGGAGGTTTCTAGGTCCACTTTGTGCCACAGTACTGTGGTTTAGTGGGACACCTCTGGAGTGCCATAGGTAGGATGGATCTGGCTGAATTGCTGTTATTGAAACGGAGATGATCAGTGAGGAGCAATTCCCAGTTTCACATGGCAGGTGCCTGAGAGCAGCCCTGTGCTGGGGCTCTCCTGAAGGGCTGCCAGCCCACAGCAGGGCCGAGCTGGGCACTGACTGTGGGTCCCTCCTGCCCCGCGGGGCGGGAGCACAGCTGTGACCGTGGCGCTGAGCCGGACGGGTGGTGGCCCAGCTGCCACCTCCTGGGGGCCACACGTTTACTTGACGTCCTTAGCACTGAGATGCCGGGCCCTGGGCACTGCAGGCTGCTCCCTGGGAATTGCTGGTGGCTGGGAAGCAGGTGCCATGCTGCTCAGCCAGGTTGAGCTGCTCAGGTAACCGCGAGGCACGAGCAGTTTGGACCTCGGGTCTTTGGAGAACGGGGTGTTTAAAGAGAGAAGAGGCTTCTTGTGGTATATCAGGGCTTTGTCTTGTTCTGTTTTGTTGTTGGAATTAAAGAAGGGGTGCTGGAGGAATGGATGGATGCTGTGTTGAGCACCTGTGGAGTGCTGTAAATCCCTAATACCTCTGGAGAGCTGCTTGCTCCACTGCCATACCTGCTTCCCAGCGAGAGACAGACTGAGATTCCTTCAGTGCCAGATTCCTGAGATTCCTGCAGCACCCTGTCCCTCACAGAAAGAAGTCTTCCTTGACCCTTCATGCCTGTGCCTGTTTCAGTGGCAGGGAGCCAGAAGCTTCTCTTCTCCCTCCTCTCCCTCCCTTGGGCTCTGCTCACGGCCTGGGCAGGAAAAAGGAGCACAGATGTCCACTTTGTCTGGGAACACTGGCCTTACGTCCCTCGTTGGACAAAGAACTTCCTCGGTTTCACTTCTCTGCGTGAACTTAGGGATCAGTGGAAAACCATCTGGTCTCTCAAATCTTCCTACTCACTCCTGTTTCCTCACAGCTGGAGGGAACGTGGACCTTCAGGTGGTCCAGGCTGTGACCACCACATTTACAAGTGTGGAAAGCAAAGGTGAACTTCCTATGAACCTTGTGGTGTTATAAATACAGATGGCTTTTCATTTTCATCCTGGAGAGAGTCCTGAAAATACTAGCTGGCACTGATTCTGAGGCATCACCTTTGGCCCCAGTAATAAAGGTACTTAAAATTCACTTGTGAGTGTTCTAACCACAAGCGGGATAATTACTCTGTTGCTGCTGTTACACCATCATGTAGAAATCACTTCATTTCCCAGCTTTTAGCAGATGGGGCCTGTCTCACAGAGCTGGTGGTGCTGTTTGCTGGCAGAGGGGAGTTTTCATCAAGGTTTCTGAGGAGTTCCTCATCTCTCAAGCCAGTACCTGGGGGATTGGATGAGTGCCCTGAGGAGAGGTGAATCCCGTGGTGTATGTGCCTTCCTGAGCTCTCCTAGAGCAGTGAGGGCTTTGGGGATGGCAGGGGGTCACTGTCCTCCTGCCCCAGGGGTGAGCAGGCCAGGGGATCTGCCCACCAGAGCTCCCAGCACTGTGGAGCTCTGGCCTCAGGATATCGACTGGAAATTGAGGAGTTAGGAACAGCCCGTGGTGTCCTGGGGGAAAAATGGGAAGTAAAGGGGTGAGGTTGTTTTCCTGCTTTCACACGCTGCAGTTTGGCTTCTTTTTTTCATTATTGAGTGAATTTTTCTCTCTTGAGTTTCTTTTTAACCCGTCCCTCGGTCCTGGCTGCATTTCAGAGAAGGTGGAAGCTCCCAAAAGGTGCTGTGACACCGACAGCTGTGTGGATGGTGTCAGAGCTGGCCTGCTGCTGTCCCCTGGAGAGGAGGAGGCACTAGCTGAGTTCAGTGGGGCCAGGGTCTCCCTAGGAGTACCTGAAAGCTCCCTGAATTCTCCCTTCACACCACGCCCCGAGAGCTGGGGTTCACCATCAAGTGGCAGCTGCAAGACAGAGCAGCTCCTTTGATTTTGTTCAAGCCAGATGAGTACAGATACTTGCTTTCAGCCCAACATATGCATTTCAGACTGTCCAAGGACTTCCATTTGATGTAACCCAGCAAATCTGGATAATCCTCCTGTGTGTCATTTGCCATAAGGATGGAATTCCAATTAAAGGGTTTTTTAAGAAATAACTGAGCTGTGTGTCTTTGTAAGAGCCCTTCACGCTGGTGGGAAGTTTTTTCTGCACCTCTGGTGTCAGGCTGGGGTGAGGTACACCCCCTGAAGGGGCTGGAGAAGTGGGTGAATCAGGGATTTGCCCTGGTATGGGATCCCACCTGTGATGGATAATTTATTCTGTTCCCTCTTAGCGGTCTCTGGGCAGCTCCTTGCCGATGTTACTAATTAAGTGCTTGATTGATTCTCTTCTAGAGCAGGGATTGGAGATGTTGGATACTTAAGCTGATCCATTAGTAAGCTCTTGTGGCTGGGTTGTGATGGGAGAGAGCAGGATGCAAACCCAACACAATGGAAGGTGGGAAATACGGGGGAGAGCAGTGATGGTGCCTCTTTCCCTCTGGAATCTCAGTCCAAGCTTTGCTGTTTTACCTTTCAGTGAGGATTTAGCTGTGTGAGCGTGGCAGAACTTTAGCAATGTCATATCTGAATCCAAAACAATCTCTGCCATGCTGGAAGCACTTTTCCTTCCCTCCCTCTTTCTCAAGGGTTCACTCTCCACCTGCTTTCCTGCTTGGCCGTGTTTCCTTTCGCGTTTCCATGAGCAAATTCCCGAGCATGGAATGGGCTGCGCTGTGTCTCTCATCCTGTGTAGAAGTACTCGTCCCCAGCAGCATAACCTGGGCAAGGGATTTAGCTGTAAATCAGCATTTCAAGCCCTCAGGAGCAGGTTCTACTTCTGCCTGTAGAGCACAGGGATTTGCAAATTTACATCAGGTCTAAAACCTGCCTTTTGTTTTCCTGCTAAATTTGTGCTCAGCAGTAAGTGCCAGGAAAAGGTTATTTAGCTCGAGTCCACTGTCCTGGCTGATGAGCATCCTTCCCATGGCTGTGTGGAGATGAATTGTCTGTCCAGAGAGGGATCATCTCCAAGACACACGGCCCTTGATCCCCTAGGCTCCGAGGTAGCTCGGATGTGACCTCTGAGCCCCGAAGGCCAGCAGAGCACAAGGCCACAGAGGGGGGAGAAGTGCTTTCCCCAGCCCTCGAGCTATTCAGGACCAGGCTTGGAGCCCTGGTCCTGTGGAAGGTGTCCCTGCCCTTGGGATGATCTTTCAGCAGTCTGGGACTCTGTGGGTCTCTGCAGGTGCTGCCTGTGACCCCACTGCCCACGGGGCAGCGAAAGGGACTCCGGCCTGGCAGTTCCGGGAATGATGGAGAGGGAGCTGTCACGGGGAATCCAGAGCACTCCATTCTCCTGTCATTTTTAAGGATGATCCATGACGTGTGAACATCACCCGCAATTGAGGCCTAATTGCGTTTCTCCAGAGCGGGGCGGCACTTCCAGGGAAGCTGAAACGAGCACTTAAGGGATAATGCTCGGAGCAGTCCAGGGGGCTCCGTGCCCAGGCCGGGCTCCTCATAGCCAAGTCCCCCAGCGCTTTTATCCCGCAGTTATCGGGCCATTACGTGTTTTACTGCCTTGGATCTCTCGTGCTGTCAGGCGGGAGGGGAGGGATGTGTAACATGACCCAAAGTGGTCTTGTATGTTTTAATCGGCTGGTTTAATATCTTATGGCTTCCTGCCATTATCCCTTTCTGAGCTGGACCCTGGAGTCCCTCCTGGAGGTTTGTTGTGTGCAGAGGCTGAAGGCAGCTTCCAGTGGGTGCAGCCTGTGGCAGGCTGAGCTTGCCTTGGCTCGTTCTCTGTCTCTGGGGGCATTGGTGACAGTTGTCCCCACCTGAGGATCCCACCGTGGGTTCCTGCCCTCTGCCTGTTCCAAGAGGTTTTTTGTCCTGCTTGTCTTCCTTCGGCACCTCCATCCCACACGTGCTGAAAATCAGTGGCACTGCAAAAGCCGCTGCTGTTTTCCTCCAAAAGGAACAGCTCCTGCTGTTTTCCCTCAGCCTGAGTGCTGTTGGTGTGCGGCTTTCTCCGCAGGCTGCATCCCGGGCTGTTTCCCGAGGGCATTCCCGCAGGCTCTCACGCCGTGCGGAGCCTTTGGATCAGAAGAGCTGCCAGCGCTTCACCTGCAGCCAGGAGGGACCCGCGCCGCCATCCCTGCGGGTCCCACGCGGCACATCATTCCTGCCAGCTTCGTCCTGACGGATGCACTGCCGCTCCCGGCACTGCCGAGCAGCAGGAGGAGGAGGAGGAGGATGGGAGCGCCTGCTCCTTCGGGCTGGGCTGCTCTGGGGGCGAGTGCTCCCTCCGGGGAGTAGGGACAGCATCCAGCCCGGCTGTCACGGGGTGTACCTGCATCCCTGCGATGGAAGGGCTGCTTTGGTGCCTTGGCATTTATCTCTGCTGCCAAAACCGAGGGGGGTTTGTAGCGCTTGAACCTGGAATAACTGTGCTCCTTGGCAGGGTTAGGAAACGGTGAGTTGAGGGGAATTCACAGGACTGAGCTGCACGGGTACAGAGCGCAGGGGGCTCAGCCTGGCACTGGGGAAAGCTGATGCTGTTACAGCATCCCAGCCCGGCTGCAATCCCACCACACACCCAGCTCATCCCTCAGCTTTCGGCAGCTTAATGAAACGCTCCCATTTCCTTCCTCCAGCTGTGCCCACTGCTAAGTGCCTGGAAAATGCATTCCCCGGGGAACAATCGCGCAAGTGAGATGGAAATGACCTGCCGTGCCTGCATTAGTCTCGGTGTCACCACTTTTGCCGCTTGGCTGTTGCAGTGTTTTTACCTTTCCTGTGCTCGGCCACTCCTGCAGCCACTCCTGCAGTCATTCCTGCAATCCTCACCTCCCCCTTGCATGGGAAGGGGGCTTGGGAAACACCCCTCAGCCAGCACGTTCCCTCTGCCTCAGCCCCGTGCCCGGGGTGGCACGGAGGGCTCCGGGCCCCCTCCTGTCCCAGGGGAGCCCTCTGCACACCCCGGCCCGAGGGAGAAGGAAAGGAGGCTGGGACAGCCACGTGCTGGGCTCTGTGACACCAAGTGCTGAGGAGGCAGCAAAGTGAAATGAAGCAGCATCAATTTAATTAATGGCAGAATCCGGCTCAGTGTCGAGAGAGGGACACAAAGAGAAGGAGCATGAAACCCAAAGTTTCAGTGAGTTTATTAACCCCAAGGTTAGACATTGGTGCCAAGGTTAGATCCCAGAAATAAAGCCCGCAGTGCCTCCTTACTGCTCCGGGGCTGGGATGGTGCTGCTGGGGGCTCTGGGGTCCCCCCACTCCCTCCCCAGGCTGGGCCTGCTCCAGGTGGTCAGGGAGGACTGAGTCAGGGCAAGAAAGGGCTGGTCGTCTTTGGTTTTTAAAGACAGAAATACAACAAAGTGCTTTTCTTGTGCACTTTGTTTCGCTTTTTTTTCCGAGGAGACAAAACAAACAAGACTTGCCCACAGCTAGGGTAAGTGACTGACTGAATGAATGAATGAAAGCAAACCTGCTACATCCTCCTTGCCATGGAATTTCAGCTCCAGGAACCTCCTGCCTCCTCCCGTAGAGCTGCTTCAGGGAAAGAAAGTGCAACAACTTGCAGAATTTTACGGTAATTACATTGCATCACAAAACTCCACAACTTACATAAATATCAAGTGATTTCTCCTGTAGTATCGCAGCTACACAAGCTGTGCTCGTGGGAGAAGGTGCCAGATCCTTTTCCAAGTACTTTTGCTCACACTTGGCCAGACCCTCAGTGCCAGGTAGCATTTTTGGGGAGTGGTCCTACCCTGGGGCCTGCATTAGTCTGGCTGTGCTCAGCTCTCCTCACCCCTCCCTATCCCTGAGAGCTGGAGCAGCCCAAGCCCCTGCTTGGCTCCACTCCACTCCCTGGTGTGGGATGGGCTTGTGGTGGAAAAAACCCTGGGAAAAAACCAGGAACTTTCGATTGCACAAGGAAGCAAAAGCATTGTTTTCCTCCTTTATTGAACTTTGGCAAATAATATGTGTGTGGGGGTTTTACATCAATAGCTATAAATAAAACTTTGAAAGCAATGTAATACTTGTCATTGAGATAAAGGACATCTATTGGCACAAATCAGTGAGTAAAAACCCTTTAATGATAAAATAACATTCACTCTTTAGCTACTTTATTTGTCTGAAAAACTCAGCTTACACTCAGTTCAACATACCACCTTCCACAAAGTTAAAAAAGGACAGAAAATGACATAATAAAATAGACCTTAAATTTCATCATACAAGTACCTTGGCAAACTGCAGGCAGCTGGAGCAGCTGGGGCAGCCCCGCCGTGCCCTTGCCAGGGCCTCACATACCCCTGGTCGCCTCGGGACTGAGGAATGCAGGTGTACTCGTGCCTGGGTGACAACAACTGCCCGGCGGTGAGGAGTGGCGGCATCTGCCAGCGGGGCTCCGCCCAAACAGCCCGGCTCTGCCCAAACATCCGGCTCTGCTTATTGCGGAAGAACGTGGAAAGCTTTCTGGAAGATGAACCACTGTTACAATCATCAACTGTCTGAGAAAAGCCCCTGTTTAAAGTTCTTGGATCTGTTGCTGTCTTTGGCAGAGAAATCAAGGAAAGAAAAGAACCCGACTATATTACACAGCTTTCGTTATTATCACAACCTACCGAGTAAGGCCAAATAAAAACGTCTCCTTGCACTAATGAGAGCACATCTCTAATATACCCTTAATGACAGACGATACCAACACTCCACTGACAGGACTGAGAGGCCTCCTCGGGAGACTGGGACTGCCCCCTCCCCAAGCCTCCTCTTCCAGGCAGAGTGAAGGGTACGGAGCACTTGGTTTGGCTTTATGTCCAGCACGGCCCGGGCTCAGGGGGACATCGGGGCTCCGGAGCTGGATCCGGAGGGAAAACACACCCCATCCTTACACGGGGGGGCTCCAGCCTGGGTCTGGCCTGTGACAGGGGGACAAATCAAACGGGGGGATACAGCACTTAACAAAGCTGGCCCCGGGGCGGGGGGTGGCCAAGGGGCTGCCGGAGGCAGGAGCAGCACAGGACACAGCTGGAGTGCTGGCAGGGACACCCAGGCCGGCCCGTCGGGACAGGTGACACGGCTGGGAGAGCGCTGCTGACCCCAGGGGAGGTGAGGGCCGGTCCCCGAGCACCCACCCCGGCCGGTCCTGCTGTGCCCAGGGGCTGCCATAAAGCCAAGGGAAGTCCTGATCCTGGGAAAAAACGCACAGCAGCCTCCGTGAGGAGCGGGATGTGGATTGCCACGGGAGCGAACGAATCGAAGCGCTGGGGAGGAGCTGCCGCTCGGCCAAACCTCCTCAAATGGCAATTCGGTTGGAATTCAGTTTGGGTCCGTTTAACACAGGGACAGACCAGAGGTGACCTGGACACCCGCCCTGAGCAGTGCTGAGCCGCACGGGGCGAAACTGGGCGTGATTTCACAGCGTAAATGCAAACACAACTGCGCCACGACTGCGAACAGCTAACAGGCTCCATGCATAAATAAACACCATCAACCCAAAGACCTCGTCCCAAACCCAAAGGAAGAAGTTGCCATTAAGAACCACGATGCATCACACTGCTAAGGGTTTGCCTCATGCATAAACATGGGAGCGCTGATTGGCAGTTGCTAATTTAATACTACACCGTCACACAGGACAATCAGCTCTTCAGACCAAGTAGCACAAATGTAGAAAATAATTTTTTTTCCTCTTTTTTCTTTTTTTTTTTTTTTCCTTTCCAACAGAGCAAATGAACACAGATTGTTTCTTCAGCAAAATATGAAACTGTAAACTTTGGGCTCATTCCGCAACTTTTCCCCGATCCATAATAACAAAAAAAACCCCAATGGGAAGAAAGACTGACGTACATTTTTAAGCGCACCTTCTCCGTCTAGTACAAAAGCACAACCTAAAACATATAAAGCTTCTTCTTCTGTTGTTTTTTTTTTTTCTCTTAAATCACAGTTACCAAAAAGAAACAGTGAATAATTTCTTACATACGCTATAATAACATTACGCTAAACAGCTATTCTCTATGAGGTATATCTGAGAAAATTCGGTAAGGGATTGCACGGTCTGCGTTGCCAACATGCCCAGCTCGTAATAAAGCTTTGGAACCATGGAGAAAGAGAGATCAGGGAGAGGGGGGAGGAGGAGGAGGAGGAGAAAGAGGAGGAGAGCCTTTGGTATTATCAGGAGTCTGCTCTTTGCAGGGCTGCATTGCAAAGCACCACAGTACAAAAGCCCACCAGGTACGATTCGGCGGCCCAGTCGAAGCTGAGGTATTCACAGGAAGAATAAAAAAAAGCACAGAGAGGTCTAGACTGGCAAAATCGTTGCTTTGGTTCAAGCAAGGCACTCGTCCCGTGGTAACATCACTCTTTGCAAGTGAAGCAGGAGTCGGGGGGGCCGCGGGGACCCTGCCAGCTCTGGGGACTGTCTGTGTCCGAGGGCACGGGGACAATCGGCTCCCCCCGCCCGGAAGGCATCCTGAGAATTATTATAGCTTTGTATTGACGGAACACAGAGACAGAGAGAAAAGCACACTTGGCAAGTCCTGGCGTTTCCAAGACAGACCGAAACCCCCAAAGAAATGCAAACTGAAAGGCAACACTCGATGAGAGCGCAGCGCCCGTGCTGAGCTGTGGTAACCTCTGGGAATCCAAGGGCACGGCTCAGGCGGATTCCTCGGGGAAAGGCCCGGGCCCTGCAGCAGCTGGCCCAGCCCGGCCGGGGCTCAGGGGAGCCAGCAGTGCCCAGGGCTGGATTCGGCTCCTCAGAGCATTGCTTCAGTCCTAGCAGCAGCGTGAAACAAGCTGCAAACCCAAGTGCCAAAGGGCACCGCTAATTCCCCGACCAAACGAGCGAACGACTTGGAAGTCATCACTCAGGAACGTGATGCTAATGGAGCTTAATGTAGCCTCACTTCATTGCTAACTTGAGAAAAGCAATTAATTGATTTTTATCTGAAAACTGGGATTGTAAACAACAACCAAAGGTGAGGAGAGGGAGCAGCTGCTGGATCTGTGCAAGGCCGGCTGCGAGGGGAGCACGGGCAGGAGAATCCCTCCTGTTCCCCGGGCTCTGCTCAAGCACGAGAATAATAATAACAGTAATTAGCAATGCTAATTGCTGCTGCAAACACACCCCGTAGGGGCCCAGGCAGCACCTGCAGAGCCTTTCCCCAGGGAATCTGCCCCGGACAAGCCCCGGAGGCACCTCCAGGTCCCCACAACCTCTCCGGTGGCAGGACCTGGAGCGGGGACCGGCTCCACTCCCCGGACGGTTTTGGCTGGCAGGAAGGAGAAAGGAACACAGAAAAGGGCATCACCAGAACGGGCAGCTTCCAGGGTAGCGTCTCTTTGGGAATCTGGGCTCTGCTGGACGTTTCTGGGTGTAGGAGAGAACAGTGGGGGTTATCAGAGAGCACAAGCAGAATGCAGACCGCACAGAGAAAGAAATCTTTGGTATCTTTGGTATCATCAACACGATTAAAATTACAAATGGAAAAGTCAGTGAGGTAGCCTCTTTGGTTCTCACTAGAAATAGAAAGGTTTTTTCTGGTTTTTTTTTCTTTTTTCCTTTTTTTTTTTCCTTTTTCTTTTTTTTTTTCCACACACAGAAGTTCATTCTTGGAAGCAGCTAGTTTAAGGGTTTCTCTCTTTTTGCTTAGCATGGATTATTTTCCCACCAGCTTAAGTTTTAAGAAGCCACAAAGTTCAGGCAAAGTATCCCAGTGTCTTTTTTTTCCCCCTATTTTTCTGAACGCACAGTTTTAGGCTGAATATTCTTTGCTTGTCCTCCAAGTTCGTTCTGCTGTTCTAACAGGAGATCAGCTGTAGTGCTTTATAGAGAATTCTAAATAAAAAATAAAAACTCTCCAAGGGCATCCCCGGGTGATGATGAATAAATTAAATAAATAAGTTAAATTATGAAGGCTTCGTGTGCCATAATAAAGCTACGTCACGCTTCCTAATCAGGAGGGAAGAGGTTAACTTAAATAATTTAAACTCTGATACTTAAACAATTAAAATTAACTAAAAGAAGGAATGAAAACTAGACTTCTGTTTTATGGGATGAGTTGTTCTTGCCCTGTCTGACAGAACCTGGCTGCTCTACAAAGCAATACCAACTCTGAAGTGCGGTTACTAACAGGCTTCGCATCCCCGATGCACTACAACAGTCCTGTGGATAAATAAGCAAAATGACTCCCAAATGAATTCACAAATGGCTGAATTAAATAGATGCAAATAGCTAACATCAGAGCCTGACCCCCCCACCCCCCATCTACATTCAGGCAAAACTCCCACCGAATTCAAAAGCTAAACTGAAACACAATGGGATTCAGACTGAACAGAGATCTCAGGACCTGCCCTAAGACTAAATTAAATAAATTACGTTATTGATAGATAATATATCGGGTTAAAACCCACAAGTGTCTGGAAAAAAAAAATAAAACCATTTTCAGCTTTGCCTTCTTAAAAAAATGAAACAATAAAAATTCCCCATAATAAATATAAAGGAGGGCAAGTAGAAAGTTTCCCCAGGTCACAGGAATAGTTAGGGACTGTGACAAGCAAGGGAAGCGTTGGCCGTGCCCAAGGCCTGCGCCTGCTCTGCAATCCCGTGTGGTTGCCCTGCCTTCCTGGGGAGAGGAGAGCCCCTTCCCTCCCACTGAGGGCTGAGAGAGCTTTGCTGGCTTCAAGGCTTGAGTCCTTGAGGTCTTTGGGTTCAGCTGTAGGTAAGAGAGATCCACAATAAAGCTTTGCAACCGAAGTCAGTGAGCACATTCGTTGTTCCTGCACGGCACATCCAGCAATGTCCAAGGTTTCTCCAAAGTTGAATTCATCTTGGCTGTGCCCAAGGTTGTGGCTCCAAGTTCCAGCTCCAGAAGGTGCTGGGATACTCTCTGTACACACAAGTCTTTCAGCACAGTAAATAAAGCAACAAGTGACATTACACGGCTCTAGAGATTCCTCCAGGCACGGCCTGGAGACGGAACACAACTGTTTGGGTTTGGTGTGCCCTGGGCAGAGCACAGCACAGAGCCCACACGGACAAAGAGCTCCCCCACAGGCTGTGCCTCAGGCACTCCCGGGCTGGGAGCTGCCACGGAAAAGCCACGAGAGCGACAGTGACACGTCACACAGGGCCGTGGGACACGCAGGGATAAAAAATGCAGCAGGATTTTCGGGTGAAAATGCATTGTGACTGGCGATAGAGTCGAGGCCCCAGCCCAAAGAAGCCTCGGGGGTGTTGCTGCTCTGTAATGTTGCATAACAAACACTTCCACAATTTGGAGAGAATTTCACTGAGGAGAAATGTGTGAGTAATTCAGTACCTGATCTAAACTGCCTTTGTTGGGACTATTGGATGAGCTCTGAGCAGGAACAAAAAGCCCAGGTCTCTGCTCCCAGGCTTCACCAGAAGCTGTGGGCAGCTCCCTTCTGCCTGTGGGGAAGGTGGGAGGCAGAGCTGTGGCAATCTGGATGTCCCTCAGGTGAATGTCCCTCAGGGGACATGAGCCACAGGTGTCCCACAGCCAAGCACAGGCTCAGAGGATGCCTGGGGCTCATTCCTTGTGGGGTACAATGCACTCCCCCGCCCTCTCACTGCAGGGAAGGGAGGTGAGGAATGAGCACTGGGGCTTTCACTGCTCCTGTGCCATCCCCTGCCACTGCAAGGGCACACTTCCAGCAGGAGGCAGCTCCCCTGAGGGCAATGCCAAGTTCATAATGCACCAGGGGCTGGTCTGATGGACACTTAGGTGGGAATGAAAGTGAAACTTCAACGTGACCACATCACCTCAGCTGGGCCCTGCTCCACAGCCTGCTGGCTCCAAACTCCACACTCAAATATCTGCCATCTGGGTGAGGAGCTTTCAGAACACATCAGCCCGGACTGGGACCATCTTTGGCAACTTTATCCCATGTCTGGCTACAAGGATTCTCCAAATCTCTTTGGAATCTGCCTGGAAATCTCTGCCAAAGGCTCCTTTGATTCCCAGAGCAGGCACATGCTGACAATTCAGCTGTGAGGATCTTGAATTTGCTGCCAAGAAACTTTTCCTGCCCTGAGCAGATGAGGCTTCTTTTTTCCTATTTGAAGTGCAGTCATTGGAAAGTGACTGCAGCAGGTGTGTGAAGCAGCTAAAATGAAGCCCTTGTTTAAAGGCAGAGAGGAGCGAGGTGAGCTCTGACTCTGAGGATAAATTTGGACATTTGGATCGTCATGACCTGGATCAAACAACATTTCAAGGCTAATGTGTCAGAAGCAACTCCTGAGCTGCCCCAGGCACTGCTGAATACTTGGGTCTGGTTCAGGTGGATGTTTGGAGCCTGGCTGTGGTGCTGCTCAGCGCTCACAGTGACAGGGATGCGAACACACACACTGCAAGTTTTATCCCTGGGGAGGAGAAAGAAGGGTGGAGGTCACCCGAGCGATGTCACACACGGGAGGGTGGCTGCTCACAGCTCAGGACACACAGGACACCAACACACAAGTCACACCCGACCCACAAGTGTTTCCTGGAGGGAGGAGACGCACCAGAGTAGCGTCCCAACGTCCTGCACTTGGAGTGCACGCAGCTCTTGGAGAGATGCCGTGTGGGGCAGAAACAGGGCAAACATAAACAAACCCACCCTTCTGGCTGCACAAAGACTCACAAGTGGTTACCTGTCCAGAGATCAGTGGGGTTATGTGCATTAGTCGTGCAAGAGGAGAAACAAACTGAAACACAAGTAGTGAGAATCTTCATCTTTGGTATTGTAGCTGTTGAGGTTTTGGTTGCTCTGTTCCTTGTTCTTTTGAAAAAACTGCATAGGCACAAATTAAAGACAATCTTCAACTTTAAGATGACTTGAGTTGTCAAATGAAGCAGCAATTGTACTGGCTTTGCTTTGTTCTCATTCTTGTCAACCCTTTCTTTGAGATCTGCTTCCGAAAATGTCCAAGATGTCTGTAGAACACAGTGTGGGACTCGTTTGCTTCCTGACATGCTCCCTTGGTTTTTTTTATTTTATTTTATTTTATTTTTCTTTTATCTTTCAATGGGACAGTTTGTTGCAGAAGAAGTAGGTGCAGAAAACGTTTCTTTGGTTTCGATTAAGTAGTACATAAAAAAGTCTCAAGTGTCTGTAGCGGAGCACGGCCGCGCCGGGCCGGGCAGCAGCCAGCGGCCGTTCCGCCGCCAGGGCGGCCCCGCTGCGCCGAGCTGGAGAGACGGCTCGGAGCTCGCCGGGCTTCCCCAGCGCCAGCCAACCACCCGCACCAGCCATGACAAAGAGAAATGGCAAGTTATAAACATCTTTGGCTTGCAGAAATGCTGTCTCTTTGGTGTGCTGTGTTCCTGCCGGCCCGGGCAGCTGGCAGGGAAAAGGAACTTAGGGATGCGATAGAGCTAAACGCGGCACATCTGAAACGGTCAGTGGCATCTGAAGGGCTTGTTTCTGTTTCTTTTCCTGCTTGAAAGTACCGTAAAATACTGGTGAAATGAACAAAAATACACTGAGCGCTACAAAGGTTTCCGTAACAGCCGATGCTGAGGAGAAACCAGACTCCCAGAAAGTAAAAAGGATGTAAGAATGTAAATTAATCTAGATCTTCCAAAACACCGTGTTTGCTCCATGAACTGTAGCAGTTCCATCGAACTCCTGAGTGTGCATTAGGTACAAACACAGAGCTGTGAGGAACTGCCAGCTGTGCTTGAGGCTGGCGCCGTCTCCGCGGTGTTCCCGGGATGTCAGGCTGCAGCTGGCACAGCCTCCCTGGACAGCCCAGGGCAGGGCCATGGCTGTAGCTACCGGCTTTGTGCTTGATACTTTGAGCTCAAGAGAACTGAACTTTGCTGATCCAAGAACAAGCGGATTAAATAGAACTAAAAAACCCACCAAAAAAAAAAAATCTTACATCTGATTTTTTTTTCCCCTAAAACACTTAACAAAACCATGCCTGAGTTTAAAAACAGGGTCTTGGGATTTCAGTATCCGACTTTGTGCTCCGTTGTCGTGCGGCCGCAGGGTGGTGTGGCCAGCACACGGGACGCTGCCGGGCTGGCAGCGGCTCCCGCCGGCCACGGCAGCCTGGGGCTCAGGAGAAACCTGCCTCAAGAACGACTCCCCTACGTTTCAGACCTGCTTCGCCTGTCCTGAGCATAGTATTGTGTGGAGAGAGGTGAATGTGGAGCCTGCTAAGAGTGAGGAGAAGCCGTAGGAATGTCCTCGGGAATAGCTGGGCTGGGGTTGGTGGCGGGGGGATTGTGCTTTCAGTCACCAGCGGGGGGCCGTGCTGCGAAGCCGCTCTCTCTGCGCTGTGCCGGCCGTGCCGCGCCCCTCACGCCTTGGTGCAGGTGCTGGGGGCCGAGGAGGAGCCCCCGGAGCTCAGGTCGTCCTGCCACTTCTCCAGGCTGCGCCGGCGGGCGTTCATGAAGAAGTTGCTGACGGTGTTGAGCTCCAGGCCCAGCTGCTGGGAGATGGTCATCTGCATCTCCTTGGACGGGCGCTTGTTCTCCTTGAAGATGGCGAAAAGCGTTCGGCGCTGGAGGTCCGTGAAAACCAGGCGGGATTTCTTCTGGGAGTTGTTCCGCTCTTTGTTGGGCTCTTGCTCTTTGCGTTTGCAGGCTGGGAGGGGGTGGCAGAGACAGAGAGAAAGTGTCAGGGTGGTGCCCACAGAGCCCGCCAGGCACCCCGATGGCAGGCACTGTCACACGGTGGGGGCAAGCGGCACCAGCTGAGCCAGCACCACTGGCACACGGGACCGCAGGGCTCCCAGAGGACTGCAGTGGGCTGCATTGCTTTCACATCCCCAATACCTCTCAAAAGCCAGGAATAACACTTGTCCCTTTAAACAGCCCTAAGCACACCCCAGCCAAAGCTCCGGTAGCAGCAACTTTGTGTGACCACCAAGGGGAAAACCCCCCATGGGCCTGCTGGTGCTCCCAGCGCAGGGGTCAGGCACTGGCTCGCCTGGTCCTGCCCTGCTCCTCCCCTGCCGCCTGACTCCTGCCGTGCCACCGCCCCAGGGCACGGCTCCCACCGCCTGTCCCCCTTCCCGGGGCATGTCCCGAGGGTAAAGCCAGGCAGAAGCACCCTCAGAGCTCAGGTCAGGCGGGGCAGCAGTGCTGGACCATCGCTGAGCCACGCTAATGGATCCTAAAATCCATTCGTATTAATAGCTGCTCTGTATTTATTAGCAGAGAGAGAACAGCAAGTGCTGAAACCAATACCACTGCCGGAGCACACCCACGCTTAAAAATAGCCTGCCCAGGCCGTCTGCACCGGGCACAGAGAGAAAATCCATATGTTGACATGGTTAGGTAATGTGCTGGGACAAAATGAGCCCAGAGAATTGATAAGCGGGCGGGTTTTAAGCAGCCCTGTTAAATAATTCTGCAGGTCTGGAATGTGAAATGAAGCTGGCCCGAAAGGAAAAGTCAGACTGTGAAAATGTCTGTAATTAACCCAGTCAGGGCTGTACCTGTGTGGAGCCTGGCTCAGCCACTGTGGCACTGACTGCCTCCTTCCATGCAGGGGCAGGACCTCACAGCATTTCTGCAGGACACTGGAATATTTTGTTGGAGAACCTGACCCTGACTCCTCTGAGCTGCCACATTCCAGTGGCTGCAGCAGAGCTGCCTCTGGGAGGGAGGCGAAGGTCAGACCTCAAAATACCCCAAAGCATAAGAGAAGGATGGCCCTGAGAGTCGGGCTGGAACCCAGACAGGGGCTGTGGGTGGATGTTCCCAGCACAGCCACGGCAGCAGGAAGCAGCTCCTGCCTGCACACACCAGAGGCATCACGGTGAGCCTGACCTGTGTGCCAATGGCCAGACTCGCCTCTCCCAGGCCATCATCCCAGAGGCAGCAGGAGGGAAGGGCTCTGACTGCACCTCTGACACTGCACAAACAACATCCAACTGCCTGTCTGAGCTGGAAAAGCAGACTGGAAGCTGGGCTTACTCGGCCACGTGTCCAGAATCCACGCGGCGATGTCCCCGGTGCTGGGGACATGATGAGCACCAGCATCTTTGCTGCAGCTTCTAATCGGTTCCGGGACACTGGGACGAGTGGAGTGTTTCCTACCATCACTAATTTATGTCCTGAGATACTCTGCGTTTTACAGTTATTGGTATCTGATAATAAATAATGCAGAGGTATGTGCTTTTTGATGCATTCAGTAAATACTTCCCTTGAACTGTTGAGTTTGCTCTTGAAAAGGCCCCACAAAGGCAAACGCTGCACCTGACGTACATCTCTCAGCAGAGAAAAATGGGGTGAGCACTCTAATAAAATCAAGTGATTTTCCAGGAAGAAAGAGAAAGGTTTTAACAGCAGAGGGAAGGGGAGAGACCATCTGGATTCTAAGCACAATTTGATTTATTAGCTGCGGTTAAACCTGAACATATCCTATGGAAGAAAATGGACAGCCAGCAAGAACTGAAAGCCATAATTGTGGGAAAAATAAACATAAACAACAAAAAAAATTCTTCTGCATTGGATTAAAGACGCTCTTTCATAGAAACAATATAGGAACTGCTCAGAATTGGGGTCAGTGCTGCCTCCCTCAGCGTGGACTAAAGCAGAGCCCCACGACCTGAGGGGCATTAAGAGATTGCAGGAACCTGATGCTGCACTGTGACACCCTGACTATCATCACGCTGGATTTCCCTGCTAAGGGTTCATTTGTCTGATTTTCTGCGACAATGACTCTGATTTTCCATTCTCTTCCCCTCAAGAGAGGAACCTAGCCAGCCCAGGTATTCCAAAGAGCCACAAACCCTGAAAAATATCTAGAAGCTCTAGTGCTCAGCTCAATCCCAGCCTCTGAGCCCTCAGGCATGGGCTGGGGATGCTCCAGGGCCTCCCTGGCCTCCTGCACTTCTCCAGGAGCAAGACAGAGAGGAAGACACGAAGCTCAGCAGCATCAGGAGGAGGAAGAGGCCAGGCAGGGGTCCCAGGGGCTGGAGCAGTGCCTGAGCAGCCGCGGGAGAAGCGGAGCCGCTTGCCGGGATACGGAAACATCACCAACACAGCTCCCGTGCCTCTCTGGTTCTGGATGTCTTCACTAACGGCAAAAGGGACCCTGCAGCCGTGGAACAAAGAGCAGGTGCTGAGAAGGAGCCAAGCAGAGACCAGTATTCCCCTAACCCAGCAGTATGTCCTCACTCTCCATCGTTCTTAGGGACAAGCCGTGAATGTTGATCCCGCCTAAGTGGTTTGTGTGGGTGCAAAGTCACCCAAACCCAGTGATCTGATCTGTCTGATGGAACTCAAACTGCTCCTCGCTTTGATTTTGGAGAGTACTCGATGTGAGGGAAATGTAATTACCCTGGTAATACTGAACACAATGAAATGACCATCAAAACGTTTTCTGAAGATTTAAAATGTTTTTTTTTTGCTGTGATTCACTTAAAGCAACCTCTTGTACATTCCTGTTCCTACAATCTCTTAAAAACTAGGCCTCAGAAATCAATCTGATTACCTCTCTGAATTAAGTATGCACGAATGAGAGCGATTGAGATCAATACAAATTAGGTTAAGTACTCCGCTGTGTACAAAATCATTATGGAACAAGGAGCAATCAGAATGAAGATGCAAATAATCACATTGTCGAGGTGGGCAGCCAGTGCTGATCATCCCAGCTGCTGCACACACATCAAACTCCTCATTTTTGAAACTCTAGGAATGCCCTTGATGGCATTTAGCCAGAAAAACAGATTGGATGTGTAGCACAAAGTTAATTCTGTTCTTCCAGAGAAGATCTGCTTGCTCATCCATTGTAACGGTGAGGTGTTCTCTGTTTGGAGATCCAGGGATTCCTGCAATGCTCACAGAAAAAAAGAAGCTCACAGCCTGGCTGTTTCCAGCCAGGAAGGTGTTTTCTTGGTACCCCACCCGAATTTTCCCTCTCAGTCCTGTCACAATCCCAGGGAACATCGCCCCCCTCCAGGCCCTACCTCCTGCAGCTCTCTGAGATGAAAAGATGAATGGTTTTGGAGACATGGCTCCTTTATGTTTCTTCCTGGCATGCCACAGCTTTCAGGCTGTTTGCCTCCAGTCTCCTGTAAATCTGCTGGATGGCTGGAATTGGGCTGTAAATTCTGCTTCCTCCCTGCAGTGCTGCAGCACCCACCTCAGCACAGGATCTCTGACAGGAGCCTCTGGGTACCACTGGAACCTCCCAGCACAGCACAACTCTGGATTCTTCCAGCTGCACTCAGAGTCCTTCATGGCTAACACCTGGGAGATTTATGACTCGTCTTCTTGTGGAGATTTTCCCTTTTGAATCCCAAAATAGTTTCCAGCTGAATTATAACACTTCCCAGTGACAAGGATTTATATTCCCCTTGTCAGAGCACAGGGATGAAGCCAGGCCTTCCCCACGCCAAGTGCTCTCCCAGTGATGTGCCAGCACATCCCTGGAAGTACCCAAACACAGCTGTGTCCTTCTCCTGTGGAGAAAGGGAAGGAAGGACTTCGGGCATCTTTTCCAAGAAAGGGCTGGGAATTTAAAGCTGGGGTGGGTAAGCAAGAGCTGAGTAACAGCATGAAATCTTACTGCAAGGGGAAGGCCAGATCTAGTGAATCCTTGCTGTGTGCTCCTGTTTTCAGGAATCATGACCCCTGGGAGAAAGTAGGACATGAGTATTTCCTTTTACTGCCTGTTATCGATTGGGTGGAATTAGGAAGAACAGGAGAGGACAGGAGCAAAGCTCTGCCAGGTTATCTGGGAAAGCCAGACCTGTGCTGCCCCCTGAGCTCTCTTTGCACTTCGGCTGAACACAAAGCAAGAGCAGCTTTGTTTCTCCACACACTAAGATTCCCATTTCCTTCTTCCCAGGGGCTTAGGAAAGCTCAGCTTTAGCAGGAGAGGGTCCCTCCTCCCGCTCTGCAGAGAGGTGGAGGTGAGGAAGGGAGGGCAGAGGAGCCATGGATCCCACCATGCCACAGGAGGGAGTGGGCAGGACAAGCCCGGGGGAGAAGGAACACGGAGAAGAAGGTGTGTGGGAAGCTCTCCGAGGAAGACTTCCTCTGCTCTTCCTTCACCTCCTGCAGCCCAGTGCTGCCTGCCAAAGCTTAATGCCTCGGCACAGGCCCCGTGCTCCCATCCCATTATGAGGGGATGAGAACTGCTGGAAAATCACCGCTGCTCATAAATATGTTCCCTGCTTACTGAGGGATATTTTGGTCTTGGAGACAATTTGCGTTTTGGGAACCTGCCAGCCTCTATCGCTTGTCTAATAATTCCTCTGTGCAGCATTTACCAGTGGTTTGAGTCCTTTTGTTCACAATGGAGCAGTTTGATTTTATAGCTCAAAACCCCCAAACAACCCCAAAACACTCCAATTTCTGTTTTGATTGCATTTCTCTCTGCCATCAGCGAGTTGTCTGGCTGATGTTATCACCAAACCCATTTGAGATTAGTCCGTTTGGTATGATTTCTGTGTGCAAACCCCTCTATAAATCAGAGAGCCTTTTATGCAAAAGTCTGCAAGATTGATAGAGCTGGATACAAAATCTTTTACCTTGGAAAAAGAGATGTATTATCTGTCCCGTTGGATATAGTACTTTCCCTGCATATTCATCGCCCAGGTATGACACCAGAGGAGACAGGAGACAAGATGGGAGCCTTAAATAAAAACAGATTGCTATCAGAAGGAAGGGAGTGATCTCTTTTGCTGTGTCTAGTGGGAATAAGATGAGAAGCAAAGGATTTAAAAGACAAAAAGTGAGATTAAGGCCAGTCATTAAGGGGTTTTTTGTACCTGTAAGCCCTGGAAGAAATCACTTAGGTAAAAAATCCCCCTCTGGAGATTCCTGAAGAAAGGGGCAGACTGTCAGGACGAGTGATGTCCGCAGTCCCTTTCAGCCCTGCTTTCCCTCTGAGATCCATTCTCTGCACACCTGCAGAGCCCCGTTTGCACTCTGAAGGCAGCTCCAGGGGAGCTGCTCTGATGAGAGGAGTCTGCTGCCTTCAGTGCTCCGAGGCTCGGCACAGCCGTGTCGGGTACTGCAGGAAGCTTCTCATCTCCCATAACGGCTAATTGGAAGGGAAGGAAAAGCTCCTGCAGCTGCTGGATGGCAGCAATATCCAGGACAAGGTTTTGTGAATAATACCAGGGAGGAGCACCAAGGATGAGCACCCGGGGCCACAGTGCAGAGCAAAAACGCCCCTACAGAGTGTGGGAAGAACCAAGATCAGTTACTGGGAAATAATCCTTTTAGCAAGAAATGTTCTCCCCTTTTTGCCTTCCTCGCCACAAATAAATTGTGGCAATTTTCAGCTGCAGAGTAATACTTGAGTTTGGGATATTTCAGTTCAAACAGTGATGGGCAAGAGATGTAGGGGAAAAAGAGATGCTGGGGGAAAAAAATCCTATAAGGAAATAGTGAAGAACAGCTTCAGAATGAGTAACACATGATGACCAATTAATGGTTTCCTTTAAAAAGTAGGGAGGAAAATACAGAAATATGCTTAATCCAAAATGTACTCAGAATTAACTTTATCAAATAATCAAAAAACCAATGAAACTCAAATTTGCTTGGCAAAAACATGATTCGGATTTCTGTGTGGCAGAAACGCCTTCAGAAATGATGTGGAACAAAGAGCTGGGGCAGGGTATTATTTGGGAAAGTTGGTACATGAGAAATAAAGTTTATCAGCCGGCACCACAATTTACCGCATGGATTGTTCAAACACAACCACTAATCTATAGCTGAAGAGAGCACCAATATTTCAAGCCACTAAGCACCTTTCAAAGAACCTTTACATACCTGTATATTTAGCTCAACGCTAAGAAACAGCTTTATAAATAGGTGACGTGCCTGATACCGATGTTATCATGCCTTAATTTTTAGCTGGAGATACAGACAACAAAATAGTCTCTAAATCCGGGGAAGAAACATTTGGAAGGGCACAACGGGGCAGAGGATGGGTGGGCAGCTGTCCACAGCCCACTCCTCACTGTGAGACCTCTCTCCTTGGCACTTGGGGGTGCAGGGGCTCAGCCCTGGGGTGTGACACTGCTGCCGCCCACTCCTGGTACTGTCACCCACGGCTCGCCGGGCCCGGGCCAGGCAGAGTCCGCGGCCACCGCCTGCCCCGCGGTCTTTTCTCGCTCCTGCAGCCGCCCTCCTCCTCCCTTCCCTCCATCCCGGAGCCCTCTCCGCCGCTCTCCGTGGTACTGACAGGTCTGAGGGCGGAGCGGGGATCGGGACACTTGTGCACAAATGAACCACTGATGGTGTTTTGGTCCACAAGTGTTTCATCATCAACAAGGCGATCCGGCACCGCAGAAGGTACACGGGCGGCGGAGCGCTCTGCTGACCCCGCAGAAATTTAGGGATTGTCCGTCGGCTCGGCCGGGGCTTTCCCGAGACCTTCCCGCGGCGGGGAGGGAGGGCAGGAGGGAGGGTCCGGAACCCCGACTCCCTCCCCTCCCCGAGGGCAGCCCGCTCTCCCGGCGGGAAGCGGCACGAGCCGTGCCACCAGCCCCTTCTGGGGACCAGCTCCCGGGCCGATGCCGCCGTCGGGGGTGGTTTTGCGGCAAAAGGGTCAGTCCGACCCTCCCGAAGCTCCTGGCGTGGCCCGGGGACAGCACGGTGTCCCCGGGAGGGCACTCGCCGCTTCCCCGGCGGCAGCCGCAGCGACACACGGGCACGGGGACCCAAAAGGGCGCTCTGCCCTCGGAGCTCCAGAGCACCCGTGGCAGTCCCCGTTCACTGCGGGTCCTGCCCGCACCGTCCCCGGACAGAGGAGGCTTAAAGACCCCCAAGAAGAGACAATAAGCACAGAGATAATAAGATTATTTTAGATTAGGTTAGAATAGAATAGACAACACTATATATCTTCTGTAATAAAAAAAATACTTAGCACACCCACATTGCTACTGCTCCCACAGAGAGGAGAGGGGGATTTCCCTTCAAAGACAGCAGATTTACACTCCGATTGGGAAAAATTTCCAGGAGTATGGGGCAAATAGCTGGTGGGTCTTTTTTCTTCTTAAAAATCTGAAATACTTGTGGGTTTCCCCGCATGCTCAGAGGGACTTAAGCGAGTAAAGGGGGAGAAGGAAGCACTGAGGCAATGCAGCCGCATATTCACACGTGGTAATAAAAGAAAATTAAAATAATCGATTTCCTGCAGGGAAAAGTAATTTGCAAAGGTCTTTCCCGCTCCATGGGGAGTCCATGGCCGCTCAGCACCTGAGCTCTCTCCAAACTTTACTCCTGGATGCAGAGGCATTCAGGGGGACTGGTAAAGCAGAGATCCAGAATTATACAGGCATAACGCTGCATGCAGCCGTGATTCCTGATTTTCTGCTCTACATGCAAGGCTCCAAGGGGAACTCCCCACCCGGGACCAGTGCTGGGAAGGAAAAGCACCAGCCACGTTACTGGAAATGAGCCGGCTCAGGTTCCAGATCAATGAAAACTGGGTCCACGCGTTGATGCTCCTGTTGCCAGCATTAATGCTCTTTTAATCTTCTAAACATTATCTGCATCGATTTCCCTCTCGACACACGTTTGTTTGTGAAGGCGACATCACCGCGTGCTCGGCAAAAAACCCCAACCCCTTCTGTCCCTGTGACGTCCCTGTCGCAGACAGACCTCGCAGCAGCTTTGGCTGCAAACAGAGAAGAGCCGGCTGCCCACAGGTGCTGGAAGGGACGAGAGGAGTTTGCAGTCGGCGTTAGAACCGAGGAGGGGATGAGAGTCCCTCTCCCCACAGGCAGCCACAGCCGGGACTGCCCCGCACCTCGGGAAAGCCCGAGCACTCCCCGCGGGGATTCTGGAGACCCCAGGCCGTGGGTGTTTAACCCGCAGCACCTCTGCTTAGAGGTCGGGCAGGGATTAAGGCCATCAATCATCCATGGCTCCTCTTCGCCCTGCTCCGCCGCATCCCAGCCTCGCTCGACAGCTGCCCCTCGTGCAGGAACTCTCTGTGCCCATTTCCCAACCGCAGAGACCCCCGTGTCCCCTCAGACCCCTGCGGGTGTGCTGGCAGAGCGGGTAGCCCTGGGAACAGCTCTCTGTGCACCTGCCCACCGGGAAACAATCTGCCCGCGTCGGGATCAATTGAAATAAAAGAAGGACGGACTCGGTGGCAAATATATCCCCGGATTTTCGTCGCTGTCAGAGCAGAGCGCCCCAGCCCCTAGCCCCCGCCCCACGCTGCGGTCTGTCCCACGCGTGTCTGCCCGTGCCACAGCCCCCCGTGTCCTTCTACACCCACGTCCACGGCCGCGCGGCCTCCAGGGTGGGGGGGAAGGCAGCCCCGGCCGTGCCCCACGACGGGGCCCTGCCCGCACTCGCGCGGGACCGGCCGGGGGGCGACCTCCGGGCACCCACTGCGCCGCGGGAGCAGCCGCACGGCCTCACGGCACGGACAGCTCTCGCTGGGCCCGTCCCTTTCACCTCCGGTGCGGGCGCTGCCGGGGGTCGGTGCGGGGGTCGGTTCCGGGGGTCGCTGCCCGCCCCCCCCGCGGCCCCCGCAGAACAATGGGGGCTGCGGCGCTCCGCGGCCGCGCCAGGGGGCGCCCGCGGGCCCTCCGCGGACAATGCGGCCGAGCCGGGGCCGCGGGGGCTGCGCGGGGTCCGGCTCCCGCCCGCTCCCACCGGCCCCGCCTGTCCCGGGACGCCGAGCCCCCGCCCGGCCTCCCCCGCTACGCCCGGCAGCGCCGGCAGCGGCAGGAGGGATGCTCGCGGAGAGCGCGGTGCGGTGCGGAGTGCGCACCTTCAGCACCCGGCCCTGGAGAGCAGCCCCGGCCCCGCCGCCCGGCAGCGGTAGCGGAGCGCGCCCCTCCGCCGGCCCCGAGCCCCGCACAGCCCCGCCGGACAGAGCCCGGGTGCGCGGTGCCGACGCTGCGAGAGGCGGGGACCGGCCAGCTCCGCACAGCCCCGTGGTTCACGGCGGAGCGGGGAAGCGGCCGGGCCGGGCCGGCGGAGGACGGACCGCGGGGCCGGCCGGTGGGCGCTGGGCTCCGAGGGTCGCGCTCCGCTCCCCGCGTAGCACCGGCTTGCACCTACCTGCCAGCCGCAGGGCAGACATCCTCTGGAACTCCGGCTCCTGTAGCCACTTCCACATCCTGCGAAACGTCTCCCGGCCGGACTTGAGTTTACTCCAAGGCTTGGGGTTCCGCAGCAAGTCCGAGAGGGTCCCCTGGGAGCGGCACAGCACTCGTTGGGCGAAGATGGCCTGTGGGATGCTGTAGCGCTTCAGCTCCGCCGTGATCCTTTGTGCCACCTCCTTGGTGTTGATCTCCTCCAGCTGCCCCGCGCTGCTGCCCTGTGGGCCGGCGGCGGGGGGCGGCCGCTCCCGGCCGGCGGGCAGCGCGGGGCCGTGCGGCGGCGGCGGCCCGGGGGGCGCGGGGTGGTGCGCGCCGTTCAGGGGCGGCAGCATGGCCGGGGGCGTCCCCAGCCCCCGGGGCAGGTGCTGCTCCCCCCGCGCCAGCATCGCTGCGTGCGCCTCGAAGTTNGCTGGTGGTGGTGGTGGTGGTGGTGGTGGGCGTGCGGGTGGGCATGCGGGTGGTGGAACTTGTCGGAGACGGCGGAGATGGGCGGCAGGGGCTGGAGCGGCGTCAGAGTGGTGTAGGTGCCGCTCATGCCCATGCCGGGCGGCGAGGCCTCGCAGGGCACGCTCATGGCGTGGTGCAGCGGGATGGAGAGCTCGGGCCGGTACTCGGCGGCGCCGTCCAGCAGCGAGGCCATGCTGGGCACCATGGCGGGCCGGGCGGCGGGGGGCAGCTCCTGGTGCGGCGGCGGCGGCGGCGGCGGCGGGGGCGGCAC